>CM073584.1:7493230-7910730 GCA_037074715.1 Magnolia kwangsiensis
ATCAAGCTCATATTTATATTTTCTCTTCATCCAGGTCTGTTTGACATTATCAACAAGTCGGATGGCAAATAAACTTTACGGATATGCTTGCAGTAGGCCCTAAGATGTTTTTAATGGTAGTTATTCAATCAGAATTGTTTCCTGTGGTGTGGTGCACCTGAGATTTCGATCTACTTAATTTTTGGAATTATATACTAAAATGGGATGGAAAAACAGATGGATGGGGTGGATATACAACATATCATCAAAATGGGCCCCACGGTAACGGTAACACCAATTAAGGTGTTACCCTAATCCAATACCCTGAAAAACTTTAATACTCTTACGAAGTGTGATGGCTGATGTGCAGGTGCTTAGATATCATTTACATGGCATAAAGGTGAAACTAAACGGTCCAAATCATGCTCATAGTTTAAATATATCTTGAAACAAAATTACTCTTATTTGATTATCTAAGTATTAAATTTCTTGATATTTGTTGAACAGTTAAAATGAAAAGTATTCAATTGTCTTATTTCAGTAAACAAGTGTTAACCAATCAGAATTAGGATTATTCAAACTCGTGTATTCATCTCCTCACTTGATGAATCAATCACACTTTATGTTGTTGGATACCCATCGATTCTACCACTCTTACATCAGTTAAATCTTAATTAACATCCCACTCATTATTAATTAACATCCCACTCATACATCTGAGTGATCGTATACATATCCAACTGAACCGGAATCTATCCTTTTGAAACTCATGATCCGTTATCTCTAACATCAAACAATCATCCTTGGTAATTATCTAACTCTAATTATACTTCTAAATTACTCGATTATATGAAAATCTCCAGGTTTGAGTGCAAGATTAGAGAAAAGATCTCTATAGCATGTCCTTATCCTTAACTAAGTAATAAGAAACTTTGAGAGTGGTGCCTTTACTAATATTAAGACATATCTCCATTTTGTATATCTAAGGTTTAATTGAGAATCACGACAATATTATTTGGCAAGTTAAGATGGCCGCAAGGTAGATGAATTCATTCGTAGATTAGGATTATAGTTCTTCTAAGCTTGAAGTCTTCCTACCCTACCTTTCTGAATAATACCCTTTCTTATAGAGTACAGCGCATAAAAAAAATAGATTTCAGCCAAGATGACTAATTGATGATAAGAAGGTAAGAGCTTAGTTATACTTCGATGATTAGTAACCAAATTTAAAGACATGAAAGAATTAGAGTGCGTAGTGGAAGTATGTTAGGCTAGAACTCAGAAAATTTGTAGAAACAAATTTTGAAAATGAATTTTTTTAAGGGGGTGGAGTGTAATAACCTCAGCTTTTGATAAGACACTGGAATGGATCAAATATATTTAAAGATGTGAAATATATCGTGAGCACAAGTCTTAAATTTCAGTAGTAGCAAGAATGATCCCCTAGTAATTAAACTCCCCCAATTGTTCCATGGAAAAGAGGAATTGGTGTGAGAGAGTGAGAATGATATGAGAGAGAAATACCATTAGCTTCACAACATCACACCCTAAGTAAACTTTAAGAATAAAGTTTATTTTTAAGGGGGTAAATTATAATATTCCAGATGTTACTGTTTAGCCTAAGTTCAATATATAGCTTATTATGTGTATTTGTCTTTCTTAATGAGAACTTTAACTTATTTTGTAAATAACTATTTATCCGTGATGAATTAGTTAAAAATTCTTTTGTAAGAATTACTTGAAAACATGCTTATAAATATGTAAAAGCTTTAGATTTTATAAATATTTAAATTAAATAATTACAAAAATATCATTAACTTAAACCCTTGATTTCTAAATTACATAGTTCACATGATTCATTTAACCTGAGATTGTATCATATACTAATATATTATAAAAGAATTGTACTTTTAGCCCTTACATCATATTAGAAGTAACCAAATTACCAAGTCAGTCCCTTAACCCTTAATTTTAGTGTCTATCGAGTGAGGAAGTGCACAAGTAGTCATAGTCTAATATTTAGCTTCATGTGAGTGACTTGAACATCATACGGATTGAATGTGAGATATGAGTGTCTCACCTTGATAAGCATTCTCTTAAGGTTTTAAGAAATAAACAAGCTTATAAAATCATCCCAAGTTTGGACCTTTTAATTGACCTACTTCCTGCTATCAATCGTAACTCAAATTTTGATTACACCTTAGTATCATATGATTATGAGATTATATAAAATTTGAACTTCGATCTATAATCCTAACCCATTGAATGATGATCACCTAAAATCTAGTTCCTACCTTTTGGTGTAATAGGTGAAATATTAAATTTAAACATTTCCCACCATTAATCAACTATTAAAAAAAAAATCAATTATTTGCTTATCATGAAAACACTTTTTTCTCAATTTTAGACCTTGATTATCAGGCTTGGACCGGTAATTAAGTTCAAGTTCATATTGACATCTACTAAGCCATTTTTCCAAATCGGCCAATATAGGTAGTGGATCATCAAGAAATTAATGTATCTCAACTTTATTTTTCACACTTAACATCATGAATGGATTAGAATTAAGAAAAGATTAACTCTTGATTGAATTTTGGAGTAACCCAATGAGGAGCAGATGTCCACCTCATATTGAGAAGGTGCACATGCCCCTATCTCCTTGTCCTTCACCTCAAAGTAGCACGCCCTCTCTCCTTGTCCTTCTCCTCAAAGCAGCACACCCCTCCCTTGTTTTCAGCTTCACATGTCCAGACCCCTCATGTTAGAGAGAGAGAGAGAGAGAGAGAGAGAGAGAGAGAGAGGACATCCCACAAAAAAGGACACCCAAACCCCCTTCATTCCTTCTTCCTTCCACATGTGTGAAACTTCTGTCATATCTCTAGTGCCATCATGATTCGTCTAGAAGCCTCTTTCATCAAAATTTACCTAAGGTTTACATTCAAAGTTAAGGTGAGGAATCCCTTTAGCCTTATATACCATTCTTATTAGGTTTTCTTATAATTCTACATTTTATTTTTTCTAACTATTTGTGTGATGTTTTAATTACCTAACGGTCCACAGGTAGGGGGCATCATTCATCCAACGACGACTCAACTGAGAAGACTGATGCTAGAGGTATTCCTCTAGATATAGAGGTCACAACATTAGTCCATCAGGGATCCCAGGCTACCGAGATTAGACCAAACAAGACTCAGACAGATGCTCTGGCCCTATGGGTGGACATTCAAGGGCAGATAAGCAGTAAAGGGCTAAGCATCAACTCCCTGGAAGCCAGCTCAGATAGAACAGAAGAAAATAATAAAAAGAAAAAGCTCCCAAAGCGGAACATCCACAGCAGGAAAAGCCAGAGACTCAAGAGCTTAAAGAAGAGGGCTGAGAAGAGAGGATGGGTAACAGATGACTAACATCCTTTCTTGGAATGCGAGAGGGGTAGGTAATTCCCTAACCACCCGACACTTGAAACGATTGGTCAGAAAGCACAACATTGCGGTCCTAATCATTCAGGAGTCGATGGTCAGGGAATCCAAGCGACTCGCCCTAGAAGCTAAGTTGGGATTCCAATAGCAGATTACGGAAGACATTGTCAATGGTAGAATTTGGATCTTGGCAAAAGACCTCTTCCAAATCCAATCAATTTGCGCATCCAGTCAGAGCATCACATTTAGCATCACAGCAGACTCCCTTCCCCAGCTAGCCTATATTACTGCAGTGTATGCTAGTTGTTGCAAAAAGCAGAGGAAGCACCTTTGGGATGAAATGAGAAGGCTCTTTGGTGTTCTCCAGGGCCCATGGCTTGTCTGTGGAGACTTCAACTCCACAATTACTTCGGGTGAGAGGCTTGGAGGAAACCAGCAATTGACAGTTGCGATGTCATATTTTCAGGACCTGATCAATGACATAGGCCTCATGGACGTAGGCATCTCAGGATCCATATACACTTGGTACAACAATAGGGCAGGTAGAAGCCGTAGATGGGCAAGGTTGGACAGGATGCTTATTAACGCGGACTGGATGAGATACCTTTCTATCTTTAAGGTCGATCACCTCACTAGATCCTTCTCAGATCACTCCCCCATCCTGCTCTCCTTTCTCCAAGAAGCGGAGAAATTTTTCCATCCATTTAGATTTCAGAGGATGTGGACTGAACATGATGACTTTATGACGGCAATCAAGACCAATTGGGACAACAATATTGTGGCAACACCCATGTACAAGTTTCACATCAAGCTAAAGAATCTGAAGGCTATGCTTAGAGTTTGGAACAAAGAGGCTTTTGGCGATATTCATAAGAACATTCAAGAGGCAGAGGATGCGGTAAAAAGGGCAGAGTTCAACCTTCTAACTTCTCAGTCAGTTTCAGATAGTACCACCCTCAACCAAGCTCAGGCGAGGCTCAAAAAGGCCTATCTTCATGAGGAAATCTTCTGAAAACAAAAATTGAGGAATTCCTGGCTATCTGAGGGAGACAAAAATACGAAGTTTTTCCATGACTCTGTCCTTGATAATCAGAGGAGGCTGACGATCAAGAAGCTCATGAGAGCCACGAGCGAAACAATTGAAAAGATAGAAGAAATGGTGGCTGAAGCTGAGAGCTATTTTAAGGCGCTATTCTCCTCAAGAAGAAGCAATTGCAATGAAGATATCTTACAATGCATTCCTCCATTGGTTACCGAGCAGATGAATGTTGGACTCATGCTACCCCTATCGCAGGAAGAAGTGAAACAAGCTGTGTTTTCTATTCCAGTCCATAGTGCCCCAGGCCCGTATGGCTTTGGGGGAGCTTTCTACGCAGCTTGTTGGGAAGTGATCAAGGATGATCTATTCGCAGCGGCCAAAGACTTTCTTGATGGAGGGGCGATTCCCAGAGCTTTCCAATGTACCCTAATATGCCTTATCCCAAAGAAAATCTCTCCTGTTTCCATTTCTAACTTCAGGCCGATCAGTCTCTGCAACTGAATAATGAAGTTCTTCTCCAAAATCATGGCATCTAGGCTGGCTCACATTCTTCCAGTTATCATCTCAAATCAGCAAGGTGCTTTCGTGAAGGGAAGAGCTATCTCAAAAAATATCTCGTTAGCTAGAGAGATGGCCTATAAGATCGATCGTAAGGTATATGGGGGTAATTTGATCATCAAGCTTGATATGGAAAAGGCATATGACCAGATGGAATGGGCCTTCATATCTCTGGTGCTCAAAAAATTCGGTTTTCATCCTCGTTGGATCTCTTCCCTGCATCGGTGTTGGGCCGATGTCTGGTTTTTCATTCTGATCAATGGAAGAAGTTTTAGATTTTTTAAATCCAGCAGAGGGCTAAAACAGGGCGACCCAGTATTGGCGTCAATCTTCATCCTTGCAGCTGAAGTCCTAAGCAGGGGCATTTCCAACCTCTTCCTTTCGGGGAGTTGTCAGCCTTACAAACTACCCAGAAACTATCCCAATATCTCTCACCTGTTTTTTGCTGACGGTGCAATTTTATTTCTTAATGGCAGGCAATCCAATATGTGTATTCTTCTCAGCTTTATCCGTGATTATGAGAATGCCTCTGGCCAGAAAGTCAATGCCTCCAAAACATCCTTCATTGCTCCCAAGGCGATGTCCATGTCCAAAGCTCAAAGGATGCACAACTTAATAGGATTCAAGCAAGCCTTCTTCCCCACGGTTTACCTCAGTGTCCCCCTAACCAAAGGAAGGATCAAAGGGCACCTCCTGCATCCTCTCATCTAGAAGGTAGCCAATAAAATTGAAGGATGGAACGCCAAGCTCCTCAACCCGATGGCAAAATTAGTGCTTATCAAACTCGTGTTAACTAGCATTCCAATTCACCTCATGTCTTCCATCTTAATTCCAAAATCTATAAGTAAATCTCTTGACAGGGCCCTCGCAAATTTTTTTCTAGGGAAGTTCGAAAGACAGCAATAAAAGACATTGGATCAAGTGGGTAAAGTTATGTACTACTTTGCATGAAGGAGGACCGGGTATCAGGAGTTCAGATGATTTAATGCTTTCTTTCAGGGTAAAGATGGGCTGGAATATGTTGCAAGGAAAGTCACTTTGGGCAAACTTTTTTTTAGTTAAATATTTCAGGAAGCTTATCTCTGACAAAGGACTCATACGCACGGTCACCTCCCTAGGCTGGAAGGAAATATTCAGATCATTAGCTTTCACATTGCTTCACTCAAGATGGCTAATTAGAGAAGGTGAGATCAGTTTTTGGTTCTCGAATTGATCGGGTCGGGGGTTCTTGGCTGCAGCGGTAGATGGCCCTATTCCTCAGCAACTCCTTCAAGCCCTAGTCCGCGATTTCTTCTCCCCTACCGCGCGGTGGTGCCTTTCTGAAGCTCTCCCCTTTATCCAAGATTCAACGTTTCAGTCCTTATTATCTAGTACTGTTTCTCTATCTTGAAGACCAGATACGTTGATATGGGACCTCTCTTCCTTTGGGAAGTTCACCTTAAAATCTACGTGGAACGAATCTAGGCATCACTACCTGAGCAAAAAATGGGCGAAGTGGCTGTGGAACAAATTCCTCCCCCTAAAAGTGGCAATTTTTACCTGGAAAGCCATTCACAGTGCTGTCCCTGTAGATGTGGCAGTGCAGAACGTTGGAGTCCCAATGGTATCAAGTTGGAATGTTGCTCTAACCACCCCCCCCCCCCCCCCCCCCCCCCCGCCTCCCATTCATCTTAGTTGCCGCTTCCCCTACCATCAGGACCCCCACGAGACAACATCCTTGCTCTATTTCAGACCAGCCCTCCCCCTCTATGGAGGCAGCTGACCACTTGTTTTGTCACGGGAGCATTGCAACGACCGTTTGGAGCATCTTCTACAATTTGTTTGATATTCCTTTCATCCATAACCAATCCCTCCCCCTCAGGTTTCAGCAATGGATCACAAAGGCAAGCACTAATTCAAGATTCAAGATTCTTATTAGCATCGCCCCTTCCTTCATCATCTAGAAGACGTGGTTAAGTAGAAATTCCACCCAGTATGAGGGCCATGCCATGTCAGTGAGAACGATCATCCTCAAAGTATCGAAATTGCTGAGAGAGATTAACTCATCCATCCCAGTTCCTGATAAGAATTCCTTCTCTGAATTCATCTCTCTCTAGCTGCTCAAAATTACCAACCATCCACCATTCGTTGGAGGGTTATCCATACACGTCAAGTGGGTAAGGCCACCCGTGTAAGACCCGTATCTTAGCCCGTATCGTTTTATATGCCTCCGCGGTCCTCCCGGTCGAATTTCGACGACCCGCAATCTATTACCGGCATTGGCTCACGATCCTGAGTCGTGTCTCGTATACCTGAGTGGACTCAACCTGAGACTTGTACCCCAGCGACCGCGTCGTTGCCGCGGTTCTGATGCCGCGTCTCGCGCACCGAGGCGATACCCAGGCAAGGAGATGTGGGCCCGCGTTCAGTTCGAGGAAACGCCGCGCATTTGTAAATTCAAAATAATCTTTCAAATTAATCACATCACATCACATCAATCAAGTACCACATCACATCTCATGTCAAAGTACAACTCCATTCCCAAGCAACTCCAAAGTCAAACTCTCTTACACAAAGTACACCCACCACATCACTCACCCATCTCTCTCTTTCAATCTCTCTCTCTCATCTCGCTCTCCCTCATTCTCTCCAAGCAACCATCCATGGCTTCCATGGGAGAGAAACTAGTGTGGCCCACCTTCCTACCTTCCATTTCCACCGTCCAAGTCCGATCTCAACCGTTGAAGTCCATTCATTCGAGCTCTAGATCACATTGGCGGAAGAAGGAAGAAGAGATCTTGAAGTGGGTGATTTTATTCATTTGATTTGTGATTTGAGGGTCCACATATGGTGGGACCCATCTTGATGTTTGCATTGTTTAGGGAAGGCCCATAATGGCGGGGTTCCTCCCCTTCTCATCGACTTTCTTTCTTCCTCTCTCTACCTTTTCTTTGATGATGATGATGATGTGGAGTGGAACCCACCATGCTGTACGTTTGGAATCCACACCGTACAGGCCATGTGGGGCCTACCTTATTAGTGATGGGAAAACACAAATATCATCTTGATGCAAACATGGGGCAGGCACTTAACCTCGGTCCGATCACGAGGTGTCGTCGTACTCCCACCGTCCATTTGTTTAGACAATGTTGGACTGATGTCCAGCAGCTGCGGGACCCATCATAGTGTGTTTCATCCCAGCCGTTCATCCATGGCCAGGGATTGAGGCAGATCCAAACTCCTTCATGGTGTCCACGTGTGTAGGGCCTCACTGTGAGGCATATGTTATATTCAACCCTCTGTCCACCTGACAGTAGGTGGGGTCCACCATGATGTGGCGTTAAATCCAGACCGTCCAAGGGATGGTGGGTCCAGGCAGCTTCTGCTGCATCACGCCAGCAAGTTCCGTGAATCCCATCATGAGATATATGTTATATCTCAACCGTCCGCCCATTTACTTATTTATTTATCCTTATTTATTTTTATTTTTTATTATTTTTATTTTTATTTTTTTACGTGGGGCCACCCCTCACGTGTGGCATATGTGGGGGTGGGGCCCACCTTGATGATGTGTTATGCACCGGGCCGTCCATCCACCGCTGGGACGTGAGGCATACCATGATGCATGTGTTGCTTCCTCACCGTCCAGCTTGCTGGACAGTGGAAACTCCACCTTGATAGCACATGTGACCCACCACGTGGGACCCACCTAATGTAGTGCCTCATCCATGCCGTCCGTACATGACGTGGAACCCACTCACTGCACTGTGCAGTATCCACTCCGTCCATTCAAATTCCAGATCATTTTGGAGCCCACACGTGTGTAGTGTATGTATTAGATCTACATCGTTCACCTGTGTGGGGCCCCTACATGATGTATGTGTGGTATCCTCACTGTCTAGTTGGACGGTGGGACCCACAAGATCTATATATTGTATTCACACCGTTCGTATTTGGACGGTGGTAGTTGCAGCCCACAGTGATATTATTATTATTTATTTTATTTTTATCTCACCTTATGCCATCCATCTGTCTAGGTGTGGGACCCACCCACACGTGTGGGGTGGGACCCACCTTGATGTGTAGATATTTTCTATATGTGATGTGGGTGCCATACCATGATATATGTTTGTTTGTAATTCCACACCGTTCATCCAACTGACGTGGGACCACCTCTACATTTACTGTATACGTTTCATCCATCCGTGGAGTCCATCCACGCCGTCCATCATCTGGACCATGGACCATGGGCCACCGTGATGGGGGTCTTTTATCAACACCGTCCACCTGGATGTATTGTACATCCCAGCCATCTAACACTCATGGCCGTTAGATTTATGAAATATTAAATAATATATATATATACACACACACATTCATATGTTATGGTGGCCACACGTGGGACCCACCTTACTGTATGCATTTGGTGTCTACACCATCCAGAACTGGACGGTGCTGTGTGGAGCCCTGACCTTGATGTATGTTTTATATTCAAACCGTGCACCCACGTGGGCACCTCGTGATGAATGTATTTTGCATCCACACTGTCCAGATGATCTGGACGGTGCCATGTGAGCCACACCTTGATGTATTTGTTTCATCCACATTGTCCATATGTGCTGGGACCTCTTGGACAGTGCTTCCATGCCCCGCCTTGATGTACTTTGCAGCCACGCCGTTCACCTGTTTTGGCTGCCAACGTGAGGCCCACCTTAAATATGCATTGTGTATCTATGCCGTCCACTTATGCGGCTCGCCGTGATGTATATTGTACCCCCCGTCTTGATGTACATAAGGCCCAAATAGCGCAACCCACTTGTCATATATGGGCCCATGCGTCGAGGCCCATTGATATATATTTGAGGTCCATCCATGGGGCTCATTGACATGGCCGACTTAATGTGTATGAGGCCCATTTATGTGGCCCATAGTGATGCATTTACAACCCATTTTGAATCGGCCCATGTGATTCGGCCCATTTTGATCGGCTCATTCAATCAATCCATTTGATCGACCCACATGATGCGGCCCATTCGATGTACCTGAGGCCCATGGGTCGAGGCCCAATGGGATGTACATAGGCTCATTGTAATATGATTCCACCGTGGGTTATGTGATGATCTTGATGGCGGTCATTCCTTGAGAGCAATGATGGCTTGACGTCCACATTGTAAGAGCAATGATGGTTAAATGTCTGCATTGTAACTTCCCTTAGGACTTGTTAGGCCCATTCTCTTTGTGGGTTAACCCAAATAAGTGGGCCCCATTCACCGTAGACGAATGACTCCGTATTATCGGATTTGATATAATCACGGCTGAGTGCCGATCTTTATACTATGGTTGATCGGCTGATCATTTATGGATCCCACTTTATTTATCTACTGATTATCGATGCCGATTATTGAAGCCGACGTCGATTATCGACCCTGATTATCGGTGCCGATTATTGATGTTGATTATGGGTGCCGATTGTCGTGACAGATTTGCCGATTCCGATTATTGATTAATTCCGATTGTCATGGCCGATTGCTGATTAACGATCGAGGCCGATTATCATGACCGACTGTCGATTTTCGATTGACGTGTCAATTTGCTGATTTCGATTATCGATCGATTCCGAGTGTCGTGACTAATTTTTCGATTTTGACTGTCGTGGCCGATTGCCGATTCTGATTAACTTGACCGATTGCTGATTAGCGATCGAAAACGTTTATCATGACCGATTACTGATTTCGATTGACTTAACCGATTGTCGATTAGCGATCAAGACCATTTATCATGACCGATTGTCGATTCTAATTGATGTGACCGATTTGCCGATTTCGATTATTGACTATTCTGATTGTCGAGGCCGAGTATCGAGGTCGATTTTGAATATCGATTCCGACTGTTGAGGCCGACCTCGATTGTCGAGGTCGATTTCAATTTGCCAAGATCGATTGTCGAGACCTATATGATGTACATGCGACCCGTAGTTGAGGCCCATTGTGACACGTATTAAGCCCATGATGCATGGCCCATTTGATGCATTCAAGACCCATGTGTAGGGCCCACATGTCATGTATTCATGGCCCATGGGCAAGACCCATTGTGATGTATTCATGGCCTATGGGCAAGGCCCATTGTGATATGTATTACGCCCATGAGCATGGTCCACCGGTTGTATATATGTGGCCTTTGAGTAAGGCTCATTGGGTTGTATATTAGGCCTTTGTGTGAGGGTATGGGCCCATTATATGTTTGGCTCTATGTGACCATTCCTTAGGGGCAATGTTGGTTAAATGTCCACGTTGTCGAGGTCGATTGTTGATGCCGGTTATTGATACCGATTATGAGTATGTGACAGCATAGCATCATAATACATGCCCATAAGTATTATTTGCATGTTGTTATGAGATGTGATTGACCATTGCATATGCCATAGGTCAAGTTGTTTATGGGGCTCCTTGATATACTAAGTTGCCCCACATGAGAGCACGAGATGCACAGGATTGATGTATGATTGGACTGTGTGACTCATGCATCTCGCATTTGTGTGACACGACCACTGTACGCCCTAGCGACATCAGGGTTGTAGCCTCCACAGGTATTTCATGGATGGCTAGATGGGACATCAAAAATCTGTTCTACATGGGGTGCTATAGATATCCTTGGGTGAAAGTCCCAGAACCCTCTTGGTTCCAGAGGTTGCTCCAACGTTTACACCGAGTGGATGCATGAGCACATGAGGGTCGTATACCATTAGACCGCGTCTCCCACTGTGTCGTGGTCGGTTGGAAGGGGGTACAGCCTTACTTGCCCGAGAGGAGGGGGCAATGCTAGGCTGAGTCTGACCAGCTCGAGGAATGGGTTCGCTATCGATGAGCCGGGCCCGATATTGGCAGGCAGATAGTGAGGTCTCTTCCACTCACCTTGTTGCGCGTGATGGGGCGGCAATCTGGTTTGGAGTGTAATAGACCCCGGTGGTTTTCTAGAGAGAAACTGTACTAATATGTCGAGTCATTGAGTAGGAGTTGCATGTTCATTCATTCATCCATTCACTATCCACTAGGGCTGGTGGTGCGTAACTAATTATTGTGTACCTTCGTTATGGCAAGGATTTCGATTGGGCGTGCGACTAACCTGAGATCAGGAGTTCACCACGTTGAGTCTGATTATCCAAATTTAGGTATGAGACTGGTTTGGATAGAAGTCCCTTGTGGTGGACCCCGTAGCCTACGATACTACGTACTATCATCCCGACTTCACACTCTAGCATGGTCATTTCATTCGCATCGCATATTGCATTACATCCCCAGGCATATGACATTTTGGGTTGCTATGTTTCTGCATTTATATGACCTAGATAGACTTAGTATGATTTGTATATTGCATTACATCCTCGGCATCTGATATTTGGCTCTTTATGACTCCTTAGTGCATAGTTGTTCTATATTGCGTATTCTAATATTGATTGACTTATGGACTTGTTAGCAATTCTGCTTACTTTGATAATTTATGATCTTGTCAGTATCTCTGCTTATTCCGATAATGTACGATTTATGGATTACCAGTAAATTTCGATATTGTATGATGATAACATTGTATTGAATACTTGACACTTACTTAGTGCACACACTTACACCACCCTCTAAGCTTTCTATAAGCTTATTCATGATAGATACGTGCAGGTGATGCTAGGTTGCAGCAGTGTTGAGCTTAGAGCGTGCAGCAGTCTTCTGAAGCTTAATTTTCGATTTATGTATTTTCTTTTTAGCATTGTACTAAAATGATTATATTAGTGGATATGTGATGATGATGATGCCTGTGTGAATTGGGTAATCTGGTGGTAATGCTTATTATAAGTTAAATGTACATTTGAAAAATAAAAATAAATCCTCCTTGTAGGATTCCAGGATCGGAATCTGGCGTATGGACGCTAGGAGCCGAGAATGGGGTACTACGGAGGCTGTTGGCACTGGATTTGGCAATCGAAATTCCTGTGAATCCGATTTTCAGGTTTGGGGCATGACAGCCTGTTGACTGACTGAAGCTTAACAACGACGATTCGTCGAGAGGTAATCCGGACCAAAGTGGAGGAGGGGGAGTCTGTAGGGATAGCCAAGGTAAATTCATTTTTGCATTCTGAAGGAACTATGGGATAACCTCCAATTCTGTAGCGGAAGTCCAGGCGATGCTAGATGGGTTGATCATTTGCTCTAACCTCAGTTTATTCAATATTTCTGTCGAATTAGACTCCAAGCTCATTGCGAAAGCTGTAAGCGATTCTTCTGCCCTCATTCCCTGGAATATTTGGTACATCATGGGAGAAATTCAGCAAAAAAGGAAGACTCTAAATCTTATCTTCAACCACACTTTCCAGGAGGGGAATGCAGTGGCTGATGCGTTGGCGAGGCAAGCGAGTGAAGGGTGCCCTGATAGAATTTTCAATTCCCGCTCCCTTCTTTCGAGGTCAGTCAGGGGTCTACTCCTTCTTGATAATGTTGGGGTAGGATCCTTCCGCATTCCTTGAGGGCAGTTCGCCCCTAGGGTGCTCTGTTTGGATTTTTATTTCCCTTGTTTTCTGTCTTTTGTTCAGTTTTTTTTCCTCAGATTGGGGTTACATGATAGGTGGGTTCCTCTGTCTTTTGTTGGGGCCCACCCGAAGGTCTGTATATGATTCTGTGATTAAAGGAACCGTGGCAAGAGCCCACTTTTGTTATTAAAAAAAACCTTATTAATTCACATTTTAATTGTGATTTATTGTTGTAAATTGTTGATGATTGATTAATTCTTATTAGTGCACTTATTTGTGCACTTTGTTTGTCAATCACATGTGTCCGTGTATCAGGGAGTCGATTGAACCCTTGAAAGTTGAAGACCGAAGACACATGAAGATTGGAGCATCAAGGAAGAGAAGAACACATAAATGGGGTACCTTGGTGACCTGACTTAGACCCAAAACAACCCTTAGCCTCACCCTAAGATCTCAACGTTGGCCACCACCCATGAGAGGTCTTTAACTATTCCCTTTTATGAAGACATATAAAATTGCCAACTAGTATTGTTAGAAAAATTGCTTACAAGTAAGCATAAGGAAAAAAGCCCACACTAAGCAACATTTCCTAAGGGAGAACCTTAAAATGAATCAAATTGTAGCTTCCCCTTGAATCTCAAGATTGCACTGCTACCGCTACCCTCACTAGAATAAGCCTGCGAGCTTACATCAATACAACAATCATTGCCCCAGAATAAGTCACTCGAGCTTGTGACTTCTTCCATGGAGCATTAGATGGCCCTAATGCTACTTCAGACTCAGTCGAGACCTTTGCTCAAAGGTCACCCACACAAAGAAGTAGGTTACACTAGCATCTTTTTTTACTTTTTCTCTCAGAACCATGGAAACTGACCTGCTCCCAACCCTTCCAAGCTTGGACACTCTCTCTCACATCATGATTGCAGTGCCACATATGTCATCCTTCAAGTTATACCCTTAGTCATCCACTTCACCACTGCTTGAACCCTTAACAATGTCGATGCCATCTAACCTTTTACCACAAGTGTCAATGCCAGAGAGCTAAGGCCCTTACACCAAGGCTTTAGTCATAGTTTGGGAGAAAGGCTAAACCTTTATGGTCATTAATATGCTTGTTCAAAATGCTTAGTTGTTACGATGCACCTAGGCACTCACCCTATGAACCGACATCCAGAGGTACCAATAGCACTTCCCAACATCAAGTAGTGGGGATCATCTATTGACACATGAATTTTGGCACTTAGCCAAAGCAGGCCTCAATATATTAATAGACACCATAATCATTCCCTAAAAGATGACATCATCTTGCCATGTTGAGAAGTAGAAAGTTGGAAAAAAAAACTTGTGACACGTGCAAGACCAAATCATGAACCAATGGAGAGACCAAATCATGAACCAAATCATGAACCAATGGAGAGACACCTATAAAAATCTTAAGATATTCATTCAAAAGGGGTTGAACATTGGACATTATTGCAGTATAGACATTAAATGACTTTGGACACAATTGGACTTAAGGACATTTGGATCTGAACATTCAGAGAAAAAGAAGACCATTGGAACTTTAGGCACTGACATTACCTTATTAGATGAGGTGAGCCTCGATTTGCCTGAACATTTCACCACCCTCAAATGGAAGCCTTATGCCATATGTTGGGGCACCTATGAGGAGGGAGGCTCGCTAGCAGGCTAGGCTCTAACCAACACCATACACTAGTCAAATTAAGAGTTGTGTGCAAGTGTAGTAACTCCAATGCTAGTTGTGCCTATGCACGGAGTTCTCCACTAGATAACAAGTCGGTTATAAATACAAACAACCTGCAAGGAGCCTATACGACCTTGCACTAATCTCACTCATATGGTTAGTGCCAGGCGCAGAGTGCCTTATCATCTATAATAAGGGCTAAAGGGGCACCCCCTTTATTCTTTACAACTCTTGGCATATGAGTCTTCAGAACATTGATGACACAATCTCTTATATATGCCCATGGCTATCATGACCAAGGGTTTACCCTATAATCAAGGATTTTCTTTAAATATGTAATTAAGGCTCATTGCCATACCACAACCTTGAATGTAAAAGAACCCCAAACATTAATGAAAGCTACCTAGTGTAATTTTCTTTAAAAGTGTGATTAACAACCACCTACATTCATGAACAATTAAATATTTGAAAAACTCTCAAGAACTACGGTAATCAGACAATGCTATCAAGCCATTAGAGTGTTTATATATTGATCCATCTATTTTTTTGTCTTTCTAACTAATTGACTATCAGATGCCACTGCCTCTCATGATCTATCCATGACACCAAGTATGAATAAATGACATCTCTAACACCCTTATAACTAATGAAGAGGCCAAGGTGTTATCCCTCACTAGGTCAATTTTTTATCTAACATAACGAGCATGCCATCAAAATGCCTTTAAAACAACTCCCTACTAAATAAGCATATACCAATCACAACACATAATTTTCATCAACAAATATTAATTAACTTACCTATAGATCATGATGACCATGGGTCTAAGATGGAAATGTCATAATTATAATGTTATATTTAATATGTGGGGGTTGTTCAAACATATATATGAACATGGGTTAAAGAAGAAGAATTCCTCTAGTCAACTTTAGGAGCTTGAGATTGGATATACTAATCACTGACAAAGGGAGAGTTGTAGGCCATCGATCTCAGGATCATGTTATTCTTATTAGGTCCGTGAAGGTACACATAGCGAAATTGTATACAATACAATTTTAATACGGAACCTGCCTTAGGAAACTCCAATTATAGTGATATCAAATTTCTAAATTAAATAAATATATAGATGATCATGATCATACCTAAATTTGGTGAGTGCATATATAATTATGTTTTGCAGATCTGTTGATATTGATCTCCTTAACTAAGGAGTCTCCCCTTGATCTATTGCAAATGAAGGAGCCCAAGAGAGAACACACTTTATCATTGATAAGAACCAAAAAAACATGTTAACAATCCACTAAATCAACCATACAGAGAAGTATAAAGTAAAAATGAATATGGTGAAAGCAATGAAGGAAGAACATCTCTTCATCTCTCCCTCACTCACTCATTCTTCTCTTTAACAAGGTTCAAATGTCCTGTGAAGAGGGAGGGAAGGGGACATCCAAGCTCTCTTTTCTTAGTTGACTCCCATCTTTAATACAATTAATATATAAAAAGGGGTTATGATTTCAATAATTGCATTCAATATGGTGTTCCACAACCCTACGAACTTTGATGTACTTTACTGTAAACAAAGTTCGTTAATCCACCTTTATCATGTATATACTTGTGATCTATTCCTTCCACTATCAAGGGCATTTACATATGAAGAAAGCCCACCGGTATAATGCTCCACCACCCTATGGACTTCATTATAACCTACTATGAAGGAAGCATGTTAGTCCTCCCCTCTCATTCAAGAAATTGTGATCTAATACTTCCATGATTAAATCCATCAATATATGATTCAGATCCCCCGTTGATTATAAAGTAGACCACCAGATCGTCAAGTGTAATCAAAGTAATTTTAGAAATGAATCAGCTCAGCATCATTTGTGATCAAAGTAATTTTAACAATTAAAATAAAACTTTAATTGTTAAAAACCTTCCACAAGTTAATAAAATCTTTTTAGTATTGGGCCCAACTAAAAAATCACTTGATGAATTATTGACACATCATGATTTCTCCTTAAATAAGTTTCATGGTAAAACTAGTAAATCCATTAGTGCCTCATATGAGAATCGATGAATTCTTATGGACGTGCCCAGCATCACCCATTTTCAATGGCCTCTATGTTGCCTTATAAAGTGAGTTAAAGCTGTCTAATCAAAATCTAAGACCCTCACACATCCTTAGGCCTAAGGATTTAATCAATTTATGTGAATAATCAATTCCTTAATCTCATGATCATAATCTAGGATAATGGGCCCCTATACTGTTGACTTCAACCTCGATCCACCAATGTGAATGCGTAAGGATCCACACCAGGATCCCATATTCATGACATACTCACACTCCTATGCAGATTAAGGGCAAAAGGAATGACCAACACCAAGTTGGTGCCCTATGGTGGAGACCTTTTATACTAACTAAATTATTTTTTTAAAATAAGATGACCATACATTTCTAAGATTGATGTTCGTATACATTTCTTAAATATTTTAAGTTAGTCATGACTCATATGGGTACTTAAATCCATAGAATATAATTCACTTCGCTCTGTGACCACTGTATCCAATCTTAAGTTCTATAGGACCAGAAGATATGTCATGTACTACTCAAATAATCCAATGAATAATAACTAATGTAACAATAAATATGTCTAAGATATAACATATGTTCAAGAAGGAACCCTTATATGTTTGATTCCTAAATCTCCTGCTCCTATGCAATTTTTTGATTTCCGTCCCATTAGTCTATGCAATTGTGTCAATGAGATTTTTTGCTAAAGTTATTTCTAACAGGCTTGGTAGCATTCTCCCACATATCATTTCTGCTTAATAGGGAGCGTTCTTCAAAGGCAGATCCATTGTGGAAAATTGTGCGTTAGCCCAGGTGATCTTCTAGGATATCAACAGAAAAGTTAGAAGCGGGAACATCCTTATCAAACTTGATATGGAAAAAGCCTATGACAGGATGGACTGGGCCTTTCTCAAAGCAATTCTGGGTAAATTCAGATTCTGCGGTTCGTTGATTGAGCTGGTTGAGAAGCCTTGGAACAATTCTTGGTTTTCTATCCTTATCAATGGCATCCCCTCTAGCTTCTTCAAATCCTCTCGTGGACTTCACCAAGGAGACCCTATCTCCCTGACTCTCTTTATCATTGCAGCTGAGGCCTTAGGTAGAGGCTATATGCGCTTGATCGACTCTGGTACCTCTGGTACCTTTCGCCCCTTCCAGACCTTCAGGAACTGCTCCATTGTTTCCCACCTACTGTTCGGTGACAACATGATTCTACTCACTAATGGGTCCTCGAACTCTCTTCAACGGTTTCAGAGTTCCTTTCCCTCTTCCATCGCACCTCAGGCCTGAAGATCAACGCCCATAAGAGCATTTTCTTCATGTTTTCCAGCAATCGACTACCTGCGTAATGGCTATCCAATGCATCCTAGGATTCAACTTGGGATCTTCGTCCTTCACGTATGTGGGAAACCCAATTTTCAAGGGTAAATCACACAAGCTCTACTTCCGGCACATCTTAGAGAAGTTTACAATCAGAATTTTAGGTTGAAAAAGTTGTATTCTTTTGTAAGCGGGTAGGCTCACCCTTATCAACCATGTCTTGACTAGTATTCCGGTCCACACCATGGCAACCACTGATATTCCTTTGACTATTCTTGGGGATCTTTAGAAAGTGATTGATGATTTCTTCTGGGGCTGGGAGGGCTCTCACAAACGTTGCCACTGGGTCAATTGGAAAGCTATCTCCCCCTTGAAGTCCCAAGGTGGGCTGGGCGTGAAGAATTTTAGAAGCATCATGTAGGTCTTCTGAGCAAAGATGGATTGAAAGATTTTGTGCAGGAAATTGGGTAACTGCTCGGCTGAATTTATGAACTCCAAATGTCGTGTTGATTTGGCTGATCAGGGGGAAGCCAACAGATCATCGACGGCCTCCCCTCTTTGGAAGAAAATTTGTCGTTTATTCCTTTTTATCGCAGCTCATTCTCCCTGGATAATAAGGAGGAGGTGACTGCCACTTCTAGGATGATGAATGGTCAGGATTGGGCCCTTACAAAGAATGGTCCTTACGGCCCCCTCCCTTACATCTGTAGCTAGTCCATGATTGGTTGGGTCCTAATGGATGGCATGATCCTGTAATGGCCTGGGAATTCCTCCCTCAGCTGGTTCTGTACCACATTACGGAAGAGGGCCTTTGCACCTCCTTCACGCTCGACTGTCAGGTCTGGACTTTGTCTAACTCTGGCGAATTCAATATCAAATTAGCCTAGAGTGCCTCCCATCCTAGTGGGATGAGAGCGGCCTGGTCTAAGTAGGTATGACACACAAATCTTCCCCCAAAATCTCGTTGCTCTCCTGAAAGATCATCAAGAAGGCGATTCTTATGGACGTTAGATTGCAAGGTAAAGTTATCCCCCTTGCTTCCATGTGTGTCTATTGTCCCTCTCAGGCTTCTTCTATAGAATCAATAGAGCATGTCTTCTCTTCTAGTGCTCTAGCTGAAAAGGTGTAATATTTCTTTGGGTCTTGTTTTGGTGCCCCAGCCCGGGTGCGTTACTCCACCTTTGGGCGTGCCACCTCCTGGTGGGCCATGGCTTTGAGGTCTGATCAGTTGCTCTCCCTTAGAGGGCTGACCCTGTCCCTCATTTTCTGGGAACTCTGGTTGGCCAAGAATGCAGCCCGCATGGAGGGGACAGTGCTCTTATCTCAATGTGTTATTTCTAAAGTGTCCAACTGGATCCAGAGAGTCATGGTCCTCCTCCCCCTCCCGCCTGTGGTTTGTCACTCCTCTACTTTTGCCATGGAATGTTTAGGCCTCTCTAGGAAGGTTGTTAGCTTGAAGGACTCCCCCTCTCCCAGGATAGATCAAGGTTAATGTTGACAGATCTGCCCTGGGAAATCTAGGTAACTCAGGAGGTGGTGGGGTTGTTAGAGGCTGCGACGGGGCTTTCATCTTTGCCTTCTCTTTAGGTTATGGCTTCGGCTCAAACGGTCGGGCTGAAGCTAAGGCGATTTGGGAAGGGTTTTCTTGTTGTAAGGAGCTGGGCTTCATGAAGGTGGAGTTGGTCAGTGACTCCAAAGTGCTGGTTGATGCCATGAATAATTAGAGCACCCCCTCCTAGGGCCTGTGGTATTGGTGGGTCAAAATTAGGGCCCTCAGGGCCATTATGGATTTCTCTATTTCCTACATCCCTAGAGAAGCCAATGCGGTTATTGATGGGCTTGCTAGGAGGGGTAGTACCGGTCAGGCCCACCGAGTCTTCTGAACCTCATCTGATCTCCCCCCGGTCATCAGAGGACTTGTCTTCTTGGACAAAGTAGGATTAGGCTACTTACATGAGATGTAATGGGCTTTTGTCGCCTTAGCTTCTTATTTGGGCCTGCATCTCCTTTTTTGCTAGCAGGCCCATCCATTCGATATACAACTCCTTTTGAATATATATATATATATACACACACACACACGATACAATGGTTCCTTTAAAAAAAATTAAGGACCTATGATCATCTAGACTAATGGCTGAGATGGATCCTGTCTCATCCACAAGACTAATGGATTAGAGTGTACATTGGTTTTTTAGGGCATTAGCTCTAATAATTCAATCACTACCTTGTAGGTTAAAGGACAAACCAATGGTTATTATTATATGTGGTTATATAAGGGCACTAATGACGACCTAGAATGAAAGGTCTCCACCATCGGGTTCTATGGTGAGTAGGTTGCTTTCTCCCTATCCCAGTTTAAGTGTGCCATTGAAATAAGCTCCTAGTGTTGGACTTGTTGGACACTTGCATTGGCAGATCAATTTAAATCTCTAGACTGGGAGGCCCATCATGCTTGGACTATAATCGACTTGTGAATATATTATATTTGATTAATCCTTAGACCTATGGACATGTGAGAAGCTCAAGGCTTTTACTACATAAACTTTGGTTCACTTTATGAGGTCATCTTATTGCTAACAAAAGTGAGTGTAGCTGGTTATATACATTAGGTCTGGTTGAAGCTCACATGGCTCAACAAAGGATTCATTGGTTTCCAATGAACTATATTATGACTTATATCTTAGAGATCAAATATCATCAAGTGGTTTCTCCAATTGGTGTAACACTCGAAAGCTTTTATAACATTTTTAATTATTAGACTTCTCTTTTAATTGTTAAAAAAATTGATTACACTTAATGATACTCTGATTGATTAGGTTGTATGGTCTATCACTTAATTTGCATAGAGTTTGATCAATGGTAGATAACTATGACAGTGGAGGGATTAGATTAAATTTAAATAAATAGTTAAGGCAAGATCATATACGTCCAATGTAATGGACCATATGAACGAATATAGGGTCGTAAAGTATCATAGTACGTAGTAATTCTTCTTGAAATCCAAATTCTTTATAAATAGATCTTATCCTAAAGAGTTTAGAGACAGAGAGAGAAAGCCATAGATGTTCATGCTCCATTGGGCATCACATGTAGAGAGAGAGAGAGAGATGCTTCTCTCCTTCACTCAATTATATTACACATTTTACACATGTGAAGTCCAACTTAGTTGGCTTTGTGCATCTCCTTAGCCCTACTCTAGGGTTAATGTTTTGCATCTCATATTCCCTTTTTGCTAGGGTAGATCAAATAGAGACCTTCTTGTTGGATGATCGACATGACAACTCGATAGTTTCTCACTGATTTGATCATGGTAATTGTAGCTATATTAGTTGTTTTTTCCTTTTATAAAAACTTCATAATATCTAAATTAGTATCATAGGACTAAAATCTAAACTGATTTTCTTTAAACTTTTATATCTTTTACATTTCAAATATTCTAATAGCAATGCAACGAAAGGTAATAAGAAGTGGGTGACTGAAGATGCCTTATGAAGAAAGTAAATGGATGGATTAGAAATTTAAGGGCTGGCAATCCTCTAAAAAGGAGGATTTATTCTCGGATGCCCTTTTCTTAAAGTTATTGAAAATTCTCACAAGGAGGAAGCTCATTTATGGGATAATGGCACCCAAGTGGGAGAAGTCAAAATTAGGATGGGTGACGCTAAATGTAAACAGGTCGTCAAGGGAAAATCCAGGAGAGAGTGGTGGCAGGGGTGTTTGTAGGAATCACTATGGTTAGGAGATCTTCAATTTTCGAACTACTACATTCAGGGTTCAAAAATGATTGTGGAAGCAGGGGACATGCTTGATGGTTAAAAAGTTGTGAAAATATAAGTTTGTAACAAGTGCACGTGGAGAGTGACTCCAAAATTCTTGTGAAATGCCTAAAGAAAGAGAAACACATATCGTGGTGTGTATGCTATCTCTGGGTGGAAATTATGATGGGGTTTTCCTCCTTAGTTCAGGGGAGAGAGTGTAGCAGGTTGAAAATTCGGAGTAATTTACTGCGTTGCTCAACCGGTGGAGTGGGATACTCGACCGGTCGTGGGTGGCGCTCAATCAGTCGAGTGGAGTTCGACTCAAAGTCCAGCGACCAATTGATGTATTTTCTCCAAGGTGCTCGACCAGTCAAGGGAGGTGCTTGACCGGTCAAGTGGGCTGCTCGACCGGTCGAGGACTCGGCTCGACTAGTCGAGCTTACTCAGATTTGAGTCTGGATCTTGTGCGGACCATGAAAATTCGAGGCCCTTTCGAAGGGGTGTGAAATGGAGTTTCTTAAATTATAAATAGGGGTGCCTAGGGCTTTTTTTAGAAAATACAAGAGGGTTTCCTAAAGGGTTTAGGGCTATTAAAGGTGTGTGTGTGTGTGTGTGTGTGAGAGAGAGAGAGAGAGAGAGAGAGAGAGAGAGGAAGCTTGTAGAAGGGAGGTTATGCTCGCAAAGGTGATTTACTATGCACTCGACATCTTCGTGCTTCTACGTCCTCGTGATCGATGAGATCATTCCGTTTTTTTTATTCTCTTATTGTTTATCCACTCTTGCGTGAGTGAAGAAGGTTGTAACGTTCTACTTCATAGTGGATTGTTGATTTGGACGAGGTCCCGTGGTTTTTACCTCTTTGAGGGTTTTTCACATAAAAATCTCTTGTGTGGTGTGGTTTATTCATTGATCTATTTCATTTATTTATTATCCCATAATTTTAGTTTGTTTCGGGAGGCTAGATCCTAAAGTTTTGTGTAAGGCTCCCAACAAAGTGGTATCAAAGATAAGTTCATTCAACGGAGTAGGATCGGTTCTGAATTATGGAAGGTGGCCCATTAAGGATGATCAGCCTCAATGGTTCTAACTGGACCATATGGAAGGTTAAGATGGAGGACTTGCTTTATTGCAAGGACTTATATTCTCTAATTTTAGGCATATCAGCAAAATCCAAGGATATGTCTGATGATGATTGGAAGAAGTTAGACCGAAAGGCAGTGGGGCTTATTAGACAATGGCTGGATGATTCTATGTTCCACCATGTATCTACGGAGACCTTAGCCGCTAACCTATGGCTAAAATTGGAAGGGTAGTATGAGAGGAAGACAGCCGGTAATAAAATCTTCTTGATAAGATGACTTGTAAATTTCAAGTTTAAAGATGTTGGTTCTGTGGCCGAGCACATGAATGAGGTCAGTAATATAGTGAACCAACTCTCGCTATGAAGATGGTCCTAGATAATGAATTGTAGGCTTTACTATTACTTAGATCATTGCCTGACAATTCAGATACATTAAAAGTGTCTCTAAGTAACTCCGTGCCAAACAGAAAGATATCCATGGAACATGTAACTAGTCGTCTCTTCAATGAGGAGAGAAGGAGGAAGTCTCAGGGGTCTACTCAACAAGAGGCCCTAGTGACATAGGAACAGGGAAGAGGAAAGAACATGAATGGCGGGAAGGCCCAAGATAAATCAAGAGGCAAGTCGAGTACCAGTTAGGATGTTGAATACTGGAATTATGGCAAGAAGGGCCACTACAAGCATGAATGTCGTGATAAGAAGAACAAAAAGAAAGGAAAAGGAAAGGAGAAGGAAGTGAATCAGATTCAACTGCAGTCCCTTCAGATGGTGACATTATAGTTATTCTTTCAACAGATCATGATATATGTCTCACCGCTACGAGTCAGGACACCGATTGAGTGATAGACTCGGGAGCCTCATTTCATGCTACTCCACATAGGGACTTCTTTACAAGCTACAAGTCAGGTGACTATGAGACCGTGAAGATGAGAAATTCTGGCGTATCGAAGATCGTAGGGATCAGTGATATTTGTATGAAGACCGATGTGGGTTGCACATTAGTTCTTAGGGATGTACGGCATATTCCAGATCTTCGTCTCAACTTGTTATCGACGGAAAGGTTAGATGATGATGGCTATGAAAGCCGATTTGCTGGTGAGCACTAAAAGCTCATCAAAGGTTCGTTGATCGCAGCCAGAGGAAAGAAGTGTTGCACCCTATACAAGGCAAGTCTTAGTGTGTGCATGGGTGGGTTGAACGCAGTGGAAGATTCAGCTATTGACATGTGTCATAGGCGTCTAGGCCATATGAGTTAAAAAGGGCTTTAGGTACTAGCGAGGAAGCGGCTTCTTCCAGATGTGACAAGTATACCTCTCAAAACCTGTATTAATTATTTATCAGGGAAACAACATAGAGTTTCATTTGTTAAAACTTCTTCTCATGTTAATAAAGTGCATGTATTAGATTTGGTTTATTTTAATGTTTGTGGTCCTATGAGGATAAAAACCTTAGGTGGGGTATTATATTTTATCACTTTTATAGATGATGCATCTAGGAGGGTATGGGTTTATGCTTTGAAATCTAAGGACGAGGTCTTTGGTATATTTAAATTGTTTCATGCTATGGTCGAGAGAGAGACAAGTAGATCATTGAAGTGCATCCACACTGATAATGGTGGTAAATACATTGACGACCTTCATGAGTATTATAAGTCCTTGGGTATATATCATAAATAAACGGTTCCCAAGACCCCCCAACATAATGGTGTGGTTGAGCGAATGAATCACACCATTATTGAGAGAATCAGATGCATGTTATCCCATACAAAATTGCCCAAGATATTCTGGTGAGAAACAATACACACGGCAGTGTATTTGATAAAAAGGTCTCCATCAGCCCTGTTGAATGGAGAAGTGCCTAAGAAGGTGTGGACTAGACAGGATCTATCGTATAATCATCTCAGGGTGTTTGGATGCAGGGCATCCGTTCACGTACCAAAGGACCAGAGGTCTAAGCTCGATATAAAGATCAGACAGTGTGTGTTCTTGGGATACGGAGATGAAAAGTTCGGTTAAAAACTATGAGATCCAACCAAGAAGAAGCTTGTCAAGAGCCGAGATGTGGTATTCTTTGAAGATCAATATATGACATTGGTAAGCCAGAGAAGAACCAGCCTACTTCAGGTGAGCTAGAGGACATGGATCCAGTTATTCCTCCCGTGGTACCTGATGACGGGGAGTACAACAAGATGTAGAGGACGAGAGAGTTCCTTCAAAAGATAGACTGGGGGAGCAGCCCCCACTTGATTCACTTGTTGAGCCACAGGTGAGGAGGTCATCTAGGGACAGACAGTCATCCAAGAGGTACTCACCGCATGAGTACATTATGCTCACTGATGGGGGAGAGCCAGAAGATTATTCTGAAGCCCTAGCCGATGAGCATAAGGGGGAGTGGTTGAAAACTATGCAAGATGAGATAAAATTTTTGTATAAGAACCAACCTATGATATGATAAAATTGTCTAAGGGCAAGAAAGCTTTAAACAACAAGTGGGTGTTTAGAAAGAAGGTTGAGCAGAAGAATTCATAGATAAGGTTCAAGGCCAGACTTGTGGTGAAAGTGTTTGGTCAGAGGAAAGGCATAAACTTCAAGGAGATATTCTCACCAGTAGTGAAGATGACATCCATACGGGTGTTGCTTGGGTTGGCGGCTAGCATGG
This sequence comes from Magnolia kwangsiensis, assembly GCA_037074715.1. NCBI lineage: Eukaryota > Viridiplantae > Streptophyta > Magnoliopsida > Magnoliales > Magnoliaceae > Magnolia > Magnolia kwangsiensis. The sequence continues at coordinate 7,519,308 of CM073584.1, forward strand.
ATCTGGAGATAAAGAAGTTAGATGTTAAAACTGCCTACCTCCATGGTGACATGGAAGAAGAGATCTACATGCACCAACCAGAGGAGTTCAAAGTTAAGGGCAAAGAAATCTATATGCACCAACCAGTGATGAAGAAGTTCCACGACAATGGTACTCGTTTATGTTGAAGCATGGGTATGACAGAACGGAGTTGGACCACTGTGTGTTCACGCGTAAGTTCTCAGATGGTGATTTCTTAGTTCTGCTAGTATAAGTTGATGGCATGCTCATCATGAGAAAAGACATCAAGAAGATCGATAGGCTGAAACAAGAGTTGGGTAAGTCATTTGCGATGAAAGACTTGAGATCGGCTAAACAAATCCTAGGAATGGAGATAACCCATGACAGAAGCAGCAAGAAGCTTTGGCTGTCACATAAACGGTATATTGAAAAAGTCCTAAAGGGGTTCAATATGAATGCAGCGAAGTCGATCAGTACTCCACCGGATGGTCATTTTAGATTGAGTATTAGGCAGTGTCCTAAGACGAAGGCAGACGTGGAAGAGATATAGAAGATACCTTGTGCATCAGCTGTAGGAAGTTTGATGTATGCTATAGTGTGTACACGCCTAAACATAACATATGCAGTTGGTGTTGTTAGTCAGTATCTTACCAATCCTAGCAAAGAGCATTGGGCAATGGTGAAATAGATACTGCAGTATCTAAGAAGCTCATCCAGGTTAAGCCTATGCTGTGGTGATTGAAAACCTATGTTAGAGGGCTACACAGATCCAGATATGGTAAACGACATAGACTTCAAGAAGTCTACATCGGGGTTCATGTTCACGTTTATAGGGAGAACAGTTTCTTGGCAGAACAAGCTATAGAAGGTTGTAGCATTTCGACGATAGAGGCCGAATTCATTGCAGTCTAAGAGGCATGCAAAGAAATGCTTTAGATGAAGATGTTCGTAAAGGAACTTAGCCTGAAGTAAGAGCAGCATGTAGTCTATTGCGATAGTCAAAGTGTTATATACTTAAGCAAGAATCTAAGTCAGCACTCCAAGTAAAAGTACATAGAGATTTGACATCACTAGATCAGGGATACTTTGGAACAGAAGGTGTTACAGCTTGAGAAGGTCCATTCGGACGATAATGGATCAGACATGATGACCAAGGCTTTACTCAAGGACAAGTTTGAGGTTTGTAGAAGCCTGACTGGCTTGAAGAAGGTGAATCCCTCCTGAGTCGGAAAGAGACAGATTTGATTGGATTTTCCTCCTCAGTTCAGGGGAGAGACAGTGCAGCGGGTTAAAAATTCAGAGTAATTCACTGCGCTGCTCGACTGGTCGAGTGGGCTGTTCGACCGGTCGTGGGTGGCGCTCGACCAGTCGAGTGGGGCTCGATTCAAAGTCTTATGACCAATTGATGTATTTTCTCCGAGGTACTCGATCAGTCGAGTGGGCCACTCGACCGGTCGAGGACTCGACTCGATCTGTTGAGCTTATGCACATTTGAGTCTGGATCTTATGCGGACTGCAGAAATCCAAGACCCTTTCGCAAGAGGTGCGAAAGGAAGTTTCCTAAACTATAAATAGGAGTGGCTAGGGCTTTTTCTAGGAAATGCAAGAGGGTTTCCTAAAGGATTTAGGGTTATCAAGGGTGTGAGAGAGAGAAAGAGAGGAAGAGAGAGATGAAGCTTGTAGAAGCGAGGTTATGCTCGTAGAGGTGATGTACAGTGCACTCGACATCTCAGCGCTTTTATATCCTCGTGATCAGTGAGATATCTCCATTTTTCTTTTATTCTCTTATTGTTTATCCACTCCTACGTGAGTGAAGAAGGTTGTAACATTATACTTCATAGTAGATTATTGATCTGGACGAGGTCCCATGGTTTTTACCTCTTTGAGAGTTTTTCAGGTAAAAATCTCTTGTGTGGTATGGTTTATGCTTTGATCTATTTCATTGCTTTATTATCCCATAATTTTAGTTTATTTCATGAGGCTAGATCTTAAGGTTTTGTGCAAGGCCCCCAAAAAATTAGAGAATTTTTTGCAAAAATGTTGTTCAAGTTACATCTCATTTATTGTGAGAACAATGTACTTGGTTATGGATGGGCTCGTAGGGTTGGGCAATACTGGGGGATGTCATAGAATGTACTCAAGCAAGGAGGTAATCCAGGGGTGTTTAAAGGTTATCTCTTAGGGAATCATGTGAGACTTGGCAACATCTGTATATTGGGATTGTATTTTTTGTTTATTTTTGAGTAAGTGTGAGATGTATAGAATTGCATGTTGGTTTTCTTCATAGAGTTGGACCTAGGAATTGTCCAGCATGGAGTGCTTGTACATGCCTCTTTTCTTAAATACAATTATAGCTAGGTGTGCTCTCACCTTTTAATTATTTATATTTTTTGCCTTCACCTTAATGGCCAATCAAATGGGTAGCATTATGGCATAGAATGATTTTTGAAACATAAACTATCCATACTAAAGCATTGCATATAGGTATACGTGATTTGCACAACACCCTTCCATGTGACCTGATTTACATTAACTAGTTCGAAAACATATATATCCATTCAATAGATATTCTTTTTAAACAAAAAGATTGGGGGATTGATGTATGGATATAAAAAAGATTTATCTAAACATGGTAAGAGGAATGCCATCATACCCCTATACAAATGCAAGGTATTTATGCACAAGACACCCAACCCATTAAAAAACTAGAAAAATGCTTTACATCAGGACATGCTTAAGTTTGCATTCAACAGCTATTTTGATACCACATGAGCTTTCAAAAGGACAATACAAAACCAAAGAAAAATAATCACTATCTACCAACAATGTCAATAATTAATTAACGTCTATTAATGAAGTACTGACAATGTCAACAGGTAACTTTTATCAACAGAGTTCTCAAGTAAGTACCTTTTTCCTATGAAAATTTTCATCTCATTGTCGTTTTGCCAGTGAATCCTTTACCATGGATGGTTAGGAAATAGGATAATATTTACCACCAACAATTTCTAAGCATAGATTTTTCAGACCTTTATTTAATTTCATCCATTGTTCATTCAAATGGTCCACCCACATAGGGCCACCAAATCTTGCACATGTCCCACTTCATACATCTGATGAGCATGTGAAATTCAATGAACAATATAGAAAATGGTTCGATGTATCAGTTACAACTTGTTCCATGAGATGCCTTCAAACCATGCGATTATATAATATTATAGGGCAATGATCAACATGGCTAAGTGAAAGGGAACCTTCCATGCATGTAGTTGCATCTGGACCGTGGGCGTCCACATCACCTGTATGGACTGTTTGTTAGGTCCACTATTTCTAGGATCCCTGAAAAAATCACACCTGCCAGGTGATCCAAACCTTCCAATCGGTTGCATACAAAATGGATGGTTAGATCATTCATACGAGATAGGTTCACTCGAAGATGTTTAAGACCATTCTTTTGCTGTGATGTTTCAACTGTTGTGAAGGAACAGTGAACTGGCTTAACGGAAGGTACATATACATACAGGTGATGTAAAATGTCAACAAAACCCACGCAACAAAAAAAAAAAAAAAAAAAAACCATGCAATTATTGTGTTCTCAAACTGTGCTTTGAGAGCTTTCTATGTGTTGCTTAGCCCATGCATGTGTCACTGGCTCACATGTGTGCATGAACCAAGCTGCCCATCAGGTAGGTCCCACATTGTAACTGATCCGCCACAGTAATCCAGCTCATCAACACATTATTTGTCCTAGATAGTAGAAACAGGTAGATGGCCTGGATATTGCCAATATCCAGCGGCTCATTTGTCTTGTAAGTCATGGCCCACCTGATAAGTCGCCTAGCATCTACACGGTGGGGAACCAAGTAATGGAAAGCTCTGGCGATCACCATAAATAGATGGGAAGACGAATAAGAAGGAAAATGAAGAGAAATTTTGGAGTAAGGGAAGAGCATACCCGGAGCTAAGGTCGTTTGACAGATACAAAAGTCTTTGCAAGAATCAAAATACAATCTTCACTCTCTCTCTGTGATTCTGGTGAGAAAAACCAAAAACGGAAGCTCGTTATGTAGAGCTGTAATCCCAACCACATGCCTCCGATTCATGGCACGTGAGAGTGATATCCAAGCTGTCCATCATGTGGGTCCCACTTAGAAGATTTTCCAAGCCAAGGATCATGCTGGCCCACCAAGCAGCATCCTAGACTCTTCTTTTAGAAAATGTTCCCTCTTGTGGACACCTTTGCGTAAGAGGAGGAGAAAGAACCTAACATGTATTGAAGGAGGAGCATGAATAATACCCTGAAAGAGTCTAACCATCCGTATGCATGCACACTACCATAACCTTCTCTCAGTGATTTCGACGGAGAGCTTTATGGTCCACACAAAACCAACGGTCTATGATTGCAATAATATGCTAAGCCACTGTACATGTGAAATGTAGGTAATTCAATCCGAACTGTTCAAATGGTTGGGCCTATATGGCACAAAGTAAAAAAGATCACACTGGATAGATGTACCTAATCCGTTAGCACAAAAGAAAGACACGGATGAATGGCAGATAAACGGTCTTCCTTTTTCTTTACCTTTTCTTTTTTCCTTTATCTTTTTCCTTTTGCTTTTTTTTTTTTTTCTTCATGAGCCAGCCAAGATTGTTGTAGGATCCTAGAGAGTGTGGGATTAAAAGTGGCAATGGGCCGGCAATATACCTGCACCAACCCATATCTGGTTTGGTTGGACCTATGCCAGGCTTGTTCCTGGATGCATGATTCGTTAATGTCTGGGATGAGTTTGGGCCCAATTCATGTTAGCTCAACAGTACATAGCCCAGCCCTGCCCCACCCCATTTCATACATGAATGTATTATGTACCACGGATATGCCATTGTAATCCTTGATTAGATTAGAGATATTTCAGTGGGGAACAGAAAATTTTATAAATTATTGGGCCACCCTGGGTGGCTCAGCTGGGCGCAGGCCCAATCAATTTCCTCAGACTTAGACCTGGACCTCAAGTGCCCCGCCGAATTCTGGCTAGCCTGGCCCGACCCAAGCTCTGTTATGCAATATGGATTGAGCGCGAGCTGGCTTCCTTCTCAGTAAAAAAGAGATCTATCCTACGCTTCCTCTTTTCTTGCCACCAATGGGGAAAAGAATAAAAGAAAAAGAAAGATTTCTTTTATGCGTTTTCTTTTCTTGCAGCCAAGGAAAAACACTGCTAACGGACCCTTTACGAGAGAGAAGCTGAAAGAACCTAACATGTGGCACGTAAGAAGAGCATATATACCCTGGAAGAATATTACCATCCATTTCCATATGAAAGACAGTAATTACCTTGAAGCCTACTGCACTGCATATATTCTTTTTATATGAAAGTGAAATAACTTCGGTTGCCAGTGGAAGTGAATTCGTTCAGATCAGGGTAACATCAAGTATGGTCAGGCCATGACCATTGGGCCCACCTTGATATTTGTTTGTCGTCATTAAAAACTTTCTAGGACCTACCATAATGTTTATTCATTACCATCTAACCGGCTGATAAGGTCACATAGATCTGAATGAAAGAAAAATGAAAATCAGCTAAATTGGAAACTTTTGTAGCCTTCAAGAACATCTAATGGTTGGTGTTCAATCACTATTGTGCTGTGTTTTACGCGAGATTTTTTTATTTTTTTTTTCCTCCAAATCAGCTATTTCATTAACCAACAAGATTTACAGTCAATCGGGTGGACCTGGGATTTGGATCTGCTTTATTTTTTAACGTGTCTATATATATATATATACAACACATGCATCAAGACGGCCCATGGTAATGGCTCGATCAACTGGGCATTAGCCTGACTTGACCGAATCCCCTCCCACTGCCGTCGTTGCTAAGACAGATAATATAACGAAGGCTACTGTACTCCTGGCATATGTGTAATTCCATCCTAACTTTCCAAATCGTTTGGCCTACCTGCATATATCACAATCGAAAAAAAAAACTCCACACTGGACCTAATTATTCACTTAGTGATGGTCCAATGAATAGTCAACAGTCAATGATCAAAATTCTAAGAATGCGGTCCTTTTCTTTTATTATTATTATTATTATTATATATTTTTTAACACACGCAAACACACCCCACACACTCACGCTAGTGGAATTTCACCACCTATGGATACTCGAACCCTTGACGGGGTGTTAAAACTCCTGAGAGTCGACCACCCGAGCAAGAGTAGGAATCCATTTTGCTTCTCTTGGATTTTTTAAAATAAAATAAAATAAAATAAAAAATTTCCACCTTTTTTTTTCCTTTTTCTTTTTCTTTTGAGAACTTTCAGTTGCGGAGAACCGGAGGACAACTTTCAAATAAATGAAGTTCTTATAATAAAGATTTGAGCCATAACAGTTCACAAACAACATTGCCTATGGCTTTGTACTCAACTTCTGTGCTGGAATCAACCACCTTTTGCTTCTTCTTCTGGTTCTAGGTAACTAAAATTTCTACTAACAACGGTACAATATTCTGAAATAGATCACCTATTTATTATGAATCATGCCAAGTTGGCATTTGTAAATGCCTCTACCTAAAGATGAGAGTCAACACGATATAAGATCCTTTGGCCAGGAGCTTTCTTCAGATGTATGAGAATACTAAGAATTGCCTCTCAATGAGGAACTCTTGACTGAGATATATATATATATATATATATATATATATATATATATATATATATATATATATATATATATATATATATATATATATATATATATATATATATATATATATATTCACCATGCTCATGGTAAATATATATATGGCAGAGTAATTGTACCATATATCAATTTCCCAATTGGGTCCTTACTCATACCTCAGTAGTACACTTACAAGGTTTTCGAAATGTGGTCATGGGTTCAAGTACACATTCACTTTGGTGTAAGTGTGTTGGTGTGTGTGGGGTGTGAGTGCTTGTGTAAAAAGAAAAAAGAAAAGAAAATATCAATTTCCCAACTATTCTCCTGTATCTACCTGGGTCATCAAATAACTCACCCTGATCATCTAATAATTTCCCATTAGTTTCTATTGGTATATCAACTGACCTACATCCAAGCATACCGGTCTCCTTTAGTAAGTCAAGAACATACTTCATTTGAGATAGGTTAATCCCAAACAATGATCTAGCAACTTCAATCCTCAATAAATAGCAAAGCAACCCTAAATCTTTAGTTTGAAAATGCCTTTAAAGATAATTATTTAGCTCTAAGATGCGAGATGTATCATTCTCTGTGATGACGATATCAACATATATAACAAAAAATATCATATGCTTATCACTGTGTATCATGAAAGCCAAGTTATCAACCTTACTCTGATAAAAGCCAGGAGTAAGAAACACCTTACCGTATTTGTCAAAGTATCCCTTGGAGACTGCTTTAAGCATTAAATAGCTTTTTGAAGTATGCATACTCTGTCTCCCCCTGAACAATAAATTCAGGAGCTTTCTCTATGTAGACTTCCTTAGTCAAGTCTACAATAAATATCAATACTTAAAGAGAGTATAGCTATGCCAGAGGAAAAAACGTTTCCTCATAATGAAGTTCTTGAGTTTGTTGTAGCCCTTAGCTACCAAATGGGCTTTTATTTGCTCAATGGAATCATCTGGGTGATACTTTAAGATGTAAACCCATTGACGCCTCATTACCTATTTTTCAATGGGTAAATGAGTTAATTCCCACATATTGGTTAGATACATCATAACTATCTCGTCTTTAATGACCTTGTGCTAATCAAGATGTGCCAGTGCATCATGGTAATTTGTGACCACAAATGCATTAGACAAGAACATAACATAGGCATGGAAAGAAGGGCTCAACTGATGATAAGAAATAAAATCGAAAATAAGATATATGGTGGAAGATAAATACCTTTCTAAATGGAATTGATAATTTTAGGTCAATAGGTGTAGAGGATGGACCTACAAGTATAGGTGAAGACGAATGGATTTTGGAATTAGGAAGACCACCCTCTCCCATGGGAGATTCTAGTGGTGGGATTACAACACTAGCAGAAGTAGTGGGTCCTGAAATATCAATCATTGGGCAAGGAACTTTGGACAAGACATTCATAAAGGGTAACTCCCCTTCAACACCAGAAAGGATATGGTAGGAATCATCTTTAAGGAACGTGGCATCGACACTAATATATAGATTACAAGCAATTGGATTGTAACATCGTTTCCCTTTTGGGTACAAGAATATCTAATAAACACATTTGCCTGCTTGACTATTAATTAGTTTGTTACTTCTACGTCCAAATCTATGGACAAAGGAAATGAAACCAAATACAATGGCATGTAATGAATAGGGTATTAAGTCAAAAAACAAGATTGAGAAAGCCATTTTACATTTCAATACTACAGGTGACATCCGATGAATGAGGCAACAAGCAATGATAATAGAATACCCCTAGAATCATTTGGCGATGTATTTATGAATAAAGAGTGATCTAGATACCTTTAAAAAATGATAATTTTCGTTCTAGTTACCCCATTCTAGTGCGAAGTGTAAGCACAAGAAGTCTAGTGTGAATTTTCAAAAGAAGGCAAGTATGTCTAAAAGGAGGTGTATAGATATACCCGCACATTATCAAATAAAAAAACTAATATCTGTGTATTAAATTAATTTTGAACTTCATGGTGAAATAATTGAAAAATATTAAAAACTTCATAGCAGTCTTTCATCAAATACACACAAGCCATAAATGTTGAATCATCAATAAAGGTCATAAAACATTGAAATTAAAAAATAATAAAAATAATAAAAAGTCAGGACCCAAATGGAACCCCACATATCAAAATGTAATAAATAAAGTTGATGGAACACCTAATCTCATTTCTCAAAATTAAAGAAGAATGTTGATGTTCAGTTGATTGATATGCCTCATAATTAATTGAATTAACTAAAGACAATGAGGGGACTGTAAGTTTTAAAGATGCCAAAAAGGATTACCTAACCGACCACATCACTTTAAAGGTGACACACTAGCATGGAATTCAGAGCAGAAATCTTAGGATAAAAAATAGTAAAGTTCATGTAATTATGACCCCCACTAATTGTCCTCATTGTCTTCAAGTCCTAAAACAAATAATGACAAGGATAAAATGTCACAGAACAATTTAGGTTTTTAGTTAATGTGACGCCCCGCCACTGTTGCACATGTGGGCGAGCACACGTGGGCGGACGCTATGTGGGCGGGGCTTAAGGGCCTGGGCGAGCTACCAGTGGTTAGCAGGCTACTGTGCTACCAGGCTATTATGTACGCAATAGGGGTTGAACTTGTCTCACATCGAAAGACTTGTCTGAAGTAATGATGGTTATATGTGTGGTTCGGACCTTCCTTGTACGAGGCCTTTTGGGGGAAAGCCTGAGAACAAAACCATGCGGGTCCAATGGGACCCAAAGCGGACAATATCGTACAATGCTGGTTGGGTCGTTACAAATGGTATCAGAGCCGAGGACTGCTCTGCCCTCGGTGGGGGATACTGTGACCCCTCGTCACTGTTGCACATATGGGCGGGCACACGTGGGCGGACGCTGATGTGGGAGGAGTCTAATGGCCTGGGCGAGCTACCAGTGGTTGGCAGACTATTGTGTTGGCAGGCTACTGTGTACGCAGTGGGGGTTAAACTTATCTCACATCGGAAGAGTTGTATGAAGTAATGGTGATTATATGTATGGTTCGGACTTTCCTTGTACGAGGTCTTTTGGAGGAAATCCTGAGAACAAAACTGTGCAGGTCAAGTGGGACCCAGAGCGGACAATATCATACAGTGCAGGTCGGGCCGTTATAGTTAATTAGCTCATAATCATTAGGCTAAAAGGCAAGTCGGGTATAGAAAGAACTAAAAATAAGGATAAAGTAAATCGAGGGTGAGCAACACCCTTATCAAAGATTTTAAATAAGGAGTCATTTTCAAGGAAAATAAAGAAATGAGAATGCAAAGTATTTGATTGCGAAATGGGATGGTATGTGTTTATTATATGATCCATGGATCTTAAGTTAATCACCTACGTAGTTGTACAAAAGGATGCAACACAGGTATTACCTAAGTCAACTAAAGTGGTAGTGGAGGTGGATGACAAAATCATCATCATATGCTTACTAAGCATCCTCTTATATTCTTCGTGAGAGACTATAACATTGATAGAATAAGATGCCGAACTTGTAGAAGAATCAACAGAGTGACCAACCTTAAAATGCATCGCTTGATTAGCCAAAAGTGGCCTAAAAGGTTGACCATGAAGTAAACAACATCTATCAATGGTTTGATTTGGCTTCTTATAATGAGTGCAGAAGCATTGTTGCCTAATGTGCATAAGAGAAAAACTACGTCCCCCCCCCCCCCCCCCCCCCCCCTCTCCCCGGACGCTCTCATTACATCCGCAGTTCTTAAATTTGGAGGGAAGAATACAGTGGAAAGCTACTAGGTATACACGGGAAAAAACGTTAATCAAAGAGGAGACAATATCTGCCCCTAATATCTGAGTGTGCACCAACTTAAAATATAGTTGTAAAGTAGTAAGAAATAAAGCCACACGAAGCTCCTATTTATATTGTCATTGCTTGGTAATGTCATTAATGTATAGATGTTTCAAATCCACTCATCAAATTATCCTTTGAATAGAGAACAATGCATATGGAGATTATAGTCATGTCTCATGGTACAGATCTCGTAAAAATGTCATAAAGATGATGTATATTTTTCTCTATCAAGTATAAATGCTAAAGATTTTCTTAAACTTCTCTAGAATTCATGTCACATTACAGTAGTATACATTATCTCATCCATACTCTCATATAAACAATTCATGACCTATGCATCAGTCTAACTCTATTTATAACTATTTTCAACACCTTGATGTGGACTAACAGGAGAATGCCATGTGGAGAATTACATGTTTAGCATATGCAGAATTCGTACTCATACCCAAAGATATTTGATTATGATCTTCCTTTAGCGTTACATATTCTGTCATGACTAATGTGAAGGTACAAACTCTTATCAAGCCCTTTGAGTAGATGTATCATTGCATTCCATGTGGGCATGATTAGTATGCATATTAAATGTGGCAATACCTGGCATGTTTATATATGACCCACTGACCAAGTGTATCCTATCTTACAACTGGACTGCAAGGCCCTCTCTCACAATCCTTCCAAATTTAGAGATTATTTCAGAGACATTTAGAGAACTAGCAATGATTTAGAAGATTCCAAAGACCAAGATGTCAAATAGACATCCAAGCCAACTATATGCGGTCATAGACCTAGATCGTAAAGGGATGATTGAACTCATATCAAATTCCGTTCTATACGATGATCGAAATTAAGAGAATGGGAGAAGTAGATCCAACCTAGTCCGATAACATATTGGTATCCGCTGTAAAATCTCATCTCACTCCAAACCATCACCTTAGGGACGGTTAAGAATAAAAGATGGTTTAGTCTAGACCATTCAACACCTTGAGGTTGATAAGGTGGGCCATCAACATTGATGTTGACTAGCCAGGATCGGTCTAGGGCTAGCCCTTGATGTTCCAAAAATTAATCTTTAGTTAACCACAAACATCTCCGTGATGGATTAACTACAGAAGAAGATCTGAGGTAGCAGTGAGTCCAAAGTCATTTCTCTCCAAGGCAAGTCATGGCTTTCTAAAGAAGAAATTATGTATCTAGAAAGCCTGCACGAAGGATCCAAAAGCCCAATGAAGGGCTCTGAATGCTTTGTGAAAGCTATAAAAGGCACATAATTGAAGAAGAGCTCAAGGCCCCAATGCCAAACACATCAATTTACTTTTACATTTACCTTACTTTCTTGTATATATTACTTTTCCTAGTCTAGCTCACTATTGCCCAACAGCTCCTATTGTAGTCATTTATCTTATGAGGGTGTCAAACATTTAAAACTTTAAGTTGCCAGTTGACCATGTTCATCGAAGTTCCGATTTAATTGTTCATACTCTTGGTCATATCTATTAGGGAACTATAGAAGCACACAAAGTTTAATTAAGAAAAGTACTCCAATCGCACAACCAAGTTCCAACACAAACAAACTGGACTTTTTTTTTTCAAAAGGAGGAGCTTTCGTTTCACTGAATCATCAAAATTTACATTCGGGCAACCCCAGGACACAAAAGCTGGGGAAGCCTATCATGGTAAAGCCAAAAAGAAAAAAAACTGCACAAAATAGAGAACCGCAAAGGGGAACCATTAAGCTATCCTAATTGTGCCCAACCTTATTAAGGAAGAGCATCCCTATGACCTACAGGGGAAGCTCAGAAAACCGATCAAACTAGGAGAAAGATTGGCAGGCGCTGCCCAAACGAGCCATATAATCAGTGGGGGAGTTACCTTCCTTGAAGGTATAAAAAAAAATGAACTGACTTCTGAGCTTCAGCTAGTCGATCCTATACAGCCAGGAACTCCATTTTCAGCCCGGCTGAGAGACCCCATTCAGAACATATATAATCAATCGCGAGTCCGATTCAACCATGATCCTGAAGAATCCTTTTTTGGAGGCAGTGGGATAGACCATCGTGGATGGCATGCAGTTCGAACAAACCGGACTTAATGTGGAAAAACTCTTAAGAAAAAACTAAGGCACAAAGTGACAATAATGCATTATGAAAGAAAAAAAATTACAAGAGATAGGGATTACCCAATTCTAACAAGCCTCGAATTTCCCCAAGCTATCCCCTTGAAATTCTAGAAAGAATTAGAAAGCCGACAATACTCTCAAATCTTGATTACACCAATATATATAGCAAGCATGAGAGTTATAATCGAAATAGGAAACAAATCCTGCACTTATGCAGTTCTACATAAATGCTCAATGGCACCTTCAATTGCATTGACAGAGCATCAATGACATCAAGAAAGTTCCAAAACTATCTACCAATAATATATATATATTTTTAAAAAAATTTTGATGGAATCAACGTCTGCTCGATGGCATCGAATTGTCTATCGATGACATCAATAGAATTGTTGTTTTTAGATTTAAGACATCAACAACAATCTCCACCATGTCTTGATGTAACGCCCGAAAATTTGGGGTTCGTGCATACGCTCGACTCCTGAGTTCCCGAGTGTCACTTATCATCAATTTTATGGTTTTATGATTAATCAAGTTTAAACACGCAGTCTGGAATTACTTGAAGCATGAAACGCAACCACAACTACTCTACTGAGCCCAAAAGTGAAAGAGATATATATATATATATATATATGTACAAGTCCAAAAGAATATAAAGGGGTCGCCCAAGGCGTTGCCCAACAAAAATCACAAAGAGAATCATATGTCCAAAAGAATGGTGCACTGAGCCCACGACTCAACATCCCAGAATCCAGTCTCCTAAGCCGATGGAGAACCACCCATCAACTGGAAGTAGGAGAACTCGTCCTCCTCGCTTAAGCTTGCGTCGCACAACTCGTCGAACTCATCACAACGTGCAGCTACTGAAGAGTCTAGGTGGTATTTTAAAACACCGTCCCAGAGTGGGAGTGAGTGATCAACTCAGTGGGAGCTATTAGTCTTAAGTTGTAACAGACATCAGTTATAATATGAATTTAATGAAACGCAATCGTATATAAATACCTAGCTAATCTTATTAATGTGCATGTATGATAGATGATATGATGCATGCCCTCGCCACAACCCTCCCTCAAGCGACTCCATCTAACAATCACGTATGTCCAACACTCCCTCAGAGCGACCTCGACTTCCGAGTCACTACTCTAACTATTGCGATGCAATGCGATCGTGTTAGTCGAGTTATTAGTTAAGTTCATTCATCCAGCCGGTTTGGAAATCTGATACACCCCACGTATCAATGCCCTAAGCTGGTTGTAAGGCTAAGACCCCATAATGCGTGTGGCCGAGACCTCACGGTCCATGATCCCGTCGGGTTCCTCATCCCCGACTTCAAGCACATGAGTGCCAAGAAAAAGGGATCGCTCGCTGTCACTACGGGGAGGCGCGACACCCCAGCGTAGGCCGACAGCTCGGACACAGTGTCCCATTTCACCATGTCCAGCTCATAAGGCTGTGGACCAATTTCAAGTGAGTTATTAATGGGCTACAACGGTTGTAGGGTGGTTTAGGTTCCATACATATGTGAGCATACAGGGTTAACAAACAGGGTTGGTTAGTAATTAGGTTAGACCGCATGAGTCGAGCAAGCACGCGACGAGCGACATCGGGTACAAGGGACCCATGTAGTCTAACTATTGTCGCCCACATGCCCTCGCCTAAAACCCTGGGTTTTGCCTCAAGGTAGTCCTACCAACGGAACCGTCTTCGCTCTTCTCATGTTCCTGACCAACCCAAGGGTATGATGATGATCTATAACATGCTAACTATTCAAGTTATCAACTAGCATATCAACATTATAATTTCATGCAACTCAATCACACGAATCAAATATCCCTAACAAGTAAGCTACCACTATCATGAAACAAAGTGTATGTGAGTGTGTGATTTTGTGAGGAAGTTAAGCACTTCCTCCATCATAGGAAATCATATGCACAAGAGTAGTGAATCATATATACCATGAAGCAACAACATATGGTAAAATCGAACAAGGCATGAGCATGTAATCAAACATACACAAAATCATGTTAGAGGCAAGAACACATCATGAGAGAGTCAAACATATAATTCTTAGGATTTCTCTAGATTCTCCAGTCATAGCAACCAAGCAATCAAAATCATTAAACTTATAATAGAATTGGTGCTAGGCCACCTAAGAGTAATATTCCGCACCTTCGGATTCGTTGGAGGCTTGGAAACAACTTAGGAGATGTGGATTTCTGAGGTTGATCGGCCGGAATCCCTAAAGCAACATTTGGAGGTTAGGTTTTCATGTAAATCCCCCTCATCATAAGGGTTTCAAGGAAAATAGGTCATGGTTCTTACCTATATGCTCAATAGGATGAAACAACGGCCTTAGATGAGGGTTTCTTCTTGGAGGAGAGGTAGGAAGTTGTGGGGTTTGCTCTCCTTAAGCCCCACCTCGATCTAAGGTCCACCTTCACTCTCCTTCACTCACCCTTCCTCTCTTCTTCCTTTCTTCTTTCTCCTTTTTCTCTCTTATCTCTTTCATTCCCTAGGGTAATTCGTATGGGGAGAGGGGTGCCCCAAATGAGGCCCCTTTATAGTGTCAAATTTGGTGTCAATGGCCCCAAGTGTTGGGTTTTTACTATACTAACCCTATGGGAGGGTTTTTCTAGCCTCTAGGGCCCACTATGGGGTATACAAGTCGATATACACCGTATGATAGGTGCTCTATGGCCCAATAAAGGGCCATGCAAAATTTGAGAATGATCGGATATGGGGTTTGGTCGTACATGTCTGATTTGCGATCAACGGTCACCATTCCATGATCAGGTTCCAGATTTTGTGGGCAGGCGTAGGAAAATACATTAGGCCTCCACCATAAATTTAAAAGAAATCCGACGGCTGAAATATCTTATATCTCAATTTCATTGGCACATGTCAGATTTCAATCCTGGCCTTGGGTGGGTTGCATTTGGCAAGTGCAGCTGGAACGACACGGATAATTATTTATGGGCGTCCACTGAGTCTATAGTTTGCGATGGACCACAAGCCCAGTGAGACAGACATTTCTCTATAATTTTGAAACTAGTAGCTCACCAACGAGCGGTCTAGAGCTTGTTCGAAAAATCAGAGCATTTTTGGAATGAATTAGGCAGTGAGATTTCTTGTGGGTAATGATTAGGGTTTGGATTAACTATATTCATAACGTGGCCTATTTATAACTAGTGAAAGTAGAGGTTTGGTCATGATTACTCTAAACCGCCAGTCTTAGGCTAAGAGAGTAACGAGGTTGATTTGGTCTATCAGTCAAGATCCAGGCCTTATCTGATTTGGCCCCGGTTAGATCTTTAATTTAGTCATGATTGTCTCGATTAGTTAGCGATGAGTCGATTAGATTTTGGTCCTATGTGAGTAAATCATGGGGCTAAACCTGATGTTCAAGTGATCTGGCGGATTCGTTGACTTCATACGGTTGATTAATCAGACTGGTGCGGTTTTTCACTGGTGTTACCCCTGTATAAACTAACATTGAGTGCTAATGGTTATTAAGTGGTGTTATAAGTTAATTAATTTAAAAAAATTAAGGATTTTTAGAAATTCGAAACAGTGAAAAATTCGGGATGTTACAATCTACCTCCCTTAAAAATAATTTCATCTCCGAAATTGCCTAAGGGTAATAGATAAAGATTATTATCATATTGTTTACCTAAGTTTTATTGATTTCAGGTTTATATGCGTGGTAGAGTGCATACTAACCAAGATAGCCTTGCTTATTATGTTTTACCCCCCTTAAAAGTTCTCACCTTTGATGTTTGAAGGCGAATGTCAAAATCATTATCATCGTACTATGTATTTGACAATAAAGTTTACCTAAGGTCTATTATGCTCTTTATGATGAGGCTAATATGAAAAAATGGTTCTGGTAGGCTCAAATCTGATACGTTGATTGTCCGCCTGACCAGGGCAGACAACTCGTTGTATCCCTTCTTAATCCTGATGGATCCCGGTCTTCTGCTCGGTCGAAGCAGTGAGTCCTTTGATAGTCATCCAGGATTAAGAATTGGGTAAAGCCGCAAATGCTTCGCAAATGTATGGTTCCGTAATTCCATAGTCTTATTATTCTTAACATTTGGAAGATATCAAAATTATTTAAAAGTTCAAGTTTTCTCATTGGTAATATTTTAGTGGGTGGTGAGCCTCCCACAGTGCCTATGATCAAATGACTATCATAGAAAGGTTTCTAGGAACCTAAGGTTCCTCTCGACATTAACATTTTGATTTTATGGTTCATGAGTTATGGGCAAATCACGCTTTTGTTTCATAAATTTTAACAGGGAAGGAAGAATCGAAAGTTTTAAGGTATTCTGGTGTTTAGAGTCTAATAACGCTAATATGAACGCAGTAAGGCAATTACTCATAGAAGCATTCACAGAACGACAAGAAAATTCTCAAACAATCCATACATTTATATTGAATTCAAAATGCCATTAGTATGACCAGTTACATCCTAGAGTATGGATTTACATGTATTACTAGATACTATAAACATCAAGAAAAAAAAAAAGACAAATCAAACAGGAGTTTTAACTATCTTCAATACATGGTAGTAGTCATAACTAACTCAAAATAACTACTAATTTTCATAAAGTTAAACTATTATTCTTCTGGGTCAGACGAGGACGAAGGTGTTTTTTCCCCTTGAGGGAAAGGATCACCGGAATGGAGAAGAAAGAGACAACGGTTGCCAAGAACACCATATCCCTTGGTTAGGATGGATTGGCTGTGAGAAGTGTAGGTGGGTCGTTGGAGGGAAGACTTTAGGGGTGGTTTTGAGAAGACTAAAGAATGAGATGTATTTAGGGGAGGTTTGTTTAGGATGAGTTGTGGGGAAATGGGTTGGAAATGAATGTGGAAGGATGGGTGTGGGAATGGATTTGAGAATGGGATTGGGAGATGTGGGTTGGATATGAATTTGAAATGGAGTTTGAAGTTTGGGTTTTAGGATGGGTGTTGGGAATGTATTTTGAAATGGATTTGAAGAAGATGAAGAGGAATGGGTAGAGGTTGGATGCTCTTGGATGGGTCTCTTGAAAATGGGGTCGATGTCGGTTTTCATGAGTGGGTTCAGGAAAGAAAGTTGAGAATGGGATGGAAATAGATGTTGGGAGTGGGTTTTGTTTAGAAGGGGATTGATATCTTGAAAATGGTTGGGAGAGAAGTGTTGAAGGCGAGGTTGTCGAAGTTGGGTTTTGTAGAAAGTGATTTGTTGAAGGGGAAAGGGGAAGTGTGATGGAAGAATTTGGAAATGGCTTTATGAGATTGAAAGAGAGAGGGTCTTGTAAGGGAGGTGAAAAGGCATTTAGAGAAATAAGGGTTGAAGATGTACCTTGAGATGGGTTTTGAAAATGGTGGAGTAGGATTTGAAGGATGGTTTTGGGGAAGATGGGTTGAAGAGGAGGAAGGAAAGAAGCTTTCTCTTGGAGAAAGTTTGGGTGAAATGAGAGAGAGAGATGAAGTGGAGATAAGGGGGTTTGGAGATGAAACTTGAGGACTTTTCTCTCTTAGATGACTAGTAGAGGAGTGTAATGAGAGAGAAAAGAGGTGGGGTGGTAGGGCTTTAAGTGTACAGAGCAGTGGGGCCCACTGCAATTTTAAATTTTTTGCAAAGGGGCAGCAAGGGTGGTCCGGCGGGGTGACCACTCCTGTTCGGCGGGGTGGCTCGCTGGCACTGGCAGGGTGGCCACGCAGCACGGCGGGGTGGCTCGCAGGCCCTGGCAGGGTGGCCACGCGGCACAGCGGGGGCGACGAGGTCCTCTGGACCGATGGCAGGGCGGCCACGTGGTAACGGCTGGGTGACCCCCCGGATCAGGGACCCGGATGATTTTCGGCATTCCCAGGAGTCGAAAAAGCTCTCTGAGAAGTGCCATATATGATTTTGGGGTAGAAGAGGCTGATCTACACAATGGGCCCATTAGTTTCTACTATTTTTTATAGATTTTCCTTTACCCTTGAGGCTTTATTCCGGAATGGGTCGAAATTATCAATCTTGGCCCGATATTGACTCGTTCGGTATAGGACGATGGGTTTGATAGTCCAATCATTCAGTATCCGGCTCATTTCTAACAATGTACTGGGGAAGTGCAAGAATAGAATGATGATAGGTGAATATCCTAAAAGATATATCAGAAAAAGGAATTTCAATCTTTGGCCTGCTTGGCTAGTGGCATTATGCGGTACTAAATGGGGTTGAAATGCTGACCCCAAACTAAGATTTAGGAATAGCATGTCTGGATTGAGTGCGGGATGGGACTTAATTTATTTCACAGGCTTTGCTTAACAAGTCTTGCGTTAGACGGTGTAATGTGGGATTTTCAAACCCCAGGACGATGAATTTCTAAGTATAGTTGGGAAGGAAAACCCGAGATTTACCCTTAATGGAATACATCCTATCAGGGCATTATAGAACATGGGATGCACTCATCCCAGGGACAAAACCATACACCTGCATTTATCGTTACTCTAAAATTTATTTCACCCTAATCCCATCTATTTCAGTTGGCCCAACAGGCACTAGGAATTTGGTGGACTGAACTAGTTAATTCTCTTAGTCCATCGAATCGAGTCTTATTGTCCACCTAAGATTACCGGTTCGCGGTCTGGGATGGATCCTAACGTCCTAAATCTCCTTTGCGTTTTCTAATACGTATCCTCCTAAGTCAGCGGACGCATAGTGAGTTCATGACCCATGGCCCAATTAATTCTAAACCATGCTCTAATGCCATCTGTAACGCCCCAAAAAATTGGGGGTCGTGCATACGTTCGACTCCCGAGTTTCCGAGTGTTACTTATCATCAATTTTATGATTTTATGATTAATCAAGTTTAAACGCGTAGCCTGGAATTACTTAGAGCATGAAACGCAACCACAACTAGTCTACTGAAGTGAAAGATATATATATATATATATATATATATATATATATATATATATATATATATATATATATATATATACAAGTCCAAAAGAATATAAAGGGGTCGCCCAAGGCGTTAAAAATCACAAAGAGAATCATATGTCCAAAAGAATGGTGCGCTGAACCCACTACTCAATGCCCCAGAATCCAGTCTCCTAAGCCGATGGAGAACCGCTCATCAACTGAAAGTAGGAGAACTTATCCTCCTCGCTTAAGCTCGCGTCACACGGCTCATCGAACTCATCACAACCTGCAACTACTGAAGAGTCTAGGTGGTGTTTTAAAACACCGTCCCAAAGTGAAAGTGAGTGATCAACTCAGTGGGAGCTATTAGTCTTAAGTTGTAACAGGCATCAGTTATAATATGAATTTTATGAAATGCAATCGTTCATAAATACCTAGCTAATCTTATTAATTCGCATGTATGATGCATGCCCTCGCCACGACACTCCCTCGAGCGACTCCATCTAACGATCGCGTATGTCCAACACTCCCTCAGAACAACCTCGACTTCCGAGTCACCACCCTAACTAATGCGATGCAATGCGATCGTGTTAGCCCAGTTATTAGTTAAGTCCATTCATCCAGCCGGTTTGAGAATCTGATACACCCCACATATCAATGCCCTAAGCTGGTTGTAAGGCCGAGACCTCACGGTCCGTGATCCCGTCGGGTTTCTCATCCCCGACTTCAAGCACATGAGGAGTGCCAAGAGAAAGGGATCGCTCGCGGTCACTACGGGGAGGCGCTGCACCCCAGCGTAGGCCGATAGCTCGGACACAGTGTCCCATTCCATCATGCCCGGCTCACGAAGCTGTGGACCAATTTCAAGTGAGTTATTAATGGGCTACAACGGTTATAGGGTGGTTCAGGTTCTATACATATATGAACAAACAGGGCTGGTCAGTAATTAGGCTAGACTGCACGAGTCGGGTGAGCACGTGACGAGCGACATCGGGTACAAGGGACCCATGTAGTCTAACTACTGTCGCCCGCACGCCCTCGCCCAAAACCCTGGGTTTTGTCTCAAGGCAGTCCTACTAACGGAACCGTCATCGTTCTTCTCAATTCCTGACCAACCCAAGGGTATGATGGTGATCCATAACATGCCAACTATTCAAGTTATCAACTAGCATATGAACATCATAATTTCATGCAACTGAATCACATGAATCAAATATCCCTAACAAGTAAGCTATCGCTATCATGAAATAAAGTGTATGTGAGTGTGTGGTTTTGTGAGGAAGTTAAGCACTTCTTCCATCATAGAAAATCATATGCACAAGAGTAGTGAATCATACATACCATGAAGCAACAATATATGAAAAAATCGAACAAGGAATGAGCATGTAATCAACCATATACAAAATCATGTTAGAGGCAAGAACACATCATGAGAGAGTCAAACATACAATTCCTAAGGTTTCTCTAGATTCTCCAATCATAACAACCAAGCAATCAAAATCATGTCTTTTAAATGCAAGGTTGCAAACCCATTAATACTCCTGTTGAAAAGAGCCATGGACTTAATCTCAATCTCTACCATGAGACGGATGCAAAAAGAGATTATATGACGCACATTCCATATGCAAGTGCAATTGGTAGTATAATGTATGTACTTGACTAGACATTTTCTTTGTAGTGGGGTTGGTGAGTCACTATCAGAGTAACCCGAGGCTGGCTCATTGGAGGGTTGTTAAAAGGATATTCCAATACCAACAGAGGATAGTGGATTACATGCTATACTACCAGGGAATAGATCTTTGTTTATGAGGATCCTGTGATGCAAATTGGGGTAGTAATTTAGACGAGCATAAATGTACTTCTGGATACGTGTTCTTAATAGGTAGCGGGGAAATGATGCTTTGTTGTGGTAGCCAAAACTTGTTCACCATCACTTTCAAGACAATATTCTCGCTTCTACCACAGTCTATGATTACATAACAAAACTTGCCATTGACGGTACACTGCGTACAGAATATATTGTGCTGCTGTGAATGCAGCTCCTTCCATGGAGTGTACAATAATCATATCGCAACCAAGGATTCACCATGATCCTCGGCCAACCATTCTTCGTCACCATCTCCTTACTTAATCGCTTATTCATCTTCATCAAATTCATGGTTTTCTCCTGCTGCATCACCTTAGTGCCCCTTTTCGTTAATGGCCAAATGGATTGTAGGGCGTTGAGGGCAGTTGTTTGATAAGTGGCCTGGTTGGCCAAAGAAGTAACAAGTGTTTGACCTTACTTGACCATAAGGATTAGGAATCCTACTCGGACCCACTGTTATGTGTGCCTCACATTGAGGCCTAGATGGGCCTCTTCTCTTCACACGGTTTGCAATTACAAGAGGTTGAGGATGTCTTCCTGCTGGTTTTTTTTTTCTCATGCCACCGTTAAATCCTACATAGGACCCATTATGGGGGACTAAGTTGAAGGATTTGGCTGAGTAAAGACTCTTGCAAGTTATATTTTTGCCCTACTTTTCAACTGAACTGCTTCATCCACGATTCCGACTGGGTGTATTAGAACTCCTTCCTGAATTATCAATCGTAACTCACATATAAACTATGCTACCTTCTGAGATTTGATTTCTAACATGTCATTCCGCATTATCAACCGTTGGAATTCTTTAGTGTAATTTGTGATGGTTCGATTCTCTTATTGATAATTTTAGTATTATTAGAATAATATGTGCTCCTAATTACTATGGATGAATCACGATCGAAGAATGTGTCTCATCCGTGGCCATGATCGGATGAACGCCTTATTCTATCGGGCACGTGAGAGTTGTAGTTGCTGCCAATATACAGAAGCACCATATTTTAATTTGAATGCTAATAATTTCACATTTTTCTATTTTGGTACGTCCATATAATCAAAATATTGTTCTACTTCGGCTAACCAGTCGAGGAAATCTTTTATACGCAATAAGACATTAAAACAGTGAAGTTCGGCCTTACCTCAATAGTCTCTTTCAACACAATCTAGTTGATCACATCCATGGACTGGTTCTCGGGCAAAGTCGCCATCGATGTCCTAATCACTGGAGCTTGACTCATTTAGGGTAGCCCTACAATTCACCTCTGGAAGTTCCCTACAAAAATCAATATTATGTCGTACAGCAACTTGTGCGGCTGAGTATCGCCTTAGGCTTGAGACGGAATTAGCGTATTCGTAAGATGGTCAAGGGTTTACTACAGCCCTTGCATGGCCAATTGACTCTCTCGTAGGAAAACTTTCATTCTTTATAAAAGATAATGAATCCTTAGATCATTATCCATATGAATTTGGTATATTCCTTTGTTATTTTCCATCAACTTAAGGAGAGTCCTCGCTTTCATACCAATTGACGCAGTGATGGATGTGATGAGGTCGATCACTGGCTTCCTCATTAGGTGATAATTACTCTGAATCTATGGAGCTTCTCTATACTCCTCACAGAGATTCCTCGAATCCATGAGGAAAAATAGGAAAATAAAAATTAATTAATGAATGGTAAAAATGAATTTATTATCCTTTAAATAGTGATATCAAACCTATGAAGAAGTTTAAGAATTCAACTCAAACTCCCTAAAAATATGGCTTACTATAAATAGTAAACTTACTATTTATAGACAGTCATGATTTCGACTAGATTTTATAGTTTCTAGCCAAAAATAGTAAGTGTCCAATTTGGCCTAATCACATTATTCTCCTAATTTTTCTAAGCCCTTTTCATCTTTTCATGTTGGGCAAGACTGTTAATACAAAGAATCAAAAGTTATAACTGAACTAAAACTTACTATAAATGGAATTAAAATGGACCGTTGACCGTTAATCCGATGGAATCTTGCAAATCTGGCATGGGCAACCCTGCATAGCAGGGTTGGTAGACTAAAGTAGCTTCTCCCACCTAAAAATCATATATGGTACCTTGAAAAGCTCGTTCTGATTTGTGAGATACGGTTGTTTTAAGGTTATGACGGTCCTGATCACTTTTGCCTATGATCGGGCCTTCTCGTCCATCTTGGCCATGAAAGTGTCCGCAACCCGATCTACATAACGGTCCCATCTATATAAAGTAAAAACTGATCAAGGATCATGCAATGACTCCAAAGGATGAGATATAAGTGCAGTAGTATATACTGTTCCTTCACCCCAAGGATATGCACATTGTTAATGGGCTTTCACCATGTACCAGTGCTGCCAATGGTCAGCTGATTCGGAGCATTGTTCTGTTGTGCCTCACTATGGACAGATTTCTTTAGTTGAATTTGGAGTATCGTTGTATGTCTTGCTTACCGTTTATTTGGAGTCGGGAAATTGAAACATTTGGACTGGCTTATGGACAAAATCTTATGACATGGACCATCCATATGAGGCCCACTACACCAATGGTCAGGATCAATTAACCATGACCCAACTTGAAGAAATTGAAAGGCGAAAATACATTGGATAATGGGCAGGGTTTGGGTTGGGCCAGGCTGCGCCAGCCGGGCAATGGACACCTGAGTCCATAGAAATTGATTGACCTAAGCTGGCCCAAAAACTAACAAAACCCCTATTTCCCAATTCAATGTTCCTAATCCATGACCAAGAGAGGAACAGATGCACAAAGAAACAGACATTTGAAGATGAACAAAATCATTGATATGAATTGAAGGCACATGAGTTGTCTAATTAAGGATTAGAATGGTATATTGTAGGACATAAAAAGCATATATGAGGTGAAGCTATGCTGGGCTAGGATAGGTGGAAAAATAATCTGGCCATGCATGCCAGGCACAAGAAATTAGTCCAAGCCCATCAAAATTTCGGTCTGTCCAGACAGGTCACGAGGCCCATCACCACTCTTAATTGTATACTTATGGGAAGAAAAAAAAAATGAACAAGAAAAGGAGAATATTGGACCGGATATTAAGAATTTTGCGGTTGAATGTTCATTGGACCATCACGAACTCAATAATTACGGGTATCTACCCAGTGTGAAATTCTTTTGGGTTGTGATATATCTAAATGGGCTGACTTGATTCGTAAAGTTAGGATGGAATTACATATATGCCAGGTGTACAGTTGCCATCATCATATCATCTCCGTTCTAGCAAGGGCGTGCGCAGCGGGAGCAGATCTCATCAAGTCAAGCTAATGCCTAGTTCGATCAAGCTGTGACCATGGGCCCGTCTTGATATATATGTTGTGTGTGTATATATATGTTGTCCATCCATTTTGTTAAATTATTTTAAGACATGAGCTCAAAAATGAAGCTGATCGAAATCTCAGGTAGAAAACACAACAGGAGTGATTGAACACCAACCTTTAGAAATTCTTGATGGCCATAGAAGTTTTGGATTAAGCTGATTTGCATTTTCCTTCCATCCAGATCTATGTGACCTTATCAACTGGTTAGATGGTAATGAATAAGCATTATGGTGGGTCCTAGAAAGTTTTTAATGATGACAAACAAATATCAAGGCGGGCCCAACGGTCATGGCCTGACCATACTTGATTGTACCCTGATATGAACGAATCCACTTCCACTGGCAACCGAAGTTATTTAACTTTCATATAAAAGAATATATATGCAGTGCAGTAGGCTTCAAGGTCACGGTCTTGCATATGGAAATGGATAATAATTATATTCTTCTAGAGTATGAATGCTCGTCTTATGTGCCACATATTAGGTTCTTTCACCTTCTCTCACGTAAAGTGGTCCATTAGCAGTGTTTTTTCCATGGCCACTAGAAAAGAAAAAGCAAAAAAGAAATCTTTATTTTTCTTTTTCTTTTTCTTTTTCTTTTTCTCATTGGTGGCAAGAAAAGAGGAAGCGTAGGATAGATCTCTTTTTCACCGCGAAGAAAGCCAGCTCGTGCTCAATCCATATAGCATAACAGGGCTTGGGCCGGGCCAGGCTAGCCAGCATTCATCGGGACACATGAGGTCCAGGTCTAAGTCTGAGGAAATTGGTTGGGCCAGAGCCCATCCGACTCACCTAGGCTGGCCCAATGCTTTATAAAATTTTCTGTTCCCCACTAAAATATTTCTAATCTAATCAAGGATTACAATGGCTTATCCGTGGTACATAAGACATTCATATATGAAATGGGGCGGGGCCGGGCTGAGCTAGGTCCTGCTGAGCTAAATGAATTGGGCTAGGCCCAAACTCATCCTAGACATTAACCAATGATGCATCCAGGCATAAGCCTGGCATAGGTCCGACCCAACCAAATATGGGTTGGTGCATGTGTATTGTCCGGCCCATTGCACAATCTCTAGGATCCTACAACTCTCTTGGCTAGCTCATGGAAAAAAAAAAAGCAAAAGGAAAAAGAAAAAAGAAAAAAGAAAAGGGAAAGAAACGGAAGACCGTTTATTTGCCATTCATCCACGTCTTTCCTTTGTGCTAACGGATTAAGCGCATCTATCCAGTGTGATCTTTTTTACTTTGTACCATATAGGCCCAACGATTTGGACAGTTTGGATTGAATTACCTATATTTCACATGTACAGTGGTTTGTGTGGATCATAAACCTCTCTTTCGAAATCACTGAGAGAAAGGTTATGGTAGTGTGCATGCATACGGATGGCTATACTCTTCCAGGCTATCCATCCTCTCCTCGTTCAATACATGTTAGTTTCTTTCTCCTCTTACGCAAAGGCGTCCAGAGGAGGGAACATTTTATAAAAGAAGAGTCTAGCATGCTGCTTGGTGGGCCAACATGATTCTTGGCTTGGAAAATCTTCTAAGTGGGACCCACATGATGGACAGCTTGGATATCACTCTCACGTGCCATGAATGGAGGCATGTGGATGGGATTGCAGTTCTATATAAGGAGCTTCCGGTTTTGGTTCTTCTCTACGAGAATCATAGAGAGAGAAGATTGTATTTTGACTATTGCAAAGACCTTTGTATCTGCCAAAAGGCCTTAGCTCCGGGTATGCTCCTCTTACTCCAAAATTTCTCTTCATTTTCCTTCTTATTCGTCGGGACATTTGTGTGAAATTGCCTGATCCAGCATGGCCCGCATGTATGGTGATCCCCGAAACTTTCTATTACTTGGTTTCCCACTGTGTAGATGCTAGGCAACTTATCAGGTGGGCCATGATTTACAAAACAAATGAGCAACTGGATATTGGCAATATTTTTCTAGGCCATCTACCTGTTTCTACTATCTAGGACACACACATTTGATGAGGTGGATTACTGTGGCGGATCAGTTACATGGTGGCACCTACCTGATGGACAGCTTGGTTCATGCACACATGTGAGCCAGTGACACATGCAGTAGCTGTAGATGGGCGGTCTTTATCCACACGTATGGGCTAAGTAAAACATAGAAACTCTCGTAGCACAAAGTTTGACGATACAATAGTTGCATGGGGTTGGTTGCCATTTACATCACCTGTATGTATTTGTACCGTCCATTAAGTCAGTCCACTGTTCTCTCACAACGGTTGAAACATTACAAAAAAAGAATGGTCATAAATATCTGTGAGTGAACCTATCTTGTATGAATGACCTCACCATCGATTTTAAATGCAACTGACTGGAAGGTTTGGATCACCTGGCAGGTGTGATTTTCTCAGGGATCCTAGAAATAGTGGACTTAACAAACAGTCCATACAGATGATGCGGACACCCACGGTCCAAATGCAACTACATGCATGCAAGGTTCCCTTTCACTTGGCCATCTTATCATTGCTCTATAATATCATATAATCACATGGTTTGAAGGGAGCCCATAAACAAGTTGTAACTGATACATTGAACCATTTTCTACATTATTCATTGAATTGCACATGCTCAAGGGATGTATGAAGTGGGACACGTGCAAGGTTTGGTGGCCCCATGTGGGTGGACCATTTGAATGAACAATGGATGAAATAAAAGTCCCAATAATCTATGCTTAGAAATTGTTGGTAGTAAATATTATCTTATTTCCTAAGCATCCATGGTAAAGGATGGATTCACGGGCAAAACCAGGATGAGCTGAGAAATTTCATAGGAAAAAGGTTTTTACTTAAGAACTCTGTTGGTAGAAGTTAGTTGTTGATTATGTCCGTACTTTGTTAATAGACGTTAGTTGTTGATATTGTTGGTTGGTAGTGATTATTTTGCTTTGGTTTTGTATCGTCTTGTTGAAAGCTCATGTGATATTAAAATAGGTATTGAATGTAAACTTAAGCATGTCATCATGTAAAGCATTTTTCTAGTTTTTTAATGGGTTGGGTGTCTTGTGCATAACTGCCTTGCATTTGTACAGGGGTATAATAGCATTCCTCTTACATTGTTTAGATATAAATCCTCTTTATATCCATATACCAATCGCCCAATCTTTGCTAAAAAGGATATCTATCGAATCGATATATATATATATATATATATATATATATATATATATATATATATATATATATATACTCACACACGGAAACGCTCACCTGCGAACCAGTTCTCACGTACCACGTACAAACTTTTTTGAGAACCTATCATACGTGATTTGGCTCTAAAATCTGAACCGTTCATGTGAAGCAGAACCTCGTGAAACCCTCGGGCCCAAGTTTGACTTTGATCTAAAACTTTGATGGGCCTTGAAAAATGAAACAGTTTCCTCCCTTGATTTGCGTTTCTCTTTGCTATGGCCCACCATAATTTTAGATCAGGGTGAATTTTTTTTACATGGAGTTTCATGGGATTCCGCATCACATGAACCGTTCAAATTAGACACCCATGGCACGTGTGCAAAGGTGAGCACGTGCATAGGTGCGCAGGGAAGCATGACTCTCTCTCTCACTCTATATATATAGAGAGAGAGAGAGCTGATTGATGTAAATCAGATCACATGGAAGGGTGCTGTGCAAATCACGTCCACCTGTATTCAATGCTCATGTTTCAAAAATCATTCCATGCAATTATGCTACCCATTGATGGCAAAAAGTGTAAAGAATTAAGGTTTTATTTTGTTTTTTACCAAAAGGTGACAGCACACCAACGACAATTATATTTAAGAAAAGGGGCATGTACAAGCACTCCATGCCGGACAATTCCGAGGTCATCCGACTCTCTGAAGAAAACTGGCATGCAATTCTATACATCTCACACTTCCTCAAAAACTAAAAATAAACAAAAATCACAATCATAATATTCAGATGTTGCCAAGGCCCACATGATCCAGTAAGAGATGACCTTTAAACAAACTTGGGATTTCCTCCCGCTTAAATACATTCTATCACATCCCCCTCTATTGCCCAACCCTACAAGGCCATCCATAACCACATTGTTCTCACAATAAATGTGATGCAACTTGAGCAGTATCTTTGTAAAAAATTCTCTAATTTCCACCAGAGATACCAAATATTCATTATTATTATTATTATTATTATTATTTACTTCTTTCTTTTTTCTTCTTTTTTTATTTCTCAAAAAGGGAATTCCAAATCTTAAAAAAAAAAAAAAAAAACCGGGGGAGCATGTAATTCGGGAGGGCCGCCCCCGGCAAGCCCCTCCCAGCCTGAGCTAATCTAAGTATTCACAAAGCTCCAACCCCTCCCAACGTACGAGGTGCGTGACTCAGAAGGCAAAAAGACACCCCCTAACCTACTATCTAAACTGTTCTAATGCTGCCCAATCCGACTTTATCGAGAAAAATCCTGCCTCTCACCTCTGCTGGCAGGTCCTTCAACTGAAAATGGAGGGAGGATTGGCCGCTACTTCCCACTGGAGCCATCCCATCGGCCGGGCCATTACCTTCCCTATTGATGAGGTTGAAAGAGACAGCGCCACTGCTAGCCATCTTCCAGATCCTATATACCCACGGTTTCCAGCGTCAGGCATTCCTCGACTTTCCCACCAGAATATCACCAATCACTTTGGAATCGGATTCGACCTCAATCTTATCTAGCCCTCTCTCCAGACACAAAACGAGGCTGTCATGGATCGCGCTAAGCTCTGCTTCATTATTGGAACCTACCCCATATCCAATCGAGAAGGCGAAGAGGAGGTTTCCGCTAGCATTCTTGCACACCCCTCCTTTTGCCGACAGGCCCGGGTTACCTCTCGTTGAGCCATCCACGTCGAGCTTGACCCAACCCGAAACCGGCTTAGCCATTTGATGATATCATGACGAAAGACGCGATTGGAAGACCTTAAGTTCCCTAGGCCATCCCAAGACTGCAAGCTAGACAGGGCCATCAAGGAGACACCGTTGGGTAGCCTGAAAACTCTGCCTTTGATACAGGCTATGATGGTCGTTGTCTTCATGGGATTCCCGTCGAATCTTGCCTCATTTCTAGCTTTCCAAATCTCCCACACAATTAGCATAGGGAGGAGATTGTGTACTAGAGGGGAGGCCATACCAGGAGTAGCAGCACTCCACCATTGAAGGATACGCTCCTCAAAGGATTGTTGGATCAGACGGGGGATGCCGAACAGGGAGTTGACATGTTGCCAAACATCCATGGATTTCTCTTTATTTAGGCATTTCACAAGAATTATTTTTGAGTCACTCTCCACGTGCACTTGTTGCAATCCTATATTTTCGCAACTTCTTGACCTTCAAGCATGTCCCTAGCTTCCACCATGTTTGAAGCCTGAATGTAGTATAAGAATTCTATAAGGTGGGCCTTATTGATCAACGGTCTGAATCTCCCTAAAGGTTGGACAATGTGATCGGGCATACAGTGGTCCCTAAAGTTGTGATTCATCTAAAATCATGTAAGGGGTGTTGCACTACAACTGTATCATACACAGTGTTCTAGCTGGACTAACAGTGACTAATTCGTGCGTAGACTTATTGGAGAGGAGTTTCAATGGGTTCCAAACTCCTCAACCCTCTAAACTATAAAAGTAGGGCTGGGTCTCCGAGCCTACACACAATTGAAGCTTCTATTTGCATCATGGTGTTTCTCTAAAGGATGTAAGGTGCAGAAGACTACGACATCAACTCTATACTTACGGCACCCCAATCAGGTACCTCATTTATTCAATTTGTTTGATCTCCTTACTCAATATATAGTATGATCTCCTTACTCAATATCAGAGTCACCCTATACATCATATAGGGTAGATCAGTTGGTGAATCCGTTCATGGACCCCTTTTAGGCAGATCCGGACCATCCATTCATGGACTTTTCATGCCAGATCTAGATAGTTGGTCATGGAATTCAGGGTTGGAATCCGTTGTGTTACAATGACAACAGCATTGGCCATTAATGCGGTTGTCCATGAGATCCAAATAAGGGTTAGGGGAAAAAAAGAATCACATTGCAGCCAACATCCATTGCCAACAACATTGTTCATTGGATATCTTCTAAGGGGCGTTGGATTCCAGGAAATTGTAATGTTTGGAAATCCCAACCCTAGTCGGATTTCCCATCTAGCATCTAGTATCAGGATTGGAGTCGCCATAATCATGAGAGACGTTCCAATGGTTTTCTATGGCCGGCAAGGGCTTATGCAATCATCATTATGGCTGACCATCGATAGCCACGATTACAGCCAACATAAAGAGTTTAATCGCCACCTTGAGTGGTTACGACTGTAGGCGCCAATGTTGCTGAAGAAAACAACGACAACCATCATTGGCATCGATTCTACGGAGATTAATTTTTTAAAAAATAAAATAAAAATAAAACTCGTTGTCGCTACATCCATGGTCGTGACCGTCACCTCTGTTTCCGACATCAATGGCAAGATGAACTCGAACCCATCATGTGCATAGCTGCCCCATACGAGAAGCGGTGGGTATCGCTATGGCCAGATGAGGCTTCATCTTCTTTCTCCTTCACCACAATGGTTATCGGCCAAAATATATTGATTCCAATTTTAGGCGATAACGGAGCTTGCGGCAGTTACGGTTTTCCACCACTTGATGTTTGAGATGGAAAGGTTGTTGTGTGACCACCAAATTCTGAGGTGGGGTGCTTGACAGTGGTGTTGGCGCCATGAGAGAGCAGATGCAAAGGTAGGGGTGATGAAAGCAAGGGTTAGGGTTTACCCCTTTTCAGGTCTCGGTTCACAACGAGCTCTAAAGGCCTGTTTCGTTTAAAATGAGCCGTGTCCTGTTTAATTTAAAATGAGCTTGGTCACGCCCAGAAGGCTCTAAGTTTGTTTAAATGTCAATCTGAGCGTGTTTACAACCTAACTTTAGGTGGCAATTTTGAGACTTGCCAATCCCTTGACTTTTAGACCGAACTCATTGGTTTGAGTGGTCTTCTAGGCTGTTTGTGGGCTGTCCATTTGGGGCTTATATTAGGCCTTCTGTAAATGGGATGAAACCCATTTAAAGTATTATATAGGTCTCCTTTAATCATGTTTAGGCTCGTCATGGGAATTTCTGGCCATTCTTTAATGGGACCACTTCGGTTAATTTGGGCCCAATCAAATCTCGATGGATGACTGACTGAATGCACCTTATATAAGCATATACCCATTTCTTTTAGCCCAATTTTAGCATGCCTATTTAAAATATGTGTATGGACATTCCATTTTAGGCATGCTTATGGGATTTTCTTTATCTTGGATCCGGACTATCCATTCCTCTTACACTGAGCGCACAATATTGTTTGTTCATTAGCTGAATGATTAAGCATCTAGATTTCCATCATGTAGACCTTGAGTATCCGATATGAACTGTTCATTTTATACACTCTAATGTAAGAATTTGACTGTCCATATGAATCAAGTTAAAAGTTCTATCTATATCTCGTCCATCTTGTGAATGTTAAGGGCCAGTCCTAAAATGCTCATTGATGATGATCAGATCTTATGGAGTCCCAATTTGGCTCAATTGTGGGCCCATTACCCAAATTCTAGAAGCTTGTATGGACCATGGATTTAAAAAGAATGGAGAGAGAAAAATATATCCATCTATTTTTCTTTTCAGATTCCTTGTATTTCAACGATCAATGTCTTCTACTTTTTGGGTCAAATTGGACTGTTTGATTAATAATTAGTTGAGGGAAAAATTATATTTGCAATTTTGGAGTCTAAAGTTATGGAATTGGATTTGATTGTGTTATCCACCATAGTGACCTCAATTGGTGAAGATTTTATAGATTTTGACTCTTGATATTGGGATACAATGATAAGTTTGCATAAAGTTACGTTTGCGTTCAATATGGATAGTGACGAAAAACGCAAACGATCACCTTTTGGTTGGGGCATAAGCAGTGTAGAGTAAACGGTGTAGATGATGTAAAGCTTAGAGACCTATTTCATCGGAAGGTGATGAGTGTTTCATATTACATTATTAGTATTGTTTAACTTCATATTCAGGAGAGTCACTTGCATGTCATCATTACCTCACACATGGAGAGTAATGTGTTAGTGCACTAATTTGTGCATCTTGTTTGTTAATCACGTAAATCCTTGTGTCATGTAGTCAATTAAGCCTTTGGACAACTCGACTTGTGGCAGAGTTAGCTCTGGTGCCATGCCTGATATTGTTAAATGGACAAGGCCCCCGTTGGGCTGAGTTAAGATGAACGTCGATGGCTTTTCTCATGGGAACCCAGGCGAGAGTGGTGGTGGTGGAGTCGTTAGAGACACCCATGGTCGGGTGATTTTTTCTTTCCATAGGCACTATGGTTTTGCCTCTAACACGGTTGCGGAGGCCTAGGCTATACTTGATGGCATCATTCTCTGCAGTAAATTGGGTCTTTCCAGCATAGTTGTTGAATCCGACTCGTCGGTGATGGTGGAAGCAGCAGCGGACCCCCTCGCCCACTGCCCTTAGAGCATCTAATATAGATTAGGAGCCATCCATCTCTTCCACCGATCCCTCAACCTTAGCTTCAGGCACATCTTCCGCGAGGGTAATTCAGTGGCTGACGCGCTTCCAGGATGACAAGCAAAGGGTGTGGCAATTCGTTCTATCGTTCTCGGCCGGACTTGCCGAGGAAGGTCAGGGGTCTCTTGGTCCTTGATAAAGTGGGTTTGGGTTACTTGAGAACCTGATGTTAGCGTGGGCCCTCCTCTTGTTTCCTTTGGGTGGCATCTTGGGTCCATTCTTTGCCTGGCCGTCCCTAGGCCTTGTTGTCTATAGTTGTGTGGGTGAGTCAGTCTATTAGGCGAGGTATACGATAGGCCTGACTCCTTTCCTTTTTGTTGGACCCAGCTCGAATGGCTGTACATCTGATCTCTTTCATCTAATAAAATTGGTGGTGTCTGCCCACCTTTAAAATAAAAAAAAATAAAAAAATAAAAAAAAAAAAAAAAAACTCGACTTGCGAAGACAACTTGTATCGAATATTCCATTGTTACTGTTAGATCCGTATCACTTGGTTTTGACAGTTGAGATTGCACATTGAAATGATTGGGATTGATAAAATCTGGACTCAATTCGAAGAGAAGGAAGAAAAATAGAACTTTCTCATTTTTGAATGTGCCTTTACACGGTGGATACTGTCTTCGATTTGGATTCTTGTATGCACGTTCACATGTGTAAATGCTGATGTCAAAGTTAATTAAAGTGAGTTTGATCACTGATTGTGTCAGTCGATTACCCTCTAATAGTTGGTTGGCTTTGATTTTTTGCATAATATGGGCTGATCTTAACCTTTAACTATTGACCGTGGCATTGGTGTCACATGTACAATCATGTCATAATTACTTTTAATCAACAAAAGGTAAAAAATCATTAGGGTAAACCCTAGTCCAATTCTAGTTGTACCATGGCCCAAAAAGTTTAAACCATGTGCCAAAAAGACTAAGGCTCTTTTTGTTTCTTATGACATGTGCGAAGTGCGAAGTGCACCTAATAAAGTGCCCAAGCAGCCCTATAGCCTATGCTGCGTGTGTGCGCAGACGGTGCTACGCATAGTCCTCTAGGAGATTTGAACCCTGGTTGCATAAGCAAAAATCCATTCTCTTACTGACTGGCTATACACACTATTTATAGAAAGTTTAAATAATTAATATATTTATTTACTTTCTAAAAATAACTTTATTTTTAAAATTTATTTTTATTCTAAAAAACACAACAATCCCCTACAATTTTGAAAATAAAATAAGATTCTAGAACAAATGACATATCGGTATAAATAGGTGCATAAGTAAAGGTATCTTTTGGATTTGAATCTTTACTTTAGTGTATACGTATCAAAGTTATGCCAGGTACTTAGTGACTCATTAGCCTTAAACTAAAGACCTTATATGACTCACCAGACACATAACACACATCTATTCATATATAACTGGAGATCGAAAAGTTCGTACATTTCTGGCCTTTTCCGTATCCTAATTTCATGAGTATTCTAGAGACAATCTCAATCTCTTCAAAAGCGGCCTCACTTCTCTACTCATATAGGTAGATCTATCAAAGATGATTTTGCTTCATCTCAGCAAAGTCTACTTATACATCTATTAAGAGTTAGTACTCAGCCTCTTATGAAATGCATAAACCAAACACTAAATTTTTAGGAATGAGACTCAAATTTTATTTTTCTATTGTATATTTCAGTCACATACTTGACTTGTTTGTCTCTTTGAACCTATCCTATATTTCAAAACATAGGTAGTGTTGCCAACAAGAGTGAAAGTTACATTTTTATGGATCTTAATCCCATTTCTTTAGTGATTTTTTTTATTTGACCTCTTGATAAACCTTTTGTTAAGGGATCCACTAAGTTCAGGATGAATTTAACATATTTCACTGTGATTACTCTATCTCTGAGCAATCCTTTAACAAAATTATGTCCTAGACCTATATTTCTAGACTTAGCATTATAAGTCTTACTCATAGCACGACAAAAAGTAGTCTGATTATCACAGAGGATAGATATGGCAGGAGTAGGTTTTGACCAATATGGGATTTCCAACAGTAGGTATCTTAGTCATTCACCTTTTTTACAAGCAGCGCCAAGTGCGATAAACTCACTTTCTATTGTAGAGTGAGATATGCATGTTTGTTTCTTAGATGCCCATGATATTACTCTTCCTCCAAGAGTGAATATCCAGCCACTTGTAGATTTATATTCTATGCTATCTACATTCCATCTTGCATCGTTGTACCCTTCAAGTACAGCGAGATATGATTTATAATGCAGTCCATAGTCTATGGTTCCTCTTAGATACTTTAAAACTCTCGAAATCGCATTCTAGTGTACTTGTCCTGGATTACTGGAATACCTGCTTAACATTCCTACTATGAATATTATATCGGGTCTAGTGTAATTCATTACATACATTAAACTCTTAATAGCACTCACATATTCTTGTTGTGCTTTACATTTACCAGTATTTTTAACCAATTTAATACTTGAATCAAATGGGGTTGAAACCGGTTTACCATCATAATGATTAAACTTATTTAACACTTTCTTTAGGTAATGATATTGTGTTAAGGCTATTCCGTCATTAAGATTATAAATCTTAATACCTAATATTACATCGACTTTACCCATATCTTTCATGTCGAAGTTGGTACTTAGAAACTTTTTTGTTTCTTTCATATAGTTCTCATTTGGTCCAAATATTAGCATATCATCTACATATAAGCAGATAATAATTTGACATTTAATATCTATGTACTTATCTTCTTGGTTTACTCTAAAACCATTAGATTATACTATTTGATCAAACTTCTCATGCCATTGCTTAGGAGCTTGCTTGAGCCCATAGAGAGATTTGACCAGTTTACACACTTTCTTCTCTTGCCCAGGTTGAACAAGCCCTTCAGGTTGTTTCATATAGACTTCCTCATCTAGATCATCATTTAAGAATGCCATTTTGACATCCATTTGATGAATTACTAGGTGGTGAATTGCTGCAAGAGCAATTAAAGTCCTAATGGTAGATATGCGAGCAACATGAGCATATGTATCAAAAAAATCGATACCTTCCTTTTGTCTAAATCATTTGGCTACCAATCGAGCTTTAAACTTATTTATGGTTACATCAAGATTGAAATTTCTTTTAAAAATTCACTTACATCGTATAGGCTTTGAACCTGGTGGAAAATCAACAAAACACCAAGTGTTATTTGAGACTATGAAATCCATTTCATCATTTATGGCTTCCCTCCAAAACTGTGCATCAGGAGATAAGAGAGCTTCACTAAGTGTTGAGGGCAGTTGTAAAGTCTGTGTTACTCGAGCGAGAGTGCGAGAGTGCAAGGGTTTAAGGGTCGCGAGCTTTGAGGACTTGAGGGCCGCGAGATTTGGGGGTTGTCTCAGCACTGCCCCAACATCTCTCAAGCTAGGAATCGTAGTCCCTTTCAGAATGGAATCGATCGATAGACGGCATTTGAAGCCCCTAAATGCCTGTTTGTGGGGAATCTCCCTTTCTCTTGTTCCACAGAAGATCTGCTGAAGA
The DNA here is from genome assembly GCA_037074715.1 of Magnolia kwangsiensis. Taxonomy (NCBI): domain Eukaryota; kingdom Viridiplantae; phylum Streptophyta; class Magnoliopsida; order Magnoliales; family Magnoliaceae; genus Magnolia; species Magnolia kwangsiensis. Next base: position 7,556,176 of record CM073584.1, read on the forward strand.
TCTTCTAGAGGTATGGTAGATTATCTGAGGTTTTCCTTTCTCTGTTTCAAGGTACTTGTAAATCTTGAGGTTTTGCTTTCATCAAGTTTATGTATGAAGACGACGCCCGTGTGGCCAAATATGTTCTCAACGGAAAATGATAGACGGGCGGAAGGTGACTGTCGAGGATGACAGACCTAGGAAAGGCAAGAAGGCTGATGTCCCGCAACCCAATTTCTCCTAAAAGCCTAATTCCATGTCCTTCTCCTTCCCTGCAACAGATCTACCCAACCATAGGGGATGGGAAGTCCCCAACCTACATCAGTCTGCTTCGGTTCGTCAGTCCTTCATCGCTGACCCTTTTGAAGTTGCTCATAAGCTGAAGGAATTACATCTGTGTATTGTGGGGTCCTCAGGGGAGATGCTCACTTCTGTTCTAACTCTGATTGATGGCCTGAGGGCGTCCAGATTCAGAGCATCGGCCATCGATATGGTGCAATTATCTTTGTCCTCTTTTCTTCTCATGTTCAAATCTATAGTGGATCTTTTAGAATTTGTTGAGGACTTCCAGTTATGGCAGAGTTTGGGATTGGTGGAGCTAGCTCCCTGGACACCTGAAGCGCATCTGGCTTATGATGAAGGCTGGATTTGCCTCTTTGGAATCCCCTCTCACGCGTGGGTTGAATCAGTGGTGACTGGCTTGGGAAGCCTCTTTAGACAGTTATTCAAATTGATACAAACGCCAAGTTCAGTTTATTCCAGATATTTGCTAGAGTTAAGGTCCGAATGAAGCAAAATCCTGACTCTAGCACGCCCATTGAGCTTCTGGTAGCCGGGAAATCTTTCCCGATCTGGGCGATGAGGGAGATGGATCCTACTCCTCATTGTCCCGACTCAGTGCAAGGAGCAATAGAGACCGGAGAAGCAAAGACCAGAGCTTCGGGTCCAGAAGGCACAAGAGAGTGGGCAATGCGATGCTTTACAGAGAGACTCATTAATGTAGAAGGTCAGCATAATATAGTCAGTAGTAACAACACCTTCTAGAGCCCTCAGAGACCATGTTGTTCTCATGTTTGTATGAAGGCCCATGAGACCCCAAGTCCTCCTCCTGAGGTCAATCATCTCAACCCATGCATTGCCCCTACAGGGGGAATGTTAGCTATTATTCCCTTGAGCTCAGTAGTAATTACCCCCGCAGTGGACGACAGCCAAGAAGATGTGGCGGAGCAAATCCCAGTCTCCCCGTTATCGGCAGCCCAAAGCCCAGACACTTCCAAGGGCTAGCTCGGTTGCAACTCCGCTTCTGTTCAGGTGCTAGCCACGCCTCTCGCTACGTTCTATCAGCTAGGTGTGGATTTACATTTTGTTCCTGGAGCAACTGTTAACCACCTCTCTACCATATTTGTGGGTAGCCCTCGAGGTAAGGGCCTCCTTGACTGCGGACCTTCAGCCCTCTCTTCTGAAGCAGATTACTTCTATACCCCATCCCCTCCGCGTTTAGCAGGGGAAGCCATAACCCCTCTCAAGAGTCTGACCGATGGCTGCATCTCAGTCTATAGTCAGCTGGATCTTTCAGTGGATTTCTCTATGTATCATCTTCCCACGAGGGGAGCTGGAGATCTCTAAGATAATCCCCCCTCAGGAAGGAACTCCCGATTCCAGACATCCCCTGCACCTCAGTCCTATGAGGTGGCTAATCATTCCAATTCTAGAAATCTTCACCAGGATCCACAAGGTCCTGTTCAACACCAGATTAGCCCGGGGTTCAAGGGAAGGGAGATTCATCAAAATATCCGAAAAGTCTCGGCGGCCTGTCTAAGGTCAGACGCTGTAGACAACAATTCCTCATCAGTCACAGGCAATATCAGAGGTAGAAAGTTAATGAGGAGGCCGGTAAATTCAGGTAATGTGTTTGATGGATAGCATTCTCATCTGGAATGTTGGGGCATAGCCAATTCTGCTACCATTAAGACTGCATCTAGGCTTATTAGGGAGCATAACCCTGCTATTGTGGCTTTCCTAGAGCCTATGGCTCAAGACAGCAAGCGAGTCGGAATAGGTTTAAAGCTCAGCTTCCATTGCTCTATTTCAAACGAAGATTATGGAGGCAAAATCTGGATTTTCCATAGGAGCTCTCTCTCTATATATCTGTTTTGGGTATGACTAACCAACTTATTTCTTTATATGTCTCCTTGCAGGCCCACCCTGCCACTTTCCGCCTGTCCATTGAGTGTTCTAAGTACAACAATAGATTCCTTTGGTCTTCTTTAGAAACCTTGGCCGCTGCAACATCAGGGCCATGGGTTGTAGGAGGTGATTTCAATGTTGTACTGGACAACTTAGAAAGAAGAGGCAGTCGAAGCCAGGACACATAGCTCAGCTGAATTTAAAATAGCCATCGACAAAGTAGGTTTGCTTGATGCGGGCTTCATTGGGAATCGGTTTACCTGGTGTAACAACCATGCCGATACTTCTCAAGTTTGGGTCAGGCTCAACAAGGTGCTTTGCAATGGTGAATGGCTCCAGCAATTTCCAGGTTTCCTCATCAATCACTTGTCTAGAGTTAACTCGGACCACGTGCCTTTGAATGTTTCTTTCCCTAAGCCTCCCTCGTCCTCTCCGAGACCTTTTTGGTTTCAGAGAATGTGGTTACTTGACGATTCCTTCCAGTAGATTGTGCAGCAAGCATGGTGTAAAGATCTCAATGGCGATCCCATGCTGAACCTAATGCTGAAAATCAGGCAGGTGAAGATTATGTTAAAAATCTGGAATAGGGATGTGTTTGGGAATATTTTCCACAGCTTGAAAGTCGCGGTGCGGGACCTTTCTCAACTCAAGGCTACTTCTCATTCCTCCCTTGATCCAGACACTCCCTCCATCATTGCGGTAGCTAGAGATAGGCTAAACCAATTGAAAATTGTTGAGGAAATCTTCTGGAAGCAGAAGGCCCGCAACAACTGGCTCGCGGAAGGCGATAAAAATATGAAGCTTTTTCATATCTCGGCATCGGAGAAGATTCGTAAATCAGGAATTTTTAGTATCAAACTTGAATTAGGAGAATTGCTTTTGGACCCGTAGGCGATTAAGGAAGAAGCGATCAATTTCCTACAATCCCTTCTCTCCTCCTCAGCTACGGTGGAAGTTAGGGACTTGTTGGACTGTATTCCCTCTGTCATCTTGAATGTAGATAACGAGCTGCTGATGTCCCCTCCCTCCATGGATGAGGTTAAAGTGGTTTCTCTTTCTCTCCTTAAGGATGGTGCTCTTGGCCCTGATGGAATGTCAACTACATTTTACTCAGCTTGTTGGTCTATTGTGGGCCCGGATATTCATAGAGTTGTGGTTCTTTTCTTCCAAGGGGGCCTCCTCCCTAAGTCCTTCACATCTACACTGCTTTGCTTGATTCCCAAATCCCCCGGGGCCAAAAGTTTGGCTGATTTCTGTCCTATCAGTCTATGCAATGTGATTTATAAGATTTTTGCCAAGGTGATTGCTATGAGACTCAGTTCCTTCCTTCCGAAGCTAATTTCCCTATAGCAGGGTGCATTTGTTAAGGGTCGCTCCATGGCTGAGATCATTTCCCTCGAGCAAGAGATTTTCAGGGATATTGGCAGGAAAGTCCGTGGAGAAAATTTGGTCCTTAAACTCGATATGGAAAAAGCCTATGACAGAATAGAAAGGGGTTTCATGACTTAAGTCCTCCTCAAATTTGTCTTCAGCCACACCTGTGTGCAAATGGTGGAGCGTTGCTATAATAATAACTGGTTCTCGGTCCTTCTGAATGGTGAAAGTTACGGGTTCTTCAAATCTTCGAGAGGGTTGAGACAAGGAGATCCGCTTTCTCCCAGCCTGTTCATTCTCTATGCAGAAGTCTTTAGCCGCAGAAAATCTAGGTTGGTGGCACCAGGTTTTGTCACTCCGTTCAAGCTCAAACGGGGTTACACCTAGATTTCCCACCTCCTCTATGCCGATGACATTGTCCTCTTTCTTAACGGTGCATCCTCCTCTCTGTCAAAGGTGCGACAATTCATCAACAATTACCAAGCAGTTTCTGGGCAGAAATTTAATCCCAGGAAAAGTGCTTTCTTCATCTTGTCCAAGGTTCCACCCAATACGGTGAGATCAATTGAAAGATCACTAGGCTTCTGTAGAGCTTCTGGGGTTTTTTCCTATCTGAGTGTCCCTATCGTTAAAGGTAGGATGTCTAGCTCTAGCACTAGCTTTAAGCCGCTATTAGATAAGATCTTTGCTAGAGTGCAGGGCTAGAACGCGAGGTTGCTGTCCTAGGCTGGCTAGCTCACGCTCATCTCCAGCGTCCTGGGCACGATCCCAATTCATTCTTTAGCGGCTACTATTCTACCAGCGAAGGTGATCGGGCAGATGGAGCGGTCCTTCTCCAATTTCTTCTGGGGATGGAACAATGGAAAAAGTAAACTTCATTGGGTATCTTAGAGCTCGGCCATGAAGCCAAAGGAGGAGGGAGGTTTAGGTGTGCATAACCTGAAAGAGGTTATGAAAGCGCACCATTTGAAGATGGCCTGGAATATTCGGTACAAGTCCAAAAGGAGCCTTTGGGCAGATTTCATTAAGTCCAAATATCAGCAACAAGATTGGAACGCCTCTCTATCGTCGCCCCCTGCCGGTTCTTCTCCCTTATGGAAGCGGCTGGCGGGGCTGTTTAACGTGTTGGATAGTAATGTTTGAGTTGGCATTTATCAAGGGGAGTGTAATATGTGGGACCATAACTAGTAGGGCCTCGGGCGTCTAATAGATATCCCCTCCCTTCACATTCCTGATAATTGCAGAGATCTCAAAGTGGTGGACTTTTTGGATGAAGGCGTCTTTATTCCGAAACCTCCATTCGAGCTACCTGACTGGATAAAGGCGCAGATTCTCCAGGGTGGTTTTTGCTATTCAGTTGGTGATGATCATCAAATCTAGCCATTTGATCCTTTGGGTTGCTTCTCAGTGAAGTCTACTTGGAGGGTGACGAGAAGGGTGGATCAAAGGAAGCCCTGGTCGAGATGGGTGTGGCATCCTAAGGTTCCGCCAAAGATGTCCACTTTTATGTGGCGGTTAATGCTGGGGGCGATCCAGTTGATGTGAACATTCAAGCTAAGGGTGTTTCTTTAGCGTCCCAATGTTCTTGTTGTTAGCAGATTTCATCTTAAGACCCGTCCATTGAATCTTTGTCTCACTTGTTCATGGACAGTATCCTGGCAGATGGGGTTTGGAAGCATCTAGCAAAGTATTTTGGTATTCCTCTCTTCGCCCACCAGTCCATCCAGATCCGGCTTCACTGGTGATGGAACAGACCCATTCCCCCTATGGTCAGCGCCACCCAGTTCAGACTCGCCCCAGTCTTCTACCTTTGGCAAATCTGGAAGATCTGGAACAAGGCTAGATTTGACAACCTCCCTGTTCATTTTCATTCCATCCTTTAGAGGGCTAAGTGGTGGATAGGGTCCCTGTTCCACGGTCCCTCTTGGAGCTCACACAGAGCAGCGCCGGGGTGATTGCCCACCCCTATTAACTCCCCTTCTTCTGATCTAGTTGTGAAATGGATCAGGCCTATCGAGGGGACATTCAAGCTGAATGTTGATAGATCAGCGCTAACCAACCCAGGTCCGGCAGGGAGTGGTGGAGTGTGCAGGGACAGCAACGGCAAAGTGATCTTCGCCTTCTATTCTAGCTCCAGGAATGCTTCCAACAATATGGCCGAAGTTTGGGCCATGTGCGAGGGGATGGAGTTCTGTGTCAACCTCAGAATTGTCATGATGTCATTCGAATCAGACTCCAAATGGCTGATTGATTGCATTTTAGGAAAATCCACACCTGCTTGGATTTTGATACATTGACTAGAGAGGATCAAGGCACTTGCTAGCCGGGGTAATTTTAGCTTTTCCCATATTCCGCGAGAGGCCAATGGGCCAGCTGATGGCTTGGCGAAGGAAGGTAGTTCGAAGCAAAGTCATGACTTAGTCAGAAGTCTGACGAGTCTTCCTCCGCTAGTGAGAGGAAGTTTGTTTCTGGACAGAGTTGGGATCGGATCCATTAAGAAGAGTAGAAGTACATTTGTATAGCACATGATAGATGGGGCCACTGATTTTTGGGTTATCCCCATCCGAAGAGTTTCTGTCCTCTATTTTGTTCCTTTTGGTTGTTAGTTTGTTGGCGATGAGGCCCGTGCTATGTGGTGCCCCCCGCCCTTTTGTTTTGGTTTTTTTTATCAATGAACTCAGGTGGTCTATTTAAAAAAATGGATCACTTTCAATACTTAGCGATAGAGTAATCTTCTTTTGTATTTCATTTCTATCCCATTCTATAAGGAACATATAGAAATCTGGGCCAAAAGATATTTCTTTTCTTACCATTTTTGATCCCCTTAGTTCATTTCCTTCTGAATGAGTGTTAGATTTATTATGAAAGCTGTTAGGTTCTTCGTTCATTGGTTCTATTATATTTTCATCTACTTGCCTTTTTGTATGATTATTCATATAGTCTTTGTATACTGTATTTTCACAAAATATAGTAGCGCTAGACTCTATAATCATATTTTTATCAGCAAGAGTACATTGTTCCAAAACCAAAAATCTATATACGGGACTATTAATCCCATAACCCACAAAGGCACACCTGATTCCTTTAGGACCTAATTTTACTCTCTTAGAATCAATAATCCTGACTTCTGCTATACTTCTTCAAACTTTGTAGTAATAAAGATATGGTTTCTTCTTTTTTCATAATTCATATGGGGAGATATCTAATTTTTTATGTGGGATAACATTTAAAATATAGTTTGCTGTTAATAATGCTTCCTCCCACAAATTCAGTGGTAATCCAGAATTTAATATCATACAATTGATCATCTCAACTAATGTCCTATTTTTACGTTCTACTAGTCCATTTTGTTGAGGTGTGTAAAATGCCGTAAATTCATGGATTATACCATTTGATTCATAGAATTCATTGAATTTATTAGAAGATACTCACCCCCTCTATTACTTCTGAGGGCTTTAATCTTTACATTCAACTGATTTTCTACTTTGACCTTATAAAGTTTAAACTTTTCAAAGGCTTCATCTTTAGATTTTATCAAGTATATATAGGAAAATCTAATGAAGTCATCGATAAATGTGATAAAATATATTTTTCCTCCACGAGTTAAGGTATTATTTAAATCACAGATATCAAAATGAATTAACTCTAAGGGTTGTGATTTTCTCATGCCAGTCCCAAATGGTTTTTTGGCTATTTTAGAATGGGCACACACGTCACATTTCCCTTCTTGTTGAATTTCATATTTTGGTATAAGTCCCAGGATCATCATTCTATTCATTGAATGATAGTTAACATGACCTAGTCTAGCATGCTATAAAGATATAGAATCCACTATATAAACGGAAATATTATTATTCTTATCAATATTCAGTTTAATCATACCATTACATGAATATCCTTTACCTACAAACATACCATTCTTGGTGATAACTAACTTATCAGACTCAATTTGAATCCTTTCTTATTAAGAAGATCGCTTGACACTAGATTTTTAGACATGTTAGGTATATGCAATACATTTGTTAGCGTCGGTCTTTTGGCTGATGTAAATTGAAGCTTGACTGTTCCTTTTCCAACAATGTTCGCATGAGCGTTATTACTCATCTTCACTTCTTGTCCAGTTATAATACCTTCATAAGTCTTGAAGATGTTTCAGTCCTTCGATATGTGAATGGTTCTACTAATATCTAGCCACCATCCACCATCGGATATTACTATGTTAGCTTCAGTAACCATTGTTATAAGTTGGTATTCTGTCATGTTAGCCTGAGCTTTTAATTATTTCTTCCTGTGTCGATATTCCTTTATGTAGTGTCTAGGCTTATTGCAGAAGTGACACTTGCCCTTTTTCTTTCCTTTTTTTTTAAAAAAAAACTCTGTATTTTTCTTTGGGGGAATAAATTTGGAGTTCTGAAATTTTGGCTTATCATCATCTACTATTTTTCTCTAAAATAATTTTTCGAAGCACTTTCTTTCTTATATCGGTTTCTAGACTCTTCTTCTAAATGAAAATGTCGTTGAAGCCCTTCAAGATTGCATTTCCTCTCATCATATTTTACTTTCTTTTTATAATCAAACCATGATGAGGGTAATTTTGTAATTACTACACCGACCAGGAATTCTTCAGGAAGATCTATACCACCAATCTTCAATTCATCAACCAAGTTCTGTAGTTGGGTTACTTGGGAGAGAATTGGCTAATCATTTTAAAACTTGAATTGGACATAATTGTCAATCAGAAATTTCTGAGTATTGATCTCTTCAATTTTATATTTTTGATCCAATTTTGTCCACAAATCTTTAGTAAAGGATATTTTACAATACGAATTATAGGTAGAATTAGAGAGGGCATTTAGGATATAACCTTTGCATAGAAAATCATCCTCCTTTCTTTTCTTCCACTCTTCCTTCACTTGATCTGAGTCGTCTTCTTTTGGCTCGAGAAGAGAAGACAGATCATCATATAGAATGTAGGATAACTTGAGAGTAGCCAGAAAGAAAAGAATCTTCTACTACCATCTTGAGAAGAATTGACCGTCGAAACGATCCAGTCGTACAAAGTCTTGATTCATAACTTGAATGGAATGAATTGCCTCCATTGTGAACAGATAAAGAAAATCTGTCTTGAATGTTAGAAAGGTAAATGATTCTTGTACACAACGAAGGATAAAAAAAAGATAACGAGACGATCAGATTTATTGGGTTTAAGGCTTGACTAGTTAATTTCTTAAGACAAATTTGCTGCCCTTTTTCTGAAAGTTCCAACAAGTGCAAACGAAGGTAGTCTGCAAATTGTCTTCAAGATACAATGAACTCACAATCCGAATTTCAACACGAAAATTTATGCTTTTAAATGTTGAATAGATCTCTAGTTTTGACACTGATATGCCTTTAAGACGTCAAAAAAAAAAAATAGAAAGAAGTCAGATCAAGAGTAATTACATAGAAGATTATATAATCTTAAGAATTAAGAGTATTTTCTTTTGGATTATAGTATCCAGGATTTATATCAATTGAAAGGTTATAGATTTCTTCCTGAAGAGATGTTAAGGTGTCTCTTCAAGAAATCTATACCCATTCACAGCAAACAATATCCCTTTCATGAAAGGACATGACTCTTTGTCCTATGGCAGTTATTTCCGTACCCATTCAGATAAAAATAGTTATTCAACAGTAAAAACTGTATCCACATAAGCGAGCATAGGTGCCACATGTACAATCATGTCATAATTACTCTTAATCAACAAAAGGTAAAAAATCATCAGGGTAAACCCTGGTCCAATTCTAGTTGTACCATGGCCCAAAAATTTTAAGCCATGTGCTAAAAAGACTAAGGCTCTTTTTGCTGCTTGCGAAGTGCCCCTAATAGAGCGTCAAAAAGCCCCCCACGCCACGCACGGACGGTGCGCTGGTTGCAAAAGCAAAAATCCATTCTCTTACCGACTAGCTATACACATTATTTATGAAAAGTTTAAATAATTAATATATTTATATATTTTCTAAAAATAAGTTTATTTTTGAAATTTAATTTTATTCTAAAAAGACACAACATATTCAACACATAATTCAAATGCTACACTATTTTATCATTCTAACCATTTGATTGGTAGCCCGTAAAATAGCCATTCAAGATCATTTATATAAAGGAATTCCTATTAACTACCTGGGCTATTGATGTGGTGGGGCATTTCATGGATCATTTATTTTCCTAAATAATTACTTTCATGACATAATCTTAAACATCCCATTTACCAGACAATCTTAATCATCCCGTCCCGGGTTCTAAAATAAATAACCAAAAAAAAGAAAGGCATCTCATTAGTGGGACCCAATCATCCGAGGAGAGTCCTATGATACTAGGCAACAACCTGTGACGAAGGCACTCAGAAATTATACATGTGGCATACATTCATTCAGATTAAACCAACTCAAATATTAAACCACCGTTGTTGAGTCAGTATCCCAAAATCAGATTGTTTAAAGGATCCTAACTTCCCATTGATGGACACTTGCTCTTGGAAATATAACGATGGGATGTTTTTAACAAAGTTGATACTTACAAAATCAAATAAGTGTAATTTTTGGTTCAGGGAGATATCGAAACTGTGGGCCATAATTTGGACAGCTTATTAAACTTTTATGCTACTTAAGTGATTTTTAAGTTCCCGTGCATCATCCACCACACTTTGGCAAAGCATTAAAGTTTTTCTTATCATCCAATCAAAATGATTGCATGATAGCCAATGAAATGTTTACTTTCTTTCTTTCTTTTTTCTTTTTTCAGAAAAGGGGAGCACGCTGCTTATAAATATGTTGATATGTCAAAATTTGCTTGTACAATTAGTTGGTGGACCTCATATAAAAAGAAGTAAGGGCCAGAGCTATCGGACGGCACATGGAGAGGGAATGATCGCAGGGAGTGGTAACATCCACTATCAGTGTTGGAGTCGAGCTATGTGGGGCCACATGATGCGTTTGACATCCTATCATCTAATGGGTTTGATCACGATGAGAATAAATCAAACCAATTCAATCATCCGGTGAGCCACACCATGAAAACGGTTGACAATTATCCAAAATTCTCCAAAGTAATTTGGTGCCCATATGATGATCGGATTAGCCTTATTTTTGCGTTGGGTCATCATCACGGTGTTGCAGACCTAGTTATAAGTTGGATGTCACACACGTACAATGTGCGCCACACAATAACTCAACTCCCCAATCCATGGTGGTGGAGTAGGGCCCATGCCATCATGCCTCTGTATATGTGCGTGTGGAAAATGACCACATTTCATGAGCTAAAGAAAATACCCCGACCGGATGATTCGGCTATCAATTAGACGCTCTTCTGTATTATGGCCATCAACTTCTCGAGCCTTGGACGGATGGTCAAGATTTGTCCAATAAAAGTGATTCTCTATAAACATAAGAGATCAATGATGAACCCTCAACAAATGAATGGCTCAGATTGTTGAGACTTATTTCATATAAATGACATTGACAGCCCATTTCATGGGCCATTGCTCCGCACCACTATATCCCTCATTGTGTATCTTTTTTTTTTTTTCCTAACAGAGGGGAGAAAGGGAGGGAGAGAGGGGAGGCATATATGGCAGGTCGAGGAGGGAATGAAGCTGCAGCAGCGGAGGTTGGCCTGGGGAACTTTCCAGATGACATCAAACGTGCTGGGGAAAAGCTGTTGGACTGCTTTATGAATCCGGATATGGGAGTCATCTCTGTTTGGGGGTTTGAGGGAGTGGGGAGATGGAGCATTGCCAAATATGCAGCTCGAAAGTCGAATGACTCCCATCTCTTCGATGTACATATACTGGTACAGCTGTGGGGAAACGATTTTAGTCTCCGAAAGGCGCAGAAGGAAATTGCGTGGAAATTGGGGATGACGACGTCAATGGATGATGACGACGACGACGAAGAGAGCATAGATACCAAACTCGCTACTGAAATCTGTAAATCGTTGATTGGACGTAAGTTCTTGCTAATGCTAGGAGATGTGCCGGAAGACATATATTTCAACCTTATTGGAGATCCAAAACTTAGAAAGGTATTGATAAATGATTCTAAGATTGTTCTCGTTGGAACCAAGGAATTGCAATCCAACATGGCCATTAACTTGGATGGATTGTCGATGGACATGTTACGCCATGAGGCAGCCGACATTGCTCGTTCTGCCGGCATTAGGGGCCATTTCGCTTCCGACACAGTCTTAGACTGCTTCCTCTACATGTTGCTCTTTGGTTGGGTTAAAGTAGACTTCCTGACATGGCATTGGAGAGCAGTCGAGTTTATTATCACAGAAGAAGGTGAGGAAGAGTATCTGATGATGTTGGACAAGGTAGAGGCTCTGTTGACAGAGCTCCAGGTTCGTTCCATGGTAGAGCGTGAGCGTGGAACAGTGAGCAACAGAGATAAATTTAGTGTTCCTAAATTGATAGATGAGAAAGCAAGTGCTCTGGGCAAATGGAGTAGAAGGAGCGCTTCAACTCGTGGTAGATTCTGGCTTGAAGAGGGTTCCCTACCGAAGGAGGAAGACGAGGTGGAAGACATTCAGATCATGAATGAATATAACATTAGAGAACCTTTGCTTCTCCCCCCAAAATGCCCCAAACTATCCGCTTTATTTCTTTCTTGTGATGATAACGACATTCGGTTCAGGGTATCAGACAACTTCTTTGAGGAAATTCAAGGCCTTCGTGTCCTCTGGAAATGAATCTCTGCCCAAATCCACTTCCTGCTTGCACAATCTTAGATTTTTATTGCTGAACACTTGCCCTCATTTATGGAGTCTCCTTTCTTCCTTTCAGATTCCTGACAAACTTGAATGCATTGATCTTCGTAATGCAGTTGATACAAGCCCACCAATACCAGACAACGTCTTTCAGCACATGAACAACCTTCGAAATCTCAGTCTCCAAAATATGCAAATCACATCGCTGCCTTCCTCGATTTCCACGTTGAAAAACCTCTGGCACCTCATGTTATTTAACTTCAAAAATTTAATAAGAATACCAGATGATTTCTTTGGACATTTGAAGCAGCTTCGCATCCTCGACCTAGGAGAGAATCCTATGCTGGAATCTCTACCATCTTCCCTCTTCGAATTGGTTAATCTTAAGAAACTCATATTGTCCGGTTGTTCTTCCTTAAACATGGGGTTGCTGCCTCATTTGCAAAATCTTTCGGCACTTGAAGAGCTTGACCTTAGAAATTGTAGTTCCCTCCAAGATGTCAGAGATATTACTTCTCCTTCACTTGGGGATATCTTGCCAAACCTTCACAAGCTTGATATTTCTGAAATTGAGTCCGTTCAACGGCTTTCCTTGAAAGGCTGCCAAAGCTTAGAGTTTGTATCATTGTTTGATCTCAAAAGCCTTGAAAAACTTGATCTTTCAGGTACCAAACTCAGAACACTGCCTGAGGGTATATCTAGTGCATATCATCTAAGGCACCTAGATATGCTACACATGAAGCAAATTCGCAAAACCAACTGGGATGAAATCAGTTCTGAGCTCGAAGAGCTCAACTTTAGCCAATGCGGAACCTGGGAAACATTAAATGTGAAAGAACAGCTAGGAGAGAGAGGTGGGGCTCGTATTAGGGTAAGAAATTCCAAGCTCTTACAATCTTTCAGCCCATCCTCAAAACTGTGGGATTCAAAATGCTTCTCTCGATTCCACATCTACATCGCTCCTTGCGAAGAAGACGAACAAGAAAGAGGTAAATCCATCCATCTCCAGAGAAAGCAATTCACATATGACAACATTCATTCCAAGATCCGATCAAGTGACTCACCAGATCCGGGAAGCAATTTTGATAAGTGTTTAGAGATCCGAGGAGGTCGTACGTCCCCAAGCGATATCCACGGGGTTCTCAGTCATGCGGAATTACTCACTCTGGGCGACAATGCTGCGATCCAAAGATTATCAGAATTGGGTGATGTCGATAAAATGAAGGAACTGAAAGAATGTCAGATCAAGAGGTGCGAGCAGATGGAGATTTTCTTTGGGGGAGATAATGCAAGTTCTGACTGTTTAAGTCAGCTTGAAAAGATTTGGATGTACAACCTTGCAAGACTGAGGTGCGTGTGTGAGGGCACATATACAAGCGGGAGTTTTGCACTCCTAAAGCACATACATTTGGACTACTGCCTGAGACTTGTCACCGTCTTCTCCTCAAGTGTATTCCTACAAAGCCTGGAGACGCTCGAGATCAAATACTGCTCTAAACTGAAGGCTGTGTTTGAAGGGGACACTGCAGCAGAAGGCTCGCTGCAACGACTACGCACAGTGTGTCTATGGGAGCTACCGAGGCTGGAGAGTATCTGTCATGGCATTTACTTGTCGACATTGAAGAAGCTGCAGGTAAGGGGATGTGGGATTCTGAAGAATCTTCCTCTTCGAGCTGGCGACATGGCTGCTGCTTCTACTTCAACTGGTGGTGGTAGAGTGGAGGTGGAAGGAGAGTCGGAATGGTGAGACCGTCTCAAGTGGGAAGATGAGAGGATTCAGCACCTCGTCAACTTCAAAGACCCGCGCCCTTTTACTCAGCGTAGATGATTCTTCTCTTTTTGTGGCTGTGATGAATGGTTTAGATCCTCTTTTGCTTTTCTTTCTTTTCATTTTTATTTTATTTTATTTGTGTGCGCAGAGGCTGTGTGAACGTGGATAATCAGCTTTCATGTATGACAGATGTGATGACGTAGATAATTAATGTGAGAGTACGGATCCTCTGCCTCCTGAAAGCTGATGGTTCCACTGTTTTCATTGGTCAACGTTACTATAAGTGTCAGGGCTTTAGATTTTTTAAACATAAGAAAAAACGTACGTTTAATAAGAAGTATAACGTAAGCGATTTGGTTACCGAGTAACTCAATATGATAAGCGCACGGACTAAAGTCCGTGGAGCTCACCGTGCACCGTATCAACTCCACACATCCTTTTTATCATCTAATTTTAAAGTTTTATAATAAAAATTAATCATATACCACACCACCTTAAACAGTGTGAATTGAATTCTACTATGGAAAAGTTGTTGGGGGCCCATAGAAGCTTTATATCAAGATGATATTTGTTTTTTCCATTCATCTATGCCTTTGTGATCTTATAAACAGTTTGGATGAAAAATAAACATCATTGAGGGCTTAGAAACATTTCAGTGGTGAAAATCAATACTTTCACTGTTTCCCTTGGTATGGTCTACTTGATATACTTCAGTTTTCGGCTCAACTCCTAAAATGATCTGAAAAAACGGATGGATGGTGTGGATAAACCACATGAATTCATAGTGGGCCCAACAGAGTTTACTCAGTACGATAAGACTCAATACGCAATCTGATTTCACGTGCCTATCGGGGACGTGGATTTCCCGCCAAAGCCTTTTGCGGTAAGAAGAGTTCGGAAAAATAGGTTCGAACCAGTGGATTCGACCTGATCAGACCCGATCAGACCCGATCCTAACCGAACCGACGGCTTGAATCGAGGTGGATCGAGTTAGGCATTTCGGATCCGAAAGATTTTCGCATCAGATCGTGGTCAACCCGGACCAATCCGATCTGATATCCGATCCGAATAGACCCGATCCGATCAGATCCGACCCCATCCGGAGCCTTAGGAGGATTTAAATGGAGGATATCCAATCATTAGTGTTTTCCTATGGTGTGGTCCACCTGAGATTTTTATCCCTCTAACATTTTGTATTAAGCATTAAAATGATCCATAAAAATGAATGAACGGCATCGATGAAATACATACATCATAGTGGGGCCCACAGATCACTAATAGGCAGTAGCCAATCCGTCAGCGTCAGTATCACGCAACAGCCTAGAGCCCAATGCATACTGTTGTTGCTTAGGAAATGAGGGAAATAGGATTGCGTATTGAGCTACGTGGTAGGCTTTTATCGTACAGTGTAAACTCAATTGGGCCTACAATGATTGTATTGGATTATCCACGCCGTCCATCCATTTTTCGCGATCATTTTAGTGATTGAATCTAAAATGGAAGTATTCCCGATGCTCAAGTGGACCACACTACAAGAAACAATGCGAGTAATGACTTTCACCATTGAAACCTACACAGTGATTTTTATTTGTCATCCAACCTATTCATAAGATTACGCAGACATAGATGAAGGTAAAAAAATAAATATCAGTTTGATCCAAAACTTCTATAGGCCCTAAGATATTTTCAACGGTAGAATTTCAATTCACACTATTTCCCATGGTGAGGTACACTTGAGATTTGGATATATCTCATTTTTGGGATGAAACCATAAAATTATCTTTTAAAATGGATGGACAAAGTAGATAAAATGTGAAAATCACGGTGGACCCCACAGAGTTTACTCAATACACTTAGTGTACTGAGTTACAATAGTACGCAATCGGCTTCCGTAGCTATCGTAGCTATCTAGGTACGTGGCGTGCGACGACCCTCCTCGAGCTCTGAGTTGTACGAACGGTTCAAAGGAGATCAAAGTTATATGGGCCCTACAGTGGTGTATTTATTATATCTACACCATTCATATATTTTTAGATATCATTGTAAAATATTATCCAAAAATGAATAATATCCAAAGATCATCTGGACCACACTACATATAGCAGCAGTGATTGATTTTCACCGTTAAACATCTCCTGTGGTCCACGTAATAGTTAGATCTGTCTTATTTTTCGTCTCAAGCCTTAATACGAGCATGCCAAATGGATGGACGGTTTGGATATAACACATAGCTATGATCAAACCCATGGAACATGCTAACATCAACATAGCAAGTACAACACTTGCGTGAAATGTTAGGAAACATCATTGCACTTTCGTGCAGTGCACGTCTAAAATATCTAATATATATCCCATGAAAGTAAGGATACGTAGATGAGTAATTCCTTCAAAGCCAT
Source organism: Magnolia kwangsiensis (assembly GCA_037074715.1). Lineage (NCBI taxonomy): Eukaryota > Viridiplantae > Streptophyta > Magnoliopsida > Magnoliales > Magnoliaceae > Magnolia > Magnolia kwangsiensis. The sequence goes on from CM073584.1 coordinate 7,572,629, forward strand.
GTGGGGCCCCCTTTGATGTATATGTTTTATCTAAGGCATTTATCCATTTTGACATATCATTTTAAGCCTTAAGCACAAAAAGGAGTTATAATAAAGGCTGAAATAGACCACACCATATAAAACAATCAGATTAACTTTATACGATCCAAATTCTACCGAATCTGATCCGAGTCAGACTCGGTTCGGGTCAGGCCAACTAAGTATCGGATCAGTCCGAGTTAGGTGACCCGTACTCGGTTCCAAATTGGATCAAGTTCAGGTCAAGACAATGAGACTTTAGATCGGGTCGAGTTGCACCCAATCCGGTTTGATCCGGATCGATGCCCAGCTCTAGCGGTAAGATCCTGTGCAAGGATTCCTGATGGGCCCACTGCGACGTTTGTGATGAATCCGACCCATTCATCCATTTTTAGATATCATTTTAGGACATACTACCAAAACTAAGGTGTATACAAAACTTATATGGGCCACACGAGAGGAAACAATGGGGATTTAGTGTCCACCGTTGAAATATTTATATGGTCACAAAAGTTTTGCATCGGTCTAATATTTTGGTGTTTTCACTTCATCCTAGTAAAAATGACTTTATAAACAGTTTGGATGGCATATAAACATCAAGACGCCTAGGAAGATTTCAACTATAGGAATTTCTTTCTCCACTATTTCATCTTGTATGCCCCAGTTGAGTTTTTTATCATCCTAATTTTTGGTTACATGTCTTAAAATAAGCTCTAAAATTAGATGAATGGAATGAAATTCTTATAAACATCATGACAGACCCCACCATACATCCCAGTGTTGGAACTTCACACAAAAGGCTTTCCCCGGTGAATCCGTGTCCACGGTTTCCATTGGAAACGAACTGGCTACTCCCCTGCCACTTGGTGCTATGTGGGCCCACCATGATGTATGTGTTTCATCCATGCCGTCCATTTATTTTTCTAGATAATTTTATAGTCTGAGACAAAAAATGAGGTATAAACCAATCTCAAGTGGACCACATTACATGAAACAGTGTTGAATGAACATTGACCTTTAAAAAATTTTCAGGGGCCATAAAAGTTTTGGATCAAGCTGATCTTTGTTTTTTTCGTTCATTTGGGTCTTTATGACCAAACCAATAGATTGGATGTCAAATAAGCAGTATGGTGGGCCTTAGGAGGACTTTAATGATGGATATCTAATCACCATTATTTTCCTGTGGTGTTGTCCAGATGAGATTTTTATCCCTCTCATTTTTGGGATCAACCCCTAAAATTATATGTAAAAATAGATTAACAGAATGGATGAAACACATACATCATGGTGGGGCCCACAGAGTACCGATCACCACCACCACCGGGTTGGTGGTGGGGGAGTAGCCAATCCGCTTTCATTTCCATTTGGGATTCAGTGTCACATTGATCAGTGAGACTCGCTACTGAAGTAATGTCACCTATTTATATGGGTGCCACTATGATGTATGTTTTATATCCACACCGTCCATCCATTTGGAGAGATCATTTTAGGGCATGAGCCAAAGAATGAATCAGATCCAAAACTCGAGTGGACCCCACCACAGAAAATAGTGGAGAGAGTCACGCCCACTATTTATTACGATTGAATCTAATCCAAACCTCGTCACTTTATCTACTGAACCCCATCACTTTGTACTGCAACCCCATCACTTTATCTAATGAACCCTGTCACTTTATGTTGCAACCCCGTCACTGTCTACTGAACCCAGTCACTTTGTACTGCAACATTATCACTTTATCTACTGTACCTCGTCACTTTGTGCTGCAACCTCGTCACATTGTCCACTGTACCCCGTCACTTTGTGCTGCAATCTTGTCACTTTGTCTACTGTACCCCGTCACTTTGCACTGCAACCTCGTCACTTTGTTTACTGAACCGTGTCACTTTGTAATGCAACCTCGTCACTTTGACGGTGGACACTCAAAAAGTGACAGGGTTCAGTAGACAAAGTGACGGGGTTGCAGTACAAAGTGACGGGGTTCAGTAGACAATGTGACGGGGTTGTAGTACAAAGTGACGGAGTTCACTAGACAAAGTGACGAGGTTGCAGTACAAAGTGACAGGGTTCAGTAGATAAAGTGACGGGGTTCAGTAGACAAAGTGACAAGGTTTGGATTAGATTCAATCGTAATAAATAGTGGGCATGACTCTCTTTACTGTTTTCTGTGGTGGGTTCCACTCAAGTTTTCGATCTGATTCATTCTTTGGGTCATGCCCTAAAATGATCTCTCCAAATGGATGGACGGTGTGGATACAAAATATACATCATAGTGGGACCCATATAAATAGGTGACATCACTTCAGTAGCAAGTCTCACTGCTCAATGTGGCACTGAATCCTAAATGGAAATGAAAGCGGATTTGCTACTCCCCCCCTCCCCCCACCAGCCCGGTGGTGGTGGTGGTCGGTACTCTGTGGGCCCCACCATCATGTGTGTGTTTCATCCATTTCGTTAATTTATTTTTACATATAATTTTAGTAGACAAAGTGATGATGTTGCTGTACAAAGTGACGGGCCGGTTCAGTAGACAAAGTGACAAGGTTGCAGTACAAAGTGACAGGGTTTAGTAGACAAAGTGACAAGGTTGCAGTACAAAGTGACGGGGTACAGTAAACAAAGTGACGGAGTTCAGTAGACAAAGTGACGGGGTTCAGTAGACAAAGTAACGGGATTACAGTACAAAGTGACGGGGTTCATTAGACAAAGTGACGAGGTTGCAGTACAAAGTGACGGGGTATAGTAGACAAAGTGACGTGGTTGTAGCATAAAGTGACGGGATATAGTAGATAATGTGACGATGTTGCAGTACAAAGTGATGGAGTTCAGTAGATAAAGTAACGGGGTTGCAGTACAAAGTGATGGGGTTCAGTAGACAAAGTGACGGGGTTACAGTACAAAGCGACGGGGTTCACTAGAAAAAGTGATGAGGTTGCAACACAAAGTGACAGGGTTCATTAGATAAAGTGACGGGATTGCAGTACAAAGTGATGGGGTTCAGTAGACAAAGTGACGAGATTGCAGTACAAAGTGATGGGGTTCAGTAGACAAAGTGACAAGGTTTGGATTAGATTCAATCGTAATAAATGGTGGGCGTGACTCTCTCCACTATTTTCTATGGTGGGGTCCACTCGAGTTTTGGATCTGATTCATTCTTTGGCTCACAAATGGATGGACGGTGTGGATATAAAACATACATCATAGTGACACCCATATAAATAGGTGACATTACTTCAGTAGCGAGTCTCACTGATCAATGTGACACTGAATCCCAAATGGAAATGAAAGCGGATTGGCTACTCCCCCATCACCAGCCTAGTGGTGGTGGTGGTCGGTACTCTGTGGGCCTCACCATGATGTATGTGTTTCATCCATTCCGTTAATCTATTTTTACATATAATTTTAGGGGTTGATCCCAAAAATGAGAGGGATATACATCTCATATGGACCACAGCATAGGAAAACAATGGTGATTGGATATCCATCATTAAAGTCCTCCTAAGGCCCACCGTACTGTTTATTTGACATCCAATCTGTTGGTTTGGTGATAAAGACCCAGATGAAGGTTAAAAAATAAAGATTAGCTTGATCCAAAACTTTTATAGCCCCTAAAAAGTTTTTAAGGGTCAACGTTCATTCAACACTATTTCATGTAATGTGGTCCACTTGAGATTGGGTTATACCTCATTTTTGGTCTTAGACCATAAAATGATCTAGAAAAATAAATGGACGGCATGGATGAAATACATACATCATGGTGGGCCCACGTAGCACCGAGTGGTAGGGGAGTAGTCAGTTTGTTTCCAATGGAAACCATGGACGCGGATTCACCAGGGAAAGCCTTTTGCATGAAGTTTCAGCACTGGGATGTATGGTGAAGTCCACCATAATGTTTATAAGAATTTCAATCCATTCATCCAATTTTAGAGCTCATTTTAAAACATGTAACCAAAAATTAGGATGATCAAAAACTGAACTGGGCCATACAAGATGAAATAGTGGAGAAAGAAATTCCTACAGTTGAAACCTTCATAGGCATCTTGATGTTTATATGCCATCCAAACTGTTTATAAAGTCACTTTTACTAGGATGAAGTGAAAACACCAAAATAATAGACCGATGCAAAACTTCTGTGGCCATATAAATATTTCAACGGTGGACACTAAATCCCCACTGTTTCCTCTTATGTGGCCCATATGAGTTTTGTATACACCTTAGTTTTGGTATTATGTCTTAAAATGATATATAAAAATGGATGAACAGGTTGGATTTATCACAAACATCGCAGTGGGCCCATCCGAAATCCTTACGTAGGATCTTACTGCAAAAGGCTTTGACAGGAAATGCGCGTTTCCTCGTTAAACATGTGAAATCGGATTGCATACTAAGTCTTATCGAACTGAGTAAACTCTGTTGGGCCCATTGTGAATTCATGTGGTTTATCCACGCTGTCCATCCGTTTTTTTTCAGATAATTTTAGGAGTTGAGCCCAAAACTGAAGTATATCAAAAGCTCAAGTAGACCATACTAACGGAAACAGTGGAAGTATTGATTTTCACCATTGAAATGTTTTCAAGACCCTAATGATGTTTATTTTTCATCCAACCCATTCATAAGATCACAAAGACATGGATGAATGTAAAAAACAAATATCATCTTGATATAAAACTTCTGTGGGCCCCACTAACTTTTCAATGGTAGAATTCAATTCACACTGTTTCAGGTAGTGTGGTCCACTTAATCTTTGGATATGATTAATTTTTGTTGTAAAACCCTAAAATTAGATGATAAAGGAGATGGATGGAGTTGATACAATGCACGGTGGGCTCCACAGACTTTACTCGGTACGCTTACCGTACTGATTTACTCAGCATGCAAACCATTTCCGTTTAACGTAGTGTTGACAGATGTCTTAAATCTGGAAATTCTTTAGCGTGCACGATCGGTCGTGAGCATGGCTCGACCGGTCGTGGGAGTTTGTTCGACTAGTTAAGTAGTGCACGACTCAAAGTCCAGCGAGCAGTATTTTTTGGGTCTGAGGTGCTCGACCGGTCGTGGCCTATGCATGACTGGTCGTAGCCTCGGCTCAACCAGTCATAGTTACGCAGATTCGTTTCTGAATCTGATGCGGACTGTGGATTTTGAGTCGGCCTTTCGCAAGATGCAGAAGGGAAGTTACCTAAACTATAAATAGGTGTTCCTAGGATTTTTCTAGGGTATGAGAAAGCTTTCTAAAGGGGTTTCAGGGAAATTAAAGGATGTAGCAAGGGTGAGATTCGACGTTGTTTGAATCGGGTAAGTCCTCTCTCTTTATAATTTTTATTTTTCATAGTGGAGATCTGTCGCTTTGTGCCGTGGTTTTTTTCCCGCAAGGGTTTTCCACATTAAATCTAAGTTCTCTTGTATGTGCTTGGTGCCATTGAATTGCTATCCTAGATCTAGATCTATGTGATTTTGTAGGGTAAAATCCCCAACAAGTGGTATCAGAGCGATCGTTGGGGCATAGATATGAATCTGAGAGATTAGTAATAATGGCGAGCGCTAAGTATGAGATTGAGAAGTACTCAGGGAAAAATAATTTTGAGTTATGAAAAATTAAGATGATGAGTTCCTTAATCAAGCAAGGCGAAGATGGTGCTCTTGAGGAGCGAAAGTCTACTATGACTGATGCTGATTGGAATATTCTTGATAAGAAAGTCTTACCATCGATCCGTTTATGTCTCATGGATGAGGTTCTCTACAATGTCATGAGGAAGAAAACTGCGGCTAAGTTATGGGTGAAGTTAGAGGATGTTTATGCGAAAAAATTCTCTGAAAATCGCCTACACTTGAAGCGGCAGTGGTATAACTTCAAGATGGCAGAGGGTGGAGATCTGGAGTCTCACATCAACAACTTTAATAAGTTAGTTTGCAAATTGCTGGATATGGAGGAAGTAATGAAAGATGAAGAACAAGCATGTATGTTGCTGAATTTTCTCCCGGCGTCTTATGAGTCATTCAAGGATACTGTGCAGCATGAATAAAATCCTAAGTGTCAACACCGTTATCTCAGCTCTTCAAGGGAAGGCTATGAGATAACTAAACAGCGACATGGAGACATCTTCTGATGCACTGTTTATAGTGGGTAGGAATTCTGGATAAGGTACAGGTTCTTCAGGTTCCAAATCCAAATCCAAGGGCAAGGGCAAAGGAAAGGTAAAGTGTTGGAATTGTGGGAAGGAATGACATGTGAAGAAGGATTGTGAAAATTCTAAATCGAAGAGGGAAGATTCTGAGGCTTCATGCAGGGAGGCCAACATTGTCACGTCAGATGGATGTGATGGTGATGTTTTATCTGTGTCTTCGCTCAGACGGTCATATGATGATCGTAAGAATGAGTGGATGCTAGACACAGGGGCGTCTTTTGACATGACTCCTCATCGGAGTTGGTTTACCAGCTACAGAGAGTGCGATGGTGGATAGGTACTTATGGGTAATGACATTGCCTGTAATGTTGTGGCTGTTGGTTCTGTGCGCATCAGGATGTTTGATGGGGCGGAGCGTTCCTTGACAGATGTGAGGCATGTTCCTGATTTGAAGCAGAATCTGATTTCTCGTGGTGTGTTTGAAACAAAAGGATGCAGGTACACAGGAATTGATGGTGCTCTTAAAGTATCCATGGAAGCACGGGTAATCATGAAAGCGCAACGACTCGGTAACTTGTACAGGTTGATCAAAAGTACTTCAAAAGGTGGAGCTGCAGTGGATGCAGAGGATTCCACCTCTGCACGTGTGTGGCATGTTAGGCATGGCCACATGAATGAGCAGGGTAGGAAGGCTGAGACGCGCGGACAGGGATACAGAGTAGGTGGAGCAGCCACCTGTGAAAAGAATCACATGGCATGATCGCAAGATATCGGCGAGGTACATGGACGACTCCAATATCGTAGGAGGATTCATCTTCTATTCAGATGGCTCTAGGTGAGCTTGGTGCTAAGAAGTGAAAGGTGACTATGGGCGATGTGATGGATTTGTTGTACTAGACAGACATATGGGAGCGGGTGTAGCTTCCAGTAGACCGGAGAGCGGTTGGATGCAGGTGAATCTTCAAGAGGATACAACATAGATACAGTGCGAGGTTAGTAGCGAAGGGTTATGCTCAGAGAGAAGGGATCGACTTCTCAAAGATATTCACGTCGACTGTTAACAGGTGTCTATTAGATCCGTGACTGGCGTTGGTTGGTCAACGTGATCTTGAGCTGGAAGGATGGATGTGGAGTCTGAACTTTTGTAAGAGAAAGTAATGAGAAGATCTACATGAAGCAACCAAAGCGGTTCGAAGTTAAAGGGGCTGAGAAAAGACTTTGCAGGAAGTCGTGGTTCGACCTGTCGCCTAGGCAGTGATTTGATTACTTCATAGTGAGTCAGGAATTGATGACATGTAGATCGTCAATTATGACATCTCTGAAATCAATGTACTGAAGAGTCGGTTAAGTGGGACATTCAGGATGAAGGATTGGGGGACTGCAAAGATGGTTCTCGGCATTGAGACTGAAGAGGAGTATGCTTTGGTAATCACAGGAAGAATATCTTGTGTGTAGGTATTGATCAAGGATGTGATGGGCGAGGTAAAGCCGGAGAGCGTTCCCTACGTATCTCTCCTCAAGTTTTCGTCAGGATTTGTCCCAAAATAGATGAGAAAAAACAGGATATCTCATGAGCCTTATTCGAATGCGGTTGGTAGTGTATGCCAGGGTCTGGATGAGACCGGTTATTTCACAGGTTATCAGTGTTGTGAGCAAGTACCCCGGCAAGCAATATTGGGTAGCGGTGAAATGGTAAGAAGACTACATCTTTCCTTTTGAGAAGACAAGATCAAGGATGGTTGGGCTCGTGGATTCTGATCCGACGGACATGCTCTCCTAGATCTTTCCTGCAGAGAAGTTCAAGTTCTGTGTAATTTCTCTGGGCTTAGTGATGGCGTAAAAGGAAGACGGAGTATGCACGAGAAGCTATGATGTGATACAGAAATAAGAGAAAAGGTTGAGGTGCTACACGGTTAAAGATTGAAGACATGATGGAGATTGTTGAGCGATGTCTTAAATCTGAAAATTCTTTAGCGTGCACGACCGGTCGTGAGCATGGCTCGACCGGTCGTGGGAGTCTGTTCGACCAGTCGAGCAGTGCACGACTCAAATTCCAGCGAGCAGTGCTTTTGGAGTCTGAGGTGCTCGACCGGTCGTAGCCTATGTACAACCGGTCATAGGGATCCTTCGACTGGTTGTAGCCTCGGCTCGACCAGTCGTAGTTACGCAGATTCGTTGCCGAATCCGATGCGGACTGCGGATTTTGAACCGTCCTTTCGCAAGATACGGAAGGAAAGTTGCTTAAACTATAAATAGGTGTTCCTAGGATTTTTTAGGGTATGAGAAAGCTTTCTAAAAGGGTTCCAAGAAAATTAAAGGGTGTAGCAAGGGTGAGATTTGAGGTTATTTGAATCAGGTAAGTCCTCTTTTTTTGTAATTTTTATTTTTCTTAATGGAGATCTGTCGCTTTGTGCCGTGGTTTTTTTTCAGCAAGGGTTTTCTACGTTAAATCTGAGTTCTCTTGTGTGTGCTTGGTGCTATTGAATTACTATCCTAGATCTAGATCTATGTGATTCCGCAGGATAAAATCCCCAACACATCTCCGTTATACTTCTTATTAAATGTACTTTTTAAATATATTTAAAAAATCTAATGATGTGGCACTTATAGTAACGTTGACCAATGAAAATGCTGGAGGCAGGGAGTTGCCTCCGGGAGGCAGAGGATCCACACACTTAATGTGATTGCATACTTGATGAGTAGACCCGACTTGATTTTTGCAAATGGCAATTTCACTTTTGATTTAGCTTCAATGATTCTTCCCTTTTAGGGAGTGTGATGAATGGTTCAGATCTTGTTTGCTTCTTTTTTTTTTTTAATTATTCTGCGCGCGCGTCGATAAGTATATTTTAGCTTTCATGGATAGAGAAGATGATGTGGTTACTGTAATTGCCTCTGATGAGTACACCCACCTGGTTTTTGGGCATGGGAAGGTTTCGTTGATGGAAGCGGATTTGCAGTGTACACACACCACCGATGTGGTTAGTGTGTTGACGTCACCAAGTTCTGTAGGTCCATCATGAGGTATGATTTGTATCCAAACCGTCTCACCACTTGGTGAGCTGGTCAGAAGGCTCGACCGAAAAAAGGAAAGATAAATCCATTAATCGAGTGGACCACACTGTAAAAAGCGGTGGAGGATTGAACGCCTGCCATTGAAATCCTTTTGGGATCACAGATATTTTTTATCAATATGATATTTGTTTTTTCTCTTCATCCAGGTCCGTGTCACCTTGTGAACAGATTGGATGGAAAGTAAATATTACGGTGGGCCTAAGAATGTTTTAACGGTGAGGATCATTGTCCCCATGGCTATTTGTGGTGTTGTCGACCTGAGCCTTTTAAATTACTCATTTTTCTGATCAAGATCTATAATGATCTCTCCAAATGGATGAACGATATAGATATGATAAATACATCATTTTTGGGCCCATGTAACATTTATCTCCTTTGAACCGTTCATTCGACTCGGATCTCAAGGAGCGTCAGCGCTCGTCTTCGTACGCACCCACACCAGGTAAGGTTGCTGGCGTGTGATCCGCTTCTTACGTTGATGAACCCAAAGAATAGCCTAGATATTATACACGTGCACTTTGGCTCATGCTGTTGTATCTCCTCGAACAAAAATCACACCGATCATGAGATTATGTGCTTATGATCAATCAATCACCAACAGATTGGATGATCGAGATCGTCTATGTAAAAACAGCTCCAAACAAAAGATCAATCTGCCTCTCATTGTTGATGGATAGCCACTTCCATCGGTCAGAGGATCCAACGCCATCTAACCTGTTCATAAGGTAACACAGACCTGGACGAAGGCGAAATATAGATAGGAGCTCGATCCAACGCCAGATATGTTTTCAAGGATAGGCTTCCAATTCCAATTGCTTTTCTGTGGTGTAGTCCACTTGAGGTTTGAATCCGGCTAATTTTTCACTTGTGGTTTGAATCTGGCGAAATTTTCCGCTCGCAACATGGATAGACAGTGTCCATATAAGGCATACATCATGTGAGACCCTCGTAACTTTGCCACCTCAACGCACCACATCTTTGGTGGTGTATTGCACACCACGCAATCCACTTTCGACATGGTTTGGCTAGTGACCCGGCACGAGCTAGTCAGCTGATGTCAAAGCTCTGTGGGCCCACCATGATGGATCTGTTTTATATACGCTGTTCATCTATTTTTCCATCTCATTTAAGGCATATGCCCAAAATTGAGTTAGATTCAAACCTCGTCCATCAAATTAACTAACGTAACCTTGTTTGAATTAGACCCCAAGATGGACCACAAATGGTACAGGTACTAGAACGGAGGATTCAGATCATTTAGATCAGTGTGACGAGACCCTACGCAGATGTGGTGAACATTGTTGTCAGAATTTTAAAAAGTCTTCAATGTTTGGGGCTGCTCGATTGGTGGAGAGGCTGGCTTGACTGGTCGAGGGTCCACTCGACTAGTCGAGCACCACTCGATTCAAAGTCCAGTGTGCTACTTATTTGGGTGTCCGGGGCACTCGAGCGGTCGAAGGGATGACTCGACCGGTCGAGGGAGTCCCTCAACCAGTCGAGGCCTCGGCTCAACTAGTCGAGGTTACGCAGATTCTTGGGCGAATTTGGTGCAGACTGCGTAAATTTGAGGCAGTTTCTTAAGGGTGCGAAAGGGAAGTTTCCTAAACTATAAATAGGGGTCCCTAGGGCTATTTTAAGGTATTCTAAGGCTTTCTAAAGGGTGTAGCAAGGGTGAGATTCGAGTTTGTTCAAATCGGGTAAGTCCTCTCTCTTTATAATTTCTATTTTCATAGTAAAAATCTGTCGCTTTGTGCCATGATTTTTTCCTACAAGGATTTTTCACGTTAAATCTGTGTTCTCTTGTGTGTGCTTGGTGCCATTAATTATTATCATAAATCTAGATCTATGTGATTCCGTAGCTCAAATCTCCAACAAGTGGTATCATAGAAATCGTTGGGACATAGATCTGAATTTGAGAGATTAGTAATAATGGGAAGCACTAGATATGAGATTGAGAAGTACTCAGGAAAAAATAATTTTGAGCTATAGAAGATCAAGATGATCAGTTCCTTAATCAAGCAAAGCGAAGATGGTGCTCTTAAGGAGTAAAAGTCTACTATGACTGATGATGAATGTAATACTCTTGATAAGAAGGCTTTATCATCAATCCGTTTATGTCTCACAGATGAGGTTCTCTACAATGTCATGAGGGAGAAAACTGCGGCTAAATTATGGGCGAAGTTAGAGGATGTTTATGCAAAAAAATTATCTGAAAATCGCCTGCACTTGAAGCGGCAGTGGTATAACTTCAAGATGGCAGATGGTGGAGATATGGAGGCTCACATGAGCAATTTTAATAAATTAGTTTACAATTTGCTGGATATGGAGGAAGTGATGAAAGATGAAGAACAAGCATGTATGTTGATAAATTCTTTTCTGGAGTCTTAAGAGTTATTCAAGGACACAATGTGCTCCACGAATAAAACCCTGAGTATCGAGACTGTTATATATCTCAGCCCTTCAAGGGAAGGCTATGAGAAAGCATAACTTCGACATGGGGATATCTTCTGATGCACTGTTTACAAGGAATAAGAATTCTGAACAAAGTACAGGTTGTTCAGGTTCTAGATTCAAATCCAAGGGCAAGGGCAAAGGAAAGGTAAAATGTTGGAATTATGGGATGGAAGGGCATGTCACTACGCCAAAACAGTGAAAAAAGGACGGTTGAAAACTGTCTCAAAAGGCCAAAAAGGATGGTTCTGGACAGTCGGAACGACCGTCAAATTTTGACGTGTCGTATTTTTTAAAGAACAGCCATAAACCGTCTCTAAAGAAGGATGGTTATGGACCGTCTCTAAAGAAGGACGGTCATAAACCGCCTATAATAATAGGTATTAGAGGACTTATATGAAGCTTAAAAGGATGGTCGTGGACCGTCAATAAAAAGGACAGTTATAGACCGTCCATAAAAAGGATGGCTCATGACCGTCAATAAAAAGGACGGTCCTAGATCGTCCGTAAAAAGGACGGCCCATGACCATCAATAAAAAGGACGTTTATAGACCGTCTCGTATGAACCTGAAAAAGATGGTCATGGACCGTCTCTTATGAACCAAAAAAGGATGCTCATGAACCGTCTCTTATGAGTCTGAAAAGGACGGTCATAGACCGTCTCTTATGAACCTAAAAAGGACGGTCGTGGACCGTCCTTTAAAAGGACGGTCTTCAACCGTCTCGTATTTGTATATAAACCTGTTCATATCATATTCTTCCTGATATACACCTGTTTCAATATCGTATTTTTCCTGATATACACCTGTTACAACATCGTATTCTTCCTGATATATACCTGTTATATAATATATTTCATCATATTCACATTCACATCCATCTAAACCCAAACTACATAAATCCATCCAAACATAAACTACATTCATCCAAACATAAAGTACATCCATCCAAACACAAACAATCTTCCATATTACATTCATCCACGCATAAATATATTAACATCATAAATAAAAAAAGGAAATCAATAACAATTTTCTCTGTCTTTCATCTAATAAAAAAATATTCAACCAACAAAACATTATAATTCAGAATCATGAAGAATTGCAGAAACTTCATTTGCTTTTTTTTTTCTTATACGTTTAGGTTTAGGTTATAAGTGCAAGTTATAGGTTTAGGTTTAGGTTAAGTTATAGGTTAAGGTTTAGGGAATTGAGAAAAGGTTAAGGTTTAGGTTAGGATCGAAATCGGGTTCGGGTTCGAGATCGGGTTTAAGTATGGGTTTTCAAGTTTAAGTTTAGGTTTAGGTTAGGGAGTTGAGATTAGGATTAGGTGTAGGTTTAGGTTTAGGTTTAGGTTAGGGAGTTGAGATTAGGATTGGGTGTAGGTTTAGGTTTAGGGATTTGAGAATACATTTAGGTTTTAGGTTTAAGTTTACGTTTTACTTTATAGGATAAGGTTTAGGTTTTAGGTTTAGGTTAAGGTTAGATTATAGGTTATAAATTTAGGTTATAGGTTATAGGTTAAGGTTTTATGTCATAGGTTTTGGTTTAGGTTAAAGGTTATAGGTTTAGGTTTAGGTTTTGGTTAAGGTTTAGGTTTAGGTTTAGTTTATAAGCTATAAGTTTAGGGAATTGAGAATAGGTTAAGGTTTAGGTTTAGGAAATCGGGTTCAGGTTCGGGTTCGGGTTTAGGTTTCGATTTTCAAGTTTAGGTTTACGTTTAGGTTAGAGAGTTGAGATTAAGATTAGGTGTAGGTTTAGGTTTAGGGATTTGAGAATACATTTAGGTTTTAGGTTTAGGTTTAAGTTATAGGTTTAGGTTATAGGTTCAGGTTTAGGTTTAGGTTTATGTTTAAGTTATAAGCTATAGGTTTAGGGAATTGAGAATAGGTTAAGGTTTAGGTTTAGAAAATCAGGTTCGAGTTTGGGATCGGGTTTAGGTTTGGGTTTTCAAGTTTAGGTTTAAGTTTAGGTTAGGGAGTTAAGATTAGGATTAGGTGTAGGTTTAAGTTTAGGGATTTGAGAATACATTTAGGTTTTAGGTTTAAGTTTAGGTTTAGGTTATAGGTTATAGGTTATAGGTTAAGGTTTAGGTTTTAGGTTTAGGTTAAGGTTTAGGTCATATGTTTTGGTTTAGTTTAAGGTTATAGGTTTAGGTTTAGGTTAAGGTTTAGGTTATAGGTTATAGCTTTAGGGAATTGAGAATAGGTTAAGGTTTAGGTTTAGGAAATCGGGTTCGGGTTCGGGTTCGGGATCGGGTTTAGGTTTGGGTTTTCAAGTTTAGGTTTAGGTTTAGGTTAGAGAGTTGAGATTAGGATTAGGTGACCGTTTAAGTTTAGGGATTTGAGAATACATTTAGGTTTTAGGTTTAGGTTTAGGTTTAGGTTTAGGTTTTAAGTTTTAGGTTAAGGTTTATGTTTTAGGTTTAGGTTAAGGTTAGGTTATAGGTTATAAGTATAGGTTATAGGTTATAGGTTAAGGTTTTAGGTCATAGGTTTTGGTTTAGGTTAAGGTTTTAGGTTTAGGTTAAGGTTAAGGTTTAGGTTTAGGTTTATGTTTAGGTTATAAGCTATAAGTTTAGGGAATTGAGAATAGGTTAAGGTTTAGGTTTAGGAAATCGGGTTTGGGTTCAGGATCGGGTTTAGGTTTGGGTTTTCAAGTTTAGGTTTAGGTTTAGGTTAGGGAGTTGAGATTAGGATTAGGTGTAGGTTTAGGTTTAGGGATTTGAGAATACATTTAGGTTTTAGGTTTAGGTTTAGGTTTTAAGTTATAGGTTAAGGTTTATGTTTTAGGTTTAGGTTAATGTTAGGTTATAGGTTATAAGTTTAGGTTATAGGTTATATGTTAAGGTTTTAGGTCATAGGTTTTGGTTTAGGTTAAGGTTATAGGTTTAGGTTTAGGTTATAAGCTATAGGTTTAGGGAATTGAGAATAGGTTATGGTTTAGGTTTAGGAAATCAGGTTTGGGTTCGGGATTGGGTTTAGGTTTGGGTTTTCAAGTTTAGGTTAGGGAGTTGAGATTAGGATTAGGTGTAGGTTTAGGTTTAGGAATTTGAGAATACATTTAGGTTTTAGGTTTAGGTTTAGGTTTTAGGTTATAGGTTAAGGTTTTAGGTTTAGGTTAAGGTTAGATTATAGGTTATAAGTTTAGGTTATAGGTTATAGGTTAAGGTTTTAGGTCATAGGTTTTGGTTTAGGTTAAGGTTATGGGTTTAGGTATAGGTTTAGGTTAAGGTTTAGGTTTAGGTTATAAGCTATAGCTTTAGGGAATTGAGAATAGGTTAAGGTTTAGGTTTAGGAAATCAGGTTCGGGTTCGGTTTTAGGTTTGAGTTTTCAAGTTTAGGTTTAGGTTTAGGTTAGGGAGTTGAGATTAGGATTAGGTGTAGGTTTAGGTTTAGGGATTTGAGAATACATTTAGGTTTTAAGTTTAGGTTTAGGTTATAGGTTATAGGTTATAGGTTAAGGTTTAGGTTTTAGGTTTAGGTTAAGGTTAGGTTATAAGTTATAAGTTTAGGTTATAGGTTATAGGTTAAGGTTTTAGGTCGTAGGTTTTGGTTTAGGTCAAGGTTTTAGGTTTAGGTTTAGGTTTAGGTAATAAGCTATAGGTTTAGGGAATTGAGAATAGGTTAAGGTTTAGGTTTAGGAAATCGGGTTCGGGTTCGGGATCGGGTTTGGGTTTGGGTTTTCATGTTTAGGTTTAGGTTTAGGTTAGGGAGTTGAGATTAGGATTAGGTGTAGGTTTAGATTTAGGTTTAGGGATTTGAGAATACATTTAAGTTTTAGGTTTAGGTTTAGGTTTAGGTTTTAGGTTTTAGGTTAAGGTTTAGGTTTTAGGTTTAGGTTAAGGTTCGGTTATAGGTTATAATTTTAGGTTATAGGTTAAGGTTTTAGGTCATAGGTTTTGGTTTAGGTTAAGGTTATAAGTTTAGGATAAGGTTTAGGTTTAGGTTTAGGTTATAGGTTTTGGGATTTGATAATGGGTTCGGGTTTAGGTTATAGGTTTTGGTTTTGGTTTAGGTTATAGGTTTTGGGATTTGAGAATGGGTTTAGGTTTAAGTTATAGGTTTTGGTTTTGGTTTAGGTTATAGGTTATAGGTTTAGGATAAGGTTTATGTTTAGGTTTATGTTATAGGTTTTGGGATTTGAGAATGGGTTCGGGTTTAGGTTATAGGTTTTGGTTTTGGTTTAGGTTATAGGTTTTAGGATTTGAGACTGGGTTCGGGTTTAGGTTATAGGTTAAGGTTAGGTTTAGGTTATAGGTTTTGGGATTTAAGAATGGGTTCGGGTTTAGGTTATAGGTTTTGATTTTGGTTTAGGTAATAGGTTTTGGGATTTGAGAATAGGTTCGGGTTTAGGTTATAGGTTTTGGTTTTGGTTTAGGTTATAGGTTTTGGGATTTGGGAATGGGTTCAGGTTTAGGTTATAGGTTTTGGTTTTGGTTTAGGTTATAGGTTTTGGTTAAGGTTATAGGTTATAGGTTTAGGTTTAGGTTAAGGTTAGGTTTAGGTTATAGGTTTTGGGATTTGGGAATAGTTTTAGGTTATAAGTATAGGTTTAGGTTAGGTTATAGGTTTTGGGATTTGAGAATGGGTTCGGGTTTAGGTTATAGGTTTTGGTTTTGGTTTAGGTTATAGGTTTTGGTTTTGGTTTTGGTTTTAGGTTTTGGTTAAGGTTATAGGTTATAGGTTTAGGTTTAGGTTAAGGTTAGGTTTAGATTATAGGTTTTGGGATTTGGGAATAGTTTTAGGTTATAAGTATAGGTTTATGTTAGGTTATAGTTTTTAGGATTTGACAATGGGTTCAGGATTAGGTTATAGGTTTTGGTTTTGGTTTAGGTTATATGTTTTGGTTTAGGTTACAGGTTAAAGGTTTAGGATAAGGTTTTAGTTTTGGTTTAGGTTATAGGTTTTGGGATTTGAGAATGGGTTCGGGTTTAGGTTATAGGTTTTGGTTTTGGTTTAGGTTATAGGTTTTGGGATTTAAGAATGGGTTCGGGTTTAGGTTATAGGTTTTGGTTAAGGTTATAGGTTATAGGTTTAGGTTTAAGTTAAGGTTAGGTTTAGGTTATAGGTTTTGGGATTTGGGAATAGTTTTAGGTTATACGTATAGGTTTAGGTTAGGTTATAGGTTAAGGTTTAGGGATAGGTTATAGGCTTTAGGATTTGACAATGGGTTCGGGTTTAGGTCATAGGTTTTGGTATTGGTTTAGGTTATAGGTTTTGGTTAAGGTTATAGGTTATAGTTTAAGGTTTAGGGATAGGTTATAGGTTTTGGGATTTGGAAATAGTTTTAGGTTATAAGTATAGGTTTAGGTTAGGTTATAGGTTAAGGTTTAGGGATAGGTTATAGGTTTTGGGATTTAGGAATAGTTTTAGGTTATAAGTATAGGTTTAGGTTAGGTTATAGGTTAAGGTTTAGGGATAGGTTATAGGTTTTGGGATTTGAGAATGGGTTCGGGTTTAGGTCATAAGTTTTGGTATTGGTTTAGGTTATAGGCTTTGGGATTGAGAATAGGTTTGGGTTTAGGTTATAGGTTTTGGTTTTGGTTTTGGTTATAGGTTAAGGTTTAGGTTATAGGTTATAGGTTTTGGTTTTGGTTAAGGTTAGGTTGAGGTTATAGGTTTTGGGATTTGAGAATGGGTTCGGGTTTAGGTTATAGGTTTTGGTTTTGGTTTAGGTTATAGGTTATAGGTTTTAGGATTTGAGAATGGGTTCGGGTTTAAGTTATATATTTTGGTTTTGGTTGAGGCTATAGGTTTTGGGATTTGAGAATGGGTTCGAGTTTAGGTTATAAGTTTTGGTTTTGGTTTAGGTTATAGGTTATAGGTTTAAGATAAGGTTTAGGTTTAGGTTTAGGTTATAGGTTTTGAGATTTGAGAATGAGTTCTGGTTTAGATTATAGGTTTTGGTTTTGGTTTAGGTTATAGGTTTTGGGATTTGAGAATGGGTTTGGGTTTAGGTTATAGGTTTTAGTTTTGGTTTAGGTTATAGGTTATAGGTTTAAGATAAGGTTTAGGTTTAGGTTTAGGTTATAGGTTTTGGGATTTGAGAATGGGTTCGGGTTTAGGTTATAGGTTTTGTTTTTGGTTTAGGTTATAGGTTTTGGTTAAGGTTGTAGGTTATAAGTCTAGGTTTAGGTTATAGGTTTTGGGATTTGGGAATAGTTTTAGGTTATAAGTATAGGTTTAGGTTAGGTCATAAGTTAAGGTTTAGGGATAGGTTATAGGTTTTGGGATTTGAGAATGGGTTCGGGTTTAGGTCATAGGTTTTGGTTTTGGTTTAGGTTATAGGTTTTTAGATTTAAGAATTGGTTCGGGTTTAGGTTAAGGGTGTGGTCCCTGCAAATACAAATATAAACATGGCCTGTCCAAATGGCCAGACCCTTCTAATGTCGTCTATAGGAAATGGACAGCTTCATCATGGTCATAACAGTGGTTCCCACCTTTCAGGGACCCTCGCTCTTCCGGATAGCTCCGACGCACATCCAGGTCTGCTCCATTAATTTCGAGAAAATATATAAACACGGCCTGTCCAAATGGTCAGGCCCCTCCAATGCTGTTCATAGGACATGAACAACTTCATCATGGTCATAACAGCGGTTCTCACCTTCTAGGGACCCCTGCTCAACATCCGGATAGCTCCGATGCACATCCGGGTCTGCTCCATCAATTTTAAGCAAATACAGATATAAACACGGCCTGTCCAAATGGTCAGGCCACTCCAATGTTGTCCATAGGAAATGAATAGCTTCATCATGGTCATAACAGCGGTTTCCACATTCCAGGGACCCCCGTTCAATATCTAGATAGTTCCGACGCACATTCGGGTCTGCTCATTTAAATAAAATGGATTATCAAGATCATTTAAATAAAATTAAGTTCAATCAACAATCTGACCTGGAGGATTCTGTTAGCATTGTTGACGGCACCTCGAATCTTGTTTAAGGGCCTAAAAATTTAAAATTAGATACAAAAATTAGAAAAACCCAAAAAAATAAGAAAGATAGTCTAAGTCCATTTGAATGAGCACATATATGCACCTACATATGAATTCTGAAAAGCTATTGCATATCACAAAAAAATAAAAAATAAAAAATCCTTGCGTTTGGATATTCGACAAAATGGGTTAAAATGAATTCATTTGCCTAATTCATGAAAACCTTGCGTTTGGATATTCAACAAAATTGAATTGTAATAATTTAATTCAGTTCAATAAACTCAGATTTCTGAGAAGGATTTAATGGTTTTAAATCCATGGTTTTCTAGAAAAGGTCCATCTCCTAGACGTTAAATTCAACAGGAAAAGTAAAATGGTTAATATTACTTTTCACAGTGCAAAGTTTCAGTTATGTCTCTTCTTTACCTTCCATTTTCTTCTTAACAAGAAAATCTATATTTACTAATATTCTCATTTTTCTATTTTTCAAAAGAATGAGTTCGGACTCCGAAAGCGTCGGCTCCAGCACTCGTACTTTCAGCCCAAACCCTAACCAAGGACTCTAAAATTACCAAGTACTCATAAACATTTATTGCAAGCATTTTCTGTCTATGTGCATGATGACCATACTGTTAAGATCAATCCTCTTATTTTCATTTACAGAAACTAGTGGATGACAAATTATGTGTAACATACAGAGATGGTTTAGCCACTTGTGCAATTAGGGAAGGTTCAAAAGGACATACATATTTGAAAGTTAGTCAAATCATAAACAGACGTATTATGGACGGAGACAATGTTTTCATTAATAGGCTACCTAATACTCATAAAAATTCATTGCAAGCAATTTCTGTCTATGTGCATGACGACCATACTATTAAGATCAATCCTCTTATCTTCATTTACAGAAACTAGTGGATGACAAATTATGTGTAACATACAAAGCTGGTTTAGCCAATTATGCCATTAGGGAAGGTTCAAAAGGGCCAGATTTCCACATCAAGCATCAGTTGCATACATATGATACAGAAGGACAAAAGTATCACCTTCAAAATTGGAAACCATATCAGGTAGGAGAGCTAAAATGGTTGGTTATGATTTTGGAAGTCTAAATCATATTATGTAGAAGTAGGACTGTCGAAGGGTTGCATGAAGCAAAGTAAAATCAAAACTTTGAATAGGTCCAGCCTGAATAGTTCAAAATCAGGGTAGAAGCTGACTCTTGAAATCCATATGTGATTAGTTTTCCAACCAAATCTAGCATCTCTTAAGTACCTTTCCAGCAAATGAAAATATGCACTCTACATACACAGATGCCAAAATAACTATAACTAACCTCAAACTATAAAATTTCAACAAGCTCATGTATCTTCCTTTATAGTTCTGATAGTAATAACATATCTCAACAATTGAAAAGCAAAAGAGCAAGGGATAAGGAATTCCAGAGAACTTGCCAAGGATCTTTTGAGAACAAATGCCACTATGAAACTAATAGCCTCAACAAGGAATTATTATCTCTACTTGTTAGTAAACCATAAAAGGGAATTTCGTTCGTTCTTAGAAGTCAGTATATATCCTCAATCATACAACTACTAGAGAAATGATTCATAATGTGGTCCACCAATCATAAGACATTCTCAAGATTCTCACATATTACCTTAATCAAGATTTTATCTTGTATCATTGGTGCAATTCTACTGAGCCCGCCAACACAAAAAGCAGTATGTCAAGAACATGAGATATTTGTGCATGAGTTGTTGTGGCATGGGATCTTGTATGTTTCTAGCCATGTCAACACATTTTATTTTATTTTTTAATTCTTGATACCAACGCATGAAAACAACCATTAGTTTACAACTTGGGTTGCATAAAATAGCTCAAAACCTTCAAATAAAAAATTACAGAAATTGGTCATGAAGATTTCAGTTGTAGTATGAGAATGCACTCAAGTAAATTCATGAAACTGACACATTGAAGTTCATGAGTTTGTTGTTCCATAAAGATGAAAATACACTTTTGAAAAACAGATGAACATCGTGGATATACAACATATACATCAAGGTGGGTCCCACGGTCATGGCCTCACCCGCTAAGCTATTAACCCTACACTCAAACCAAGAAAGCATCTCATATCTAATTCCAAATTAGAATTAGAATTTTACAATTGAAGAGAACTAACCTATGTAGAAGAGAGAGGCTTAGACAGTTTTGGTGAAGACCTGATTTTTGGAAAGAAAATAACACAATTAATAATTGAGGAGATCTGGTGGGTCCACCATGGATATATAGGGAGATCCATTGAGGAGATCTTTTTTTTAGGGTATGCCCATTATTAATTCAGCAGCCTGGATAGCTGAATTAATAAAATCGAAGGTTTCACATAGAGAAATGATAGATATGCAATTATACCTTGGTTACCATTACTGAAACCTCTCCACCATGAGCTCTGTGGAATTCTATCATTTGCCTGAGCGGGTACTCACTGATAATGTAGAGTTTGTTTGGATGCAACCCAAAATGCAATTGGTTTGATTTTTATTTTTTATTTTTGCAATCCGAATGGCATAATCTGTCCTCCCCTGCATTTGAGATGGTTCGGATTGTCGGACATATGCTGAAAATGATTTGGAGCGCAAAGGTGGGAACACAGTATCCTGCCTATCATCAATTCTGATTACCATGCCAAACATAGAGAACTGCACCCTAAAGGGTTCTTCTCATCTTCCATATGAAACTAGATTCTGTTTATACGTTTCCCATACCCTTTAAAATAATGTTGTAGATTGATTCCATAGTGATATGAACCTACGACATGATCCTCATATGGAAGCAGTTTCAACCAAATCAAACTCCGCTCCTCAAAGCTTTGAGCAATTGCAAGGCCAATAACAAAGCAAAAAAGGATAGCACTAACCTATGATTTAGCAGTAGATGGGTCCCCCAAAAGCAAGACATTGATATCTCCTCTTAACTTCACACCATCTAAAAACCTCTGCATACAGAAAGGAGCTGATTATGCTATGAAACATCTACATCCAAGATGACACAAAATGGTAGTTATGGCATTAGCATACCTTCCTCAATCATCCAAATAAAAGACAAGCCATTGCTTTCTTCACATCAGCATGGCCATAAATAGAAAGAGCAATCATGGAGCATAACTTTGCATATGAATCTGGTCTTTGAGAAAATTCTTTGAATTCTAGTTCCTGCATACCAAGGCACATAGTTTTATGAGAACACAAACCAAATACTGCCACATCACATCTAGCTGCATTAGACCATTAAATTACTTTTTTTTCAACCATACTGATGTTTTGTTATTTCATGCTCAATATCTATTGCTTAATAGCTTCTAAAATGTTATCAGGCCATACCTCATCATGCGTAAAGGCAGATGGCCCTCCTGAGTTTCCATCATGTGCTTATTCTATTCCAACAACCCAGATATAAGGTTGTCTAACTGCAACTGCTCCTTTTTGCCTACAAAAGCCCAACCACATAATCCCAATTTAGTAGATCTCCAAAAAATAAAGGATGGATATTCAGGAACAAGCAATTGCATCTAGAATTATGGATTTAACGCAGTAGAACTGGTGGCTTGGAATATACTGTAAATTCCCATGATAGTCAGCCTTGTACCGGGTACAATTGTTTGAACGAGGTGCCTATCAATGGACAGCAGCATGTTCCGCAGAAGTTCTCCAGTTGGCACATCCTTTCATGGGTGAAAAAAGACCAACAGTCAGAAATAGCTGATTATATGCATTGCCATGGTTTTTTTTTTTTAAAAAAAAAAAAACACTAATAATCATAACCAAACTGCCCTAGAATTTTATGCATGTAACATTTCAGGGGAATATAAATTACATCAATTTTTTCTTAAACGCCCATTTTTTTCTTTTAAATAATGGCTTCCATAGGAAAGAAAAATATGTTAGCCAAAGATTACAATTGCTGACATAATAGACTTTGGGGCATTTCCTCCATTTTTTCCATTATATACGAAACACCTGTTATAATGGTCATTGCCATTACATATTCCTAGCCTCCCTTAGCCATTATATACAAGTAACATGGTTAACAACCTTGATTCACTCAAGAGGCTAGGTATGGTAACATGCCAGAGCACCACATCAGATGCCACGTAGACAGAGATCAGCCTTTCAGGTATTCTCTCATCTTTTCATTATGGGTGAAGCAACCATTATAACAGCCACTACCATTACCTAATGGTAACACGTTTCGGCCATTATAAATGCATAACACAGATTTT
Organism: Magnolia kwangsiensis; assembly: GCA_037074715.1. Lineage (NCBI taxonomy): Eukaryota > Viridiplantae > Streptophyta > Magnoliopsida > Magnoliales > Magnoliaceae > Magnolia > Magnolia kwangsiensis. Next base: position 7,595,507 of record CM073584.1, read on the forward strand.
AGAACCTTAATTCGTACAAGAGGTGGGTTTGTACAATGTCAGAGTTTGAATGAGAAACTCCACAACCTATTACTTGTGGAAGCGAGGAATACACCGTGGTATGTTAGGGATTTGCATTTCTTCAATGGTACTCAGGGAGAGAACCTACTTTAGTAGTCCAATTCAGGTGGCATATCTTCATATAAATGGTCCAAACTTTTGAATTATTCATATTTACACAACAAAAGCCAGCATTCAATTATTCCAACTATGGCACTTTTTTACATCATTTTTTAAAAAATAAAAAATAAATCTAAAGGTACATCTCATATCATATATCAAGGAGTCGATTATTTTGGGTTTGAGGTACTTGCTTACCTCTGGGTTCTCCTGCAATTTCAGTGTCTGTTGATCAACATACTTGCTTCTATCAGGGACTATGATCCAAGGATCTAAAGGGCAAGCCTCTTCACCAGGCTAGACACAAGAAAACTAACAAAATAAGAAAAAGCAATCGAGTTCCAGAGAAAATGAGAAAACCACATACAAGAAAAGGTTGGCAAAAGCTATACCTGGGGTGCATGGTCACACGATCGGGGAACAATGGCACCACCAAGCCCAGGTCGACATGGCACCGTCTTGACATTCTTACAGTTCTTACACAAAAGAGTCACATATGTTGCCTTTGCCTTTGTTCTCGATGCAGTAATCGTGATCTCAGAAATCAATAAAAGACCAAAAGTAAAGAGGCCAAAAATCAATGAATTGTGTAGGAAATAGCAATGTTTGACAGAACAAAAACAACCTTTTCTTTTGGTTGCCAAGAAACAGTACAGGAATGCTCCTGTTTGTATAACCCACACCATTATCTAGTGGGCTCTATCAAGAATGGGGCATACCTAAAGAATTGCCCCCATTAAAGAATCTCACCCACAAGATCAACACACTTTTTGCGACTAAGGGCTGTATCCACTAAATCAAATAGTTAATATCATCTAATTTAAAAAAATAATAAAAATTGGTAGCATGACAGTCCATAATGGCGCTACCAGTCCATAATGGGACCCACCAGTTGAACAGACTACCACCAAACGGTGGCCCGCCAATGAATTGTTGGGCCAAGCAAAAGACGTTGTTTTGTTCTGTCGTGCATCATACAATGCATGCTCTACAAATCCAAACTTTCAGACAAAAAAACAAACACAGAGAGTCATACTAACCCCGAGATCACATTGAGACTGAATTCTCCTTTGAAGAGATAAAAATCCGGACCTCCCCTGTGACAGGATCCTCCATTTCGCCCGTTTCACCAGCAACTTTCAACTGTAGACTTGCAAGCACTTCAGCTGCTGATGTTTCAAACTAAAATAAAACCAAGAAAGAAAGAAAAAAACAGTGGTTTCACTATGGAATCAACAGTAGAGAAACGCATAAACAGATCCAGCCCATAGGGGGGGAAAAAAGAAAAAGAAAAAGTAAAAAAGAGGAATGCTCATCTTTAATTTCAAAGAGATGGACTCATGGGGTATTACCTGATGCAGAATCATGGGTTTGTTAGCAAAATCCACAAGCAACTTTAGAACGCTGAGCGTCAATGGCTGCAGACGCGTACTGAACCCTTCGACGAGAATGAGTGCCTTCATCGTTGCACGACGAACCGACTACTGAACCTGCCATAGATTCTAACAGCTGCTGAGAGGAGGAGAAGACAGACCAGATTTGGGTTAGGGAACGGAGGGAGAGAGAGAGAGAGAGAGATTTGGGAGTTGGGGTTTTTTTAGGCGCGGCTCTGTTTTTAAGCGCGCGCCCAAATTTAGGCCGGGGTCTGGTATGGCTCTATGGTCCCCACCATGATGCGTACAAACATCTACCCCATCACTCAGATGCACCATCCCATGGTGGGCCTAGGGATTAAAAATTAAATCAATCTATGACTTGTGTGAGCCACACCACATACAAAAGTTGAGAGGGGTAACCCTCCATTAAAACATTCATAATTATTTTTTGAGCCCATCGAGATGTGGTCCACAAATCCAGCCCATCCATTATGTGTGTGCCACTTGGATGAGAGGTCATACTAAGTTTTAGACGCATCCAAATTTCAGGTGGGGCCCACCAAGTGCTTTTATATGTTTTAGGCATGTCTTCATATGATTTTAGATGATATGGCCCACCGGAGTTCCATATACGGATGATTTTTGGGATATACCATAATTTAAAGGGGACCTATCAAATGCACGGTGTTGATGTTTGACACATGTCATGGTAGGGCCCACACAACATGACCTCATGGGGACGACATGGATTAAACACAAAGGTCAAGTTGTGTGGGCCCCACCATGACATGTGTCAAACATCAACACCGTGCATTTGATGGGCCCCCTTTAAATTATGGGATATCCCAAAAATCAACTGTATATGGAACTTAGGTGGGCCATACCATCTAAAATCATGTGAAGAAATGCCTAAAACATATAAAAGCACTTGGTGGGGCCCAACTGAAATTTTTATGCATTTGAAACTTGGTCTAACTCCTCATCCAAGTGGGACACACATAATGGATGGGCTAGATTTGTGAACCACATCTCGGTGGGCCTAACAAATGATTATGAATATTTTAATGGAGGGTAACCCCTATCAACTTTTGTATGTGGTGTGGCCCAAAAAAGTCATGGATTGACTTGATTTTTAAGCCCTAGGCCCACCATGGAATAGTGCATCTGACTGATGGAGTAAATGTGGGCCCACTTTGATTTATATATTGTATATCCATATGATCCATTTGTTTTGCCAACTCATTGTAGGATATGAGCCCAAAAATGAATCATATTCAAATATCAAGTAGACCACATGAAAACAATAGTGATTGGTTATCCATCATTAAAATCGTCATAAGGCCTATTGTATTGGTTTTTTTTTTTTTTTTTTTGTTTTTTTACATGGAGACTATAATTCTTCTTCAAGAGACAATGTTCAACAAGTTCAACTAGTGCTACAACAATGGCAGATACTTCATAACCATGAAGAATAAGTAAATATTTCTTTTTTTTTTTTTTTTTTTTATGAACTGGATTCCTTAAAATTTCACAAACAAGGGGAGAAATCTGAATTATAAAAGAGATTTCAACATCAAAGCTGGGAAAAAAAATAGAAGGAATGTGATACCCAAACACCCAAATCCAAATGGACAAAAAACCATCAAATCCCAAAACAAAAAGATATAAATAAAGAGAAAACATAAACATCAGCTTGATCCAAAACTTCTATGAATGTTATTTTTAATGGTGGACATTCAGTCCCTACTTTGTAGTCCATTTAAGCTTTGGACCCGCCCCATTTTTTGGTTAATATCTTAAAATGATCCGAGAAAAGCATTGAACGGTATGGAGAAAGTCAATCCATGACTTAGGTGGGCCAAGAGCTTAAAAATAAAGTCAATTCATGACTTGGGTGGGCCACACCACATAATATAATAGAGAGGGGTTTCCTTAAAACATTCATAATCATATATTGGGTCTACCTAAATGTGATTCACATATCCAACCCACTCATTATGTGTGTCCCACTTGGATGAGGGGTCAGACCAATTTTCAGCCGCATCCAAAACTCATGTGGGTCCCACCAAGTGCTTTTAAATTTTTTAGGATGTCTTCACATAGTTTTAGATGGTATAACCCACTTGAGTTTTGTATACAGGTGATTTTTGAGATATCTCATAACATAAAGGGGACACATCAAATCCACGGTGTCGATGTTCGACACACATCATGATGGGGCCCACAAAACTTACTAACATCAATTCTTAGGTTCTCATGAGGTCATTAAGTTGGGTCACAATTTTGACCAGAATATTTGGCCCATTTTACATTTCTAGTCCATTCACTCTATTTTACTGATCAATATTTTAAAAATTTGTTTCTAGCCTTTAGTGACGAAAATTTCGTTGCTAAAAGTGTCATCCAGGTTTTTTAGCTACAAAAACTTTTGTAGCTAAAAGTAAACCCATCAAAATTTTTAAAAATTGTTTCCAACCTTTAGCAACGAAAATTTTCGTCACTAAAAGTCTCATCCAGGTTTTTTAGGTACGAAAATTTTCGTAGCTAGAAGTAAACCTATCGAATTATTTGAAAAAGTGTTTCCAGCCTTTAACGACGAAAATATTCGTCACCAAAAGTCTTATCCATGTTTTTTAGCTACAAAAATTTTCATAGCTAAAAGTAACTTTTCGAATATGTATGAAATTTTGAAAACAACCTTTAGCGATGAAAACTTTCGTCATTAACTTTTAGTGACGAAAAACAATTTCGTCACTAAAAGTTTCGTCGCTAAAAACCCTCTTTCTTGTAGTGATAGTTACTTACCCCGATCATGCTACATGTGAGAATGATATTGGGCAAATAAGATTGATCAACAATTTGAGTGAATTTTGATTTAAACATCTGAAGTTATTTACTCTTCAATTTGAACTGATTAGATTGTCTAAAAACGGTTAAAGGTTGTTGATAATATCAAAAATATATGAATGAATAGAAAACACAAACATCAGCTTGATCCAAAACTTCTTTGGCCTCCAAGAAATTTTAAATGGCAGAGGTTCAATCACACTATTTCCTGTGGTGTGGTCCACCTGAGCTTTGGATATGCTTCCTTTTTATTCTTTAGACGTCAAATTATCTGTTAACATGGATGAATGGAGTGGATAAAATAAATAAATAACAGTGGACCCCACAGAGTTTAATTACTCTGGTAAGGGTAATGAGTAACTCACCTAAATGTAGTAGAGAAGGGTTTCCTTAAAACATTCATAATCATATATTGGGCCTGCCTAAATGTGATTCACATATCCTGTGTCCCACTTGGATGAGGGGTAAGACCAAGTTTCAACCGCATCCATGTCCGTATTAACTTATAAACATGTTGGATCTCAAATAAACATCGCGGTGGGCCCTAAGAAGGTTTCAATAGTGGGTGTCACTATCCCACTCTTTTCTATGGTGTGGGTCCACTTGAACTTTAGATCTGCCCCGTCAGTCAAATGCACCATTCCATGGTAGGCCACGAGCTTAAAAATAAAGTCAATCCATGACTTGGGTAAGCCACACCACATACTATAGTTGAGAGGGTTACCCTCCCATTAAAACATTCATAATCATTTATTGGGCCCACCTAGATGTGGTTCATAGATCCAGCCCATTCATTATGTGTGTCCCACTTGGATGAGGAGTCAGCCCAAGTTCATACACATCCAAAACTCATGTGGGTCCCACCAATTAAATGTTTTTATATGTTTTAGGGATGTCTTCACATAGTTTTAGATGTTATGGCCCATCTGAGTTTCGTATACGACTGATTTTTGGACTTAAAAGGGACACATCAAATGCATGGTGTTGATGTTCTGCATACATCATGGTGGGGCGCACACAGATTAACCTCATGGGAAGTTCCCATGAGGTGACCTTATAGTACCATTTCACTATTTAGGTAACTCCTTCAGGGCCCGTCTGGGTGAGTGGATTGGAAGGGATTGAATGGTATTAGGATGGATGGCATGGATTTCAAGGTAATGAATAATGATGGTGTTATCAGTGGATTGTCTTGGATTGTTATATCCCGAGATTACTATATCGAGTCTGTTTGGCACGCCCAGCCAATCCCTTGATTAAACCTTCCCATCCCTTCCAATCCCTCTAACCAAACACGTCATAGGTAAATTTGAACGGATTAGGGTGGATTGGATGGGATTTAAAGGTAATGATGGTGTTGTCAGTGGATTGTCTTCAGATCCATGGGATTGCTATATCCCGCGATTAGGTCACCCAGCCTGTTTGACATGCCCGGCCAATCCCGAGATTTAACTTCCAATCCCTTCCAATACCATCCAATCCCTTCCAATCCGCCCGGCCAAAAACGGGCCCTCATGGGTGTTACTCTAACCGTGTAGGGCCCACCTTGATATATTTTATGTATATCGATCGACACCGTCCATATATTTTTCCATCATATCTTAGGATGTGATTTTAAATCATAAGAACTCAATAATCTCAGGTGGGTCATACCAATCAAACAATGATGAATAACTATTAAAAACCTTTTGAAGGCCACAAAAGTTTTGGATCAATTAATCCAAAGATCAATTTGATCTTTGGATTTTCTTTACATTATCAACCAGTTGGATTGCAAATAAACATTATTAAAAGCTTACAATGGGCTCTTTATAATTTTTAATGGTGAGGTACTATATTATCATTCTTTTCAGTGGTGTGGTCCACTTAAGAGTTAACTCTACACAATTTTTTATACCCGACCCAAAAATGGGTTGGAGAAACATAGGGGCGACAAGGATATACAACACATCATTAAAATCTCACTTTTGTTATCTAACTTTTCAATTTTTCTTGTCAAAATGCAAAATCTAATTTTCTTTATTTAAAAATATATATTTTTACAATTTGTTAATTTTTTCACAATTTTGTTTAATTTCTTAAATTTTCTTTTTCAAAATATTATTTTTTTAATCTAACTTTTGTTATAACTTTTCAATTTTTGTTATCAAAATATAAAATCTAGTTTTCTTTTTTAAAAAATATTTTTTTTACATTTTATCAATTTTTTCACAATTTTGTTTAATTTCTTAAATTTTCTTTTTCAAAATATCATTTTTTTAAATCTCACTTTTGTTATATAACTTTTCAATTTTTGTTGTTAAAATACAAAATCTAGTTTTCTTTTTTTAAAAATATATTCTTTTTACATTTTATCAATTTTTTCACAATTTTGTTTGACTTTTTAAATTTTCTTTTTCAAAATATCATTTTTTTATCGATTTTTTTTTTCAAAATTATCAACATTATTCAAAGTTCTTAATTATTTTTTTTTTACAAAATCTGGATTTTTATAAAATTACAGTTTTTTTTTTTCAAAATTTAATTTTTTCTTAAACATTGTTAATTATTTTTCTAAGCTTCTCAACTATTTTTTTTCTTCGAAATTCATAATTTTTTAATTTTTTTCAGTTTTGAACTGAGCATTAGAGACGATTTAGGACCGTCTCTAATAGAGACGGTCCTTGACAGTCTCTTACTGAGACGATCATTGACAGGGCTATAAGACGGTTTAGGACCGTTTCTAATAGAGACGGTCTTTAACCGTCTCTAATAGAGACGGTCTTTGACAGGGCTATAAGACGGCTAAGGACCGTCTTTAATAAAGACGGTCTTTGACAGTCTCAGATTGCAAGTAAAAGACGGCCAATGACCATCTCTAATGCAGACGGCCAATGACCGTCCCTAATGACGGCATATAAGACGATTAAGGACCATCTCTAATGCAGACGGCCAATGACCGTCTTAGATGACCCATATAAGACAGTCAACGACCGTCTTAAATGATTTGGGGACGTTCAAATTTTTAAGACTATTAAGGACGGTCAGGGGCCGTCTAAAATTTTAGAGACGGTTTATGGCCATCTCTAAAGCGTCTTTAAAACAAGCAATTTTAGAGACGGTCCAGAACCGTCTCTAAATCCTTTATTTTTTTTCATTTTTTACGAAGTGTGTGAAGAAGGATTGTGGAAATTCTAAATCTAAGAAAAGATTTTGAGGCTTCATATAGGGATGTCAATGCTACCACGTCAGATGGATCGAGTGGATGCGATGGTAATATTTTGTTTGTCTACTATCAGGTGGCCATACGATGATCATAAGGATGAGTGGATGCAAGACACAGGAGCGCCTTTTCACATGACTCCTCATCCGAGTTAGTTCACTAGTTACAGGGAGTGTGATGGTGGACAAATATTTTGGGTAATGACATTACCTGTAATGTTGTGACTATTGGTATGGTGCGTATTAAGATGTTTGATGGTGTGAAGCGTACCTTGACTGATGTCAGGCACGTTCCTGATTTGAAGCAGAATTTGATTTCTCTTGGTGTACTTGAGGTAAAATGATGCAAGTACATAGGTAATGATGATGCTTTTAAGGTATCTAAGGGGGCACGGGTAATCGTGAAAGTGCAACGACTCAGTAACTTGTATAGGTTGATCGGGAGCACTTCAAAAGGTGGAGCTACAGTGAATGTAGCGGGTTCCACCTCTGCACGTGTGTGGCATGTTGGGCATGACCACATGCGCGGGTAGGGCAGGAAAGCTGAGATGCATGGACAGGGATATAGAGCATGTGGAGCAGCTACCTGTGAGAAGAATCACACGGCATGATCGCAGGATATCAGTGAGGTACATGGACGACTCCAGTACCTCAGCAAGGGATTCATCTTCCATTCAGATAGATCTAGGTGAGCCTGGTGCTGAGAAGTGGAAGGTGACTATGGGTAATGTGATGGACTCGCTGTACCAGACCGACATATGTGAGCTGGTGGAGCTTCCAGTGGGCCGAAAAGTGGTTGGATGCAGGTGGATCTTCATGAGGATACAACATAGATACAGGGCGAGGTTGGTGGTGAAAGGTTATGCTCAGAGAGAAGGGATCGGCTTCTTAAAGATATTCGCACCGATGGTATAACAGGTGTCTATTAGATCTGTGATTGGCACTAGTTGTCCAATATGATCTTGAGATGGAAGAATGAATGTAGAGTCTGCACTTTTGCAAAGAAAATTGAAAGAGCAGATCTACATGAAGCAACCAGAGCAGTTCAAAGTTTAAAGGGCTAAGAAAAAACTTTGCAGGAGGTCGTGGTAGGACCTGTTGCCTAGGCAAGTGATTTGATTCCTTCATGGTAGGTCAGGTATTGTATGTTGATGACATGTAGACCGCCAATTATGACATGTTTGATATCAATATATTGAAGACTCGGTTAAGTGGGACATTCAGGATGAAGGATTGGGGGGCTGCAAAGATGGAGATGGTTCTTGGCATTGAGACTGAAAGAGGAGTAGACTTTAGTTACCTCAAGTAGAATACCTTGGGTAGGTATTGATCAAGGAGGTGATGGACCATGTAAAGCTAGAGAGCGTTCCCTACGCATCTCTCCTCAAGTTTTCCTCAGGACATGTCCCAAACTAGATGAGAAAAAGAAAGATATATCATGAGCCTTATTCGAGTACGGTTGGTAGTGTATGCATTGCTCTGGATTAGACCGACTATTTCACAGACTATCAGTGTTGTGAGTAAGTACCCCAACAAGCAATATTGGGTAACAGTAAGATGGTAAGAAGAATACATCTTTCCTTTTGAGAACACAGAAATAAAGGTGGTTGAGCACGTGAATTTTGATCTAGCAGACATGCTCACTTAGATCGTTCTTGCAAAGAAGTTCAAGTTCTGTGTAACTTCTCTGGGCTTGACGATGACATAAAAGAAGGACGGAGTGTGCACAAGAAGCTATGATGCACAGATAAGAAAAGAGGGAAACAAGATACCAATTGAAGAATAAAGACTTGGTGGAGATTGTTGTCAGACTTTTAAAAAGTTTTCAATGTTTGGGGCTACTCGACCGGTTGAGAGGCTGGCTCGACTGGTCAAGGGTTCACTCGACCGGTCGAGCACCACTCGATTCAAAGTCCAGCGTGTTACTTATTTGGGTGTCCGGGGCACTCAACCGGTCGAGGGGGTCCCTCGACCAGTCGAGGCCTCGGCTCGACTAGTAGAGATTACATAGATTCTTGCGCGGATTTGGTGCGGACTGTGTAAATTTGAGGCGGTTTCGTAAAAGTGCGAAAGGAAAGTTTTCTAAACTATAAATAGGGATCCATAGGGTTATTCTAAGGTATTCTAAGGCTTTCTAAAGGGTGTAGAAAAGGGCGAGATTCGAGGTTGTTCGAATCGGGTAAGTCCCCTCTTTTTTTTTTTAATTTCTATTTTCATAGTGGAGATCTGTCGCTTTGTGCCCTGGTTTTTTGTGTTCTTTTGTGTGTGCTTGGTGCCATTGGATTGTTATCTTAGATCTAGATCTGTGTGATTCCACAACTCAAATCCCCAACAAACATATGGTGTCCGATAGAGATATGTGGTACCATCCTCAACTCTTCCTGAAGAGTAGGCAAGGGCTTCTTCTTTGGAGGGGGCATGAAGGAGAAGGATCAGTGGTGGAATTTATCTGATGGATAAGTTTTCACTGCTAATCCAACTCAATATAAGAACAATCCTTATGCCCTCTTCATTCATCTTAACTCATGCAACAGAAAAGATCCGTGGCCAAAAAGGTGAGAAGAAGTGGAAGAATCAAGATGGGCCTCTATTCATGACTCGGTGGTAAACTCATAAGAGTAACCATTGTGGTGTGTGTGGGTCGGTGCCAGTGTATCTTTTCTTTTTCTTTTTTAAAAAAAGTGGAAGAATCAAGATCCATCCAACAACATCTTCATCTTCTCTTGTAAGCTCTCAGTGCCAGCAGCAATGGCAGACTCAAAAATACTTCTTATGGTTGTGATATGAGCCTTTGGATTGCATATATAAGATTCTTGAGATTTTAAGCAAACCTCTCGACAGACCTTGGATTAAGAAAAGTAGACAAAGCAAGAGAAATTGTACCAAAACATTATGTGCGAAAACTCTGGAAAAACAGAACCCCCCCCCCCCCCCCCCCCCCTCTCAATGCAAATCTTCACCCACTACGTCACTAGGTTGAGGAGGTGGAAAATGGATTTCTTCCTTCTGGTGAATGGCCACCCTTCATCATTGGCTTTCCATCAACAAATGGTTCCCACGAAAATGATAATTTCTTTAAAGTCATTCAATATATATTCATCATCTAATTGCTCCATCTTCTTTAAGCAAGTGGTGATTTGAAATAGTATTAGAGAGGAAGGTCTTATGCTCAAAATCCTACTAATAGCGTAGGGAAAGTGTTAAAATCTTTTGATATACATTGATACATGCACCATCATCTAATGGTTTGTATTACGAAAATTTTGTGTATTAGGGATACTCGGATGCTAACCCATAGGACTCTTTTTTGACCACATAACAAGTGTTCTCAGATCACTTGATAAGGATGCTGGCATTCATGACTTGGACAAAGGTAGATTTTTTGTTCCATATAAGGAATATGATGAATACAGGTACAACGAGAGTATTATGTGGTTTAAAAGCAGTCCCTCTTTATCTACCGAGGGGAGTTATTTCAAACTTTGACAGTATTTTCATGGTTGATATGTAGGAGCTTAAATTTATAAACGTGGCATGTATCAATTCAAACTAAATAGTCCAATTTGAGAGTCCCACCATGGATAAGTCATAGCCAGAAATCTAAATGGATTTGTTGAATTCAGGTCATTGACCACGATTCATATTAATCGTGCATTAAATGTCAACCAATCATCCAGTTCGAAGTTCTAAAGGCTTGATTCTCATTCTATGATCAATCCAAATCAGGTTCTACCATTCGGATAGCTTGTGATAAAACCTACTTAAAGGCCATGTATACAATCTATTAGTACCATCTATCAACCATCTCACTCCGTAAAAGTATCAAATCTCCTCTCATAAATGAAAATTATGAGATAATTTGCCCTCTTTTCATGTGATAGGCATAACATCTTGTACCATGTTTCCATCCACTTTTTTTTTAATAGAAAGTTTAAGATACAAAGAGGGACAGAGGACCATTTGGATAGGGCCCACAGGAAAAGGAGGGGCCCAATCTATCATATACTATACACTGAGTTTTTACAGAGCATTCTAATTGAACATATCCCGACTTTATCCAGGAACATGCCGCCTCTAAGGGTGTGAGAAAGCTCAGACAGGTCCCTGAAAAGATTGTTGACTTGCTTGGAACTGCCTTCCTTAGCCAGCCCCTCAGCAGGCCCATTCGCCTCATGCGCAATGTAAGAGAATTGAAAATTTCCCTAGCTCTCAAGGGATTTCATCCTGCCCAACCAATACCTCAAAGACCAAGAAGGGATGAAATTACCCAAGATACATCCTATCAGCCAATTGGAATCCGATTCGACATCCACATTGACAATGCAAAGGTTAACACATAGCTCCAAACCTTCATACATCGCCCTCATTTCAGCCATATTATTAGAAGCATTGCCGTACCCCAAAGAAAAAAGTGAAGACCATATTGCTGCGGCTATCCTTGCAAATCTCACCACCCCCAGCAGGGCCTGGGTTGGCAATAGCCGAACCATCAACGTTTAGCTTGAAGACACCCTCTGTAGGCCATTACCATCGAACCATGAAGAGGTGGAAGGGAGGGGTTGGGCGGCTGACCCGTCATTGAGGCAGGCGATCTCCTAGGAGGGGCGTTGAACAACATCTCAATCCACCAATTGGATCAGTAATGGAGGGTTAGAAGATGGACCGACCGGTCATAGAATCTAGCACTGTTTCTTAACTTCCAAATTTTCCAAAGATAGAAAACCAGGGAAAGTCAGAAAAAGGAAAAGTTACTATTAGGTGGGAGGGGTTTATTCCACCACCAATGAAGCTGATCTTGGTTGGACTGATGACCAAAAAAAGGAATGCGAAAGAATCTGCCAAATACTTCCTCGACTCTATCATATAACTTTCCAAAAGAAGGTCAGACAACGATTCAGGGGCTGGGCCGAGCCTAGGATTTGAACTGCAGCAAGAGCATTTTGAGGACAGATGGATTCCCTTAGATTGGATGGCCACGTCAATAGGAACAACCCCTAACAAGAGCCTCCACAAAAAGATAGAGATTTTCGGCAAAACCTTGGGGTGCCACACTCATTTGGACCACAACTTCTTTGGACCGTTGGCTCTAATAACGCCCCGAGCAAATTTTGTTGAGAAATGACCCATTGAATTAAAGGGCTAGATCGGACAATCATCACCCACAGAGTAGCAGAAACCACCTTGGAGAATGTGGCCCCTAAGCCAATCTGGGAGGAGAAATGGGTTGTCTGATTTGAGACCATCCTCACCCAAAAAGTTAGTCACGCTGAGACTTTTGACATCATTCGGGATTAGCAAGGAGGGGGTGTCGATCAGAGGGCCTAGGCCTATCCAATTGGTAGACCACATGTGTTGTAACTTCCTTGATGGATGTCCCAGCGGACATTACTATCCATCTCGCTAAAGAGCCCAACCAAGTGTTTCCATAAAGGGGACGATCCAACTGAGAGAGAGGGGAAAGAGTCTGGTTGGACAGATTGATTGTATTTGGCTTTCATGAAATCAGCCCAAAGGCTCTCCTGGACATCAAAATGAAGTTTCCAAACCAACTTTAAGTGCAAAGCTTTCATAACATCTTTGAGTTTCTGAATTCCCAAACCACCCTTGTCCTTAAGCATGGTAATGGAGTCCCATGAGATCCAATGAAATTTCCTTTTGTCCTCACGATATCCCCAAAGGAAGTTAGAGAAGGACCTCTCCATTTGCCGATCACGTTGGCCGAGAGGACCGTGGTAGCCAACATGTGCACTGAAATGCTGCACAGAATATGGGAAAGGAGAGAGAGACGACCGGCCTGCGACAGGGATCTTGCACTCCATCCCTGAATTTTATACCAGATTTTGCCAATCAGGGGATTAAAAATGCTGCACAACTATCCGCCTTTGACTATGGGGAACCCCAAATAGGAAAAATTGCACCTCTCGATAGATCTGATTCTCCCTGGGGGAACTCTGGCTAAGATGAAGAAAGTGCTCTTTCTGGGGTTAACTTTCTTCCCCAAAACATTCTGATAACTATCAATGAAGTAGCGCACCTGCGAGAGAGAAGAAATTGACCCGTTTGGGAACAAGACCGTGTCATTGGCGAAGAGGAGGTGGGAAATATGATTGTAGCCCGTTTTAAGCTTGAAAGGAGTGATGCAACCAGGTTGGAAATTCCTCTAGCAAACACCTCTGTGCAGACGATGAAAAGGATGGGGGAAAGGGGGGTCTCCCTGCCGCAAACCCCTATAAGATTTGAAGAAATCACTTCTTTCACCATTTACAAGGACTAGAACCAGTTGTTATTCCAGCAACGCTGCACCATCTTCACCCAGACAGGGCTGAAACCAAACCTGAGGAGAACCAGATATATGAGTCCCCATTCTACCCTATCATAAGCTTTTTCCATGTTGAGCTTCAACACCAGATTACCTCCACGGACCTTCCCGTTAATGTCTCTAAACATCTCTTGCCCGAGGGCAATGGATCGCCCCCTAACAAAAGCCCCTTGTTCAGGGGAGATTAGCTTAGGAAGAAGAGCGCTAAGCCTAACAACAATAATCTTGGCAAAAACCTTGTAAATCACGTTGCACAGGCTTATGGGGCGGTAGTTGGCGAAGCTTTTCACCTTGGGAGATTTGGGAATCAAGTACAAGAGGGTAGAGGTGAAGGCCTTAGGGAGAAAGCCACCTTGGAAGAAATGACGGGCTGCCTTGTGGATATCGAAACCCACGGTAGGCCAGTAGGTGGAGTAGAAAGTCGTTGACATTCCATCGGGGCCTAGGGCTCCATCCTTAAACAGAGAAAGCACAACCGAATGGACCTCATCCATGGAGGGAGGGAGCATCAGTTGGGATTTGTCGTCTGGTGAGACGATGGAAGGGATAACGTCCAACAAATCGCAGGGGTCCCCGGTCGAGGAGGAGGAGAGGAGGAACTCCAGAAAATTAACTGCCTCGCGCTTAATGTCCTTCTGGTCGGTAACCACGTCCCCTGACTTTAGCTGAATGCTAAAGATTCCAGTTCTTCGAATTTTATCTAAGGTCGAAAGGTAGAACAACATAGTGTTCCTATCGCCTTCAAGCAACCAGTTATTACGGGCCTTCTTCTTGCAAAAAATTTCTCTAGTTAGTTCTAAATGATTCAACCTATGTTTAACAGTAGTAAATTGGGACGAGCTGACAGAATCTGGGGAGGCCTGAGCACGAGATTCCAGTTGGGAAAGCTCCTGTTTAGTTGATTTCAGGTTGAGGAAAACGTCCCCAAAGACTTCGCAGTTCTGAGCCTTGAATGTTAACCTGACTTGCTTGATTTCAGCATAAGGTTCAGCATGGGGTTCTCATTCAGGTCGGTGAGCCAGGCCTTATTTACCAGTTGATGGAAGGAGCCATCTAGTAACCACATTGTCTAGAAAAGAAAAGGCCGTGGAGAGGGGGAGGGAGGCTTGGGGAAGGAGACAATCAATGATGCACGGTCCAAGTTAATCCTCGACAGATGGGTGACTTAGAAATCTGAAAAATGTTGAAGCCAATCACCATTGCAGAGGACCTTCTCAAGCCTGGCCCACACCCGAGTATAGCCAGCTTGGTTGTTGCTCCAAGTAAAGTGGCTACCATAGAACCCTACGTTCATCAGCCCCGCTTTATCAATGGCGTTCTTAAATTCGAAAGAGCTCTCTAGATCATGATTCTGGCTACCAAATCTCTGAGAGCTATCAAGGACTGCGTTGAAATCACCACCGAACCCCCATGGCCTTGAGGAAGAGGCTGTCAGGGATTCCAAGGATGCCCATAGATACCTCTTGCTGTATCTAGAGCATTCTGCATATACGACAGAAAGACGAAATTTGGATGGATAGACCTACGAGACAACATCCAAAGAAAGAATCTGATTAGTCATCCCCAAAACAGATATGGATAGGGACATCATGTGAAAAATCTAGATTTTGCCTCCTGCTTCTTCATTAGATATAGAGTTGTGGAATCCTAGCTTCAAACCAATGCCAAGCCTTTTCCAATCTCTAGCCATTGGTTCAAGGATAGCGACGATTGTTGGCTTATGGTCCCGGATGAGTCTGATAGTTGTCCTGATGGTAGCTGAATTGGCCATGCCATGGGCATTCCAAATGAGGAAGCTATCCATCAAAGACATTGCTAGAGTTTACCGCCCTCCTTTTCAACTTTCTAATTCTGATTTACCCTACTAACACTGAAGAAATGATGTCAGCTTTACGAAGACTGTGTAATACTGTCGAGGCCTCTCTGAGGATGGGGAGAGTTTCCGTCTCACTACTCCCCGAGGTGTAATGAGGGAAGGATGGAGCTGCAGTGCCCTGGGAGAGATCCCTGAGGTTTGATGGCGGAACCTACGGCCTCATGAACCGAAGATCTGGACTGATTCCTATGTCGGGATGCCTCATCTTGAGGTCGCTAACTGAGCTAATTGTCAGTTTTCCCACTTGGAAGGTGATAGGGAGATAAATCAACAAAGAGGTCGAGCTGCCTATAGACAGAGATGCATCCGTCTGTAAGGCTCTTGAGAGGGGCCATGTACTCCCCTTCAATTGGGGGAGGAGCTGGGGTGAGAGCAGGGGATTCATTGTCTTTATAAAAATCAGTCATCCCGTGGGCGGCTTGCTCCCTGATTGGGGAATTTCCCACTAATCTGGAGATGGGATGAAGGGCCCTTAATACTAGAGAGGTCCTCTTGTTAATCTAGTTAATGAGTTCGGATGAAGGGTAATATACTGCTGTCCTGGGGGAGTTTTGAGGATGAGAAGTCTGATTAGAGAGAGCAGCATCTTCCTGATGGATGGAAGATTGAGGGCAGATTGCTTCCTGCAGGCCACGACTTCAATGTCTGAGAAGATGAGGGGGTGGAGTACTCACTACCAAAAAACAGGGTAAAGCCGACGGGCTTGGGATGGTTTCGGCTACGGCTAAAAGTCGTCGGTATTACTGACGGCTAAAAGCCGTAGCTGAAACCAAGTAATCCGTAGCTAAAGAGCCCTTTCTAATGGTGGATGTCCAATCTTTACTTTAAACATGTGTAGTGGTTCAACCGAGATTTATTTAGAGGTCATTTTTTGATATCATTCTTTTAGGAATGTTTATAAATTGATGTACAGCGTGGATGAAACAAAAAATCATGGTGGGGCCCATAGAGCCCTACCAGATCCAACACTCAAGGTACCATTTTTTTTTACTATAAATATGTGTGAGTTTTTCATTTTCTGTAAAAATGTAGTGACTCGTTTATGTCAATAGTGGTAATGATATAGGGTTATCCAGACCAACTAAATAATGGGTCTAGTTGTAGATGAGTAATATGTATATATTTTATTGCATAAAACTATCTTAACCATCCTTTAAATGGTCCCTTGCATGTACGGCTGGTAATATGGTATATGTTATAAATGATGGTAAACGCACAAGTATCGAATTTGAAAATATCTCCTCATTTCAAATGAGGGATTTCCAAATGCACGGTTCTTCCCTCTTTCTAACGGGCGATCTTCATCGCCAGAACTCTTCCCTCTTCCGAACGGCGCAATCTTCCTCACTAGAGCTCTAAATCGTTGAAGAATTTCCTTGTGCCATGCAAATTCATCTCAAATAGGTGAGCTTCCCTCGAAATCCCATATTTTCCTTGCTGATTGTTCCTCTTCTTACTGTTTTTATTCCAGAATCCCTTCCATCTGTCATTGCTTTTTCTCTTTTCTTCTTTTGATGTTGCAAGCGCATAAACGTTTGGCAAAAAGGCCCATTCATGATCTTTTGATACCTGCTGACCTTTGTGTTATAGGCTTACGAGAACTGCTCCACATGATTCTATTTCTCCATGTTTATATGCGTTTTTGAACTATGCGTTTGATCAATAAGCTCATTGACTCAAGGCGTTTGAATTCATTTCTATGGATATTTTTTTCCTTTTTCATGGAGATTTGCTAGATCTAGAGATAGGTTTGCATTTTGGAAGATTATAATGAGAAAATGGGTTTTTTTTTTTCATTTGAATTTGCATTCTCCGTATGCACACAGAGCCCTACACATCTGCACGTGGGCACATGCATACGAGGTCCGAATTCTGCATCCAACTGATTAGATTATATTCCAGAGCCCATGATTCTACCCTGAAAATTAGGTTGTTCTGCTCCTCAGGCATGGAAAGTCTACAAAAAGGATTTCAAGGAGTGAAAGAGCCTACATTTTTTAGAAAGGAGATATAATCAGGGTACTTGATATTTTCTGGATCTATGATTGTCTCTAATTTTCCTTTTCACCCCTCTTTTTTATTACTTTATTTAAATAAAAAAAAACTTGTATTGTTCTTATTGTTTTTTTTTTTTTTTTTTTTTGTTTTTTTGTTTTGTTTTTTGTTTTTTGTTTTTGTTTTTGTTTTTGTTTTTTGTTTTGTTTTGTTTTGTTTTTGTTTTTGCACAAAAGCGCAATACTTGTTATAGTGCTATAATATTGAAATAAATTTACAAGAAAGTTATGATAAATCGAGGCAGGTTGGCCTTCACATTTGATCAACCAAATCTGCCCACACTGCAAGCAAGGCTCATTTGTACAAATCCTCTGCAAGATCTTTCGCATGAACTATTCAACCAAACCCACTTCCCACCGTAATGGACTTTTCACAATTACTGCCATTAGCCTCAACATAAAGATTGATTCATAATGGACGATATTACAAATATTACTCAAAGAAATATTATTTAACTTCCACAGGCCATACATTCTTCTCGAGTTCCAAGGAGTAAACCACCAGGCCCCTTTTGGCTTCAAGATCATCATCCATTGCCTTAGCCTTTTCCTTGAGAACAGAGTTATCCACATTGAATTTTATTGCATCCGCTGTAGCCCGCGTTTGCAGATAATACATCCCACGTTGTAAATGGTCTCACTTAACACCAATAAGATTTTTTATGGCTCACCCATTGTTTGATCATCATATAACCTTACATAACGATGTGCGTTTCCTACTATCATAACATTGTAAACTTAATTGTCCAGAGAATGTTGTTGCTCAGAAAAACCAACCATTTCATAGTAAAATATGTATGATGTTCGTCTGAGGAATGGCTTGTGTGTGTGTGTGTGTGTGTGTGTGTGTGTAACTGCATTGCAATAACTCAAGTTGATAAAGAAGGAACTGAACGATATGGAACTGGTCCCCATATCTGTTGCTATGACCTTTAAAATTATTTGGAACACAACTTGAAATGCATGGAATTGCAACTTGGGCTTGTTAGAATGGTGTCATGGCCAGTTTGGAAATTCACTCTTTATTTATCTCAATACAATATAATTGAGCATCCAAATGTGCCACTGTGGCTACAAATCCATTTGCATCAAATACTTGTGAGTTTGGGTGTGAAAACATCTGCTTCAGATACTTGTACTATTCAAGATTTTAAGGGGATTTGATAATTTGCATTTGGCTCTTGGTTTGTTTAACCTGCTTTGTTCTTCACAACATGAAATAGCCTAAATGGGTTAATTAATTTTGCAAATTAAGCATTTCTTGAAAGATGTACAAATAGATGGTTAAGATTAAAAAATGCAAAAATAGTCTATTAACACCGAAAAGGGTCCAAATTTTATGGTATTGTGATCTTCCACACTCTGTGAGCATTTTAAGCTTTTCCTTTCCATTCTGGGTCCCACTATATGAGCTTTCATTGGTACATTTTGGGTACTCTTTGCTATTTTTCCCATGTGAAACATTGGTTCATCTCTGTTTAGTCTTATTGCATCAGTAAATAGTTGGGCGTGTGTGTGTGTGTGTGTGTATATATATAGGCATGCTCACCTATGCACATGCGCAGCTTTGCACACGTGTCATGGTGTCAAATCTGAACGGTCCATAAGATGCGGAATCCCATAAAGCCTCAAGGGGTGAATTTTCATCATGATATAAGATTCTGGTGGGCCATAACGAAGAGAAATTCCAATCAAGGGAAGAAACTGTTTGCATTTTTCATGGCCCAACGAAGTTTTGGTTCAAAGTAAAAATTGGTACCAGGAGGTTTCATGAGGTTCTGCTTCATGTGGACCATTCATATTTTTAAGACTAATCAGATATGATGAGTTCTCTAAAAAGCTCGTAGGTAGTCCGTGGTTCGTAGGTGAGCGTTCTGCTACACACGCACACAACTACATTGCATTCATTATTGTACAAGTGGCTTCTCCATGCATGGATACGACTCTGATGAGGATTTTCAATCATTTCTGTGTCAAATGTTTGTGCTTATGGGAAGGTTTTAAAAATTGTTCCATACAACACAATTTGGTTTGGGCCGAGTCATATCAGTTTTGGTTTTGGGTGATCACTATTGTTTTTTTTTTTCTTTTGTGAGCACCCTATGTTTTCATATTTTGCAGATGTAGTTTATTCTTCAAACGACACTTCTTTCAGATTTTCCCCTCAGATTGATGCATTCACTTTTCTTTAATGCTTATTGGTTTATCATGGTTTCAAATTGAGAGTGGTTATTTGTGGATCTGAATTTTTACTAAGATTTCTCCAAAACTGTCCTTGCCACAACTGACACGTTTGTTTGTTTGTTTGTATTGTTATTTTTTTTGTCATTGTAGATTCTTTTTAAGGATCCTCCTAAGAAGAGCTTTGCTGCAAATGACATGTTTGGTTTCGATCTGTTCAAACCAGGCAAAGCTAAATTGGCTTTGGGTTTTCTGATTTCTGTACCATTAGAAAGAAAAAAAAAAGATACATGCACAGATTATGAGTATATTAATGTGTATTTTGTATTGGATTGTACTTGCCTATAAACAATTCCTTTCGAAATGTAGCATATCACATATGGGCGCTCTGTTTTTGTAGCTGGATTGAGGAAATCAATCAACGGCAAGCAGTACTAGATGCCCAACTAACGGTTGAGCAGCATCAACAACGATATCAGTTGCTTACGGCCCGATAAAAATGTCTGCCATGTGTAGCGCGGATTAGTCAACATTTAAAAGATGGTGGGAATCATACAGTAGTCTAGACTCTAGCACATCTATTTATGCATGCCCAAGTCAATACAGAGACTCAAACATTTGTAATGCATACAGAGACATGCATGCAAGGAGGCCTAATTGTATTCTTGTTTGTGAATATGAATACTCTAATTGTATTCTTCATTGTCGTTATTCCTGCACAAAAATTAAAGGTTTTTTTAATATATATGTTTTCCACAGGTACAAATTGAAAGATCCATTGATTTAAGATCCTAGGTAAGAAGCACTTTTGGTTTTATTATTCTTGGTTGCTGATTTTCTATGTATAACATTTCATAGTAAGCAATGTGATTGCTTGACATCTAGAGTTGTTTTGACGAGGGTTTTTGGGATTTGGATTCTTATGGGAATTGGGTTTTCTTCTTTTAATAGATGGATTTCTTGTTCTTAACTAGCTTCTACAAGCGTGCAACAACTTGTGTACAGTTGCACTAGCATGGTATGTCTTGCCACTTCTACAAGTGTGTGGCAACTTGCAGATTGTATGCTCAAAGGCCATTTTTACTTGATTTATACCAAAACCAAATTGCAAGCATCGACAGAGAACATAAGAAACTATTACGAATGAATTTAGCAAGCTTATTACAGAATTATTTTATACAGAGATTACCTTAATCCACTTCATTCATTAGGAGTTTTGGCCATGTTTGGTTGCAGCACTGATATTTGGTGGAAAGTCCAAAGGGATTAAAATAATGCAATTTTGTTAAACTTCTCTCATGTTTCTTTTTTTTAAAAAGAATATATCCAATCCAAATATTTGGAATTTGGATAATATATTTGATTTTGATTTCTTCCTTTTCTATTGTGTAGACTTACCTTCTCAAATAGATTGGTTCGTTCAGAGCTTTGGAGAAATGGGTATATCTAGTTTTAGGTGTGCGCGTTGATTAATACACATCCATAACTAGATATACCAATTTCTCCAAAGCCCTATCGAACCAACTTATTTGAGAAGGTAAAATCTATACAATAGAAAAGCAAGAAATCAAAATCAAATATATCATCCAAATTCGATTTTTTTTAAAAAAAAAAAAAAAATTTAATGAGAATCATCGACGGCTAAAATCTATCGAAAACACTAATAGTTTTAGCCGTCGACAACGCCGATGGTTTTAGCCATCCAAACCGTCGGCGAGCAACGTCGTCGCACCCTTTACCGACGGACCTTGCGACAGCTAAAAGCTGTCAGGGAAGGTCATTGTAGACGGTTTTTAGCCATCGGCGTTGCCTTGTTTTTTTAGTAACGACTGCTAAGCCATCTGAATCCGTTGAATGGTTGTTACAGCTAGCGGGGAGGATGAGTTCTACAACGAAATGAGAGTCAAGGTACCAACTGCTGGGCTGTTGCATTCTAGGAGGGGGCTGAGCTCTGGATTTGGTAGAACCTTCTCTTGGGCATATCAACAAACATGAGGGCAGCATGCCTGTTGAGGGTTCCTGGGGTTGTGGCATTCTCTGGACTCTACTAGCTGCACCTCCCCTGTGAAATCAATATCTATAAAGCTTCTCAGAACCCAATCTCTCGTGCTTTCTAGGGTATCGACTGCCTTATCCCCTGCTGTAGGGGGATCTTAGGGATCAATCACATCTGGTTTGCCTTCCTTCTCAGCCTTGATGTTGATGGATTTGCCTGCTACTTGGAGTTCTATAGGGGCATTGAAGTTTGGTTCCTGCTCCATCCTGACTTTCACTCTAGCAAAGAGCTGTAATATCCCATATCTGGCATTTGTGTCGATTTAAAGGACCTGGCAGAACGAGCTCCCCAAATCCATGATAACTGATTCCAACCAAGCATGTGAGGGAATTCCAAACAGGTGAATCCAGGTGATCTCACAGGTGACATGAGCATCAGGGGACCAGGGGGCAAGCTCGACAAGACCCATCTCCTGCCAGAAAGGATGGTGCTCAACGAAATCGGAGAGCTCAGATTTGGATTTGAAGACGAGCAGGAAGCCATGCTGGGATATCCATGCAAAATCAACAGTAGAGGCCTTGAACCAGGAGGCCCACAATGCATCTATCAGCTTAAGGATTGAGATACATCTATTACCTGAGGAAGCCACAACGCCCAGCTCCAATTCTTTTAATTTTCAATTAACTGCAACTGGGTCTGCCACAACAGACCAACAACCGGATGGGATTCTTTTAGGGAAGAATTGGGGTTTCCCATCCTCTGTGAGAAGGGGGGCTGTAGCTAAGGAGGGTTTGGCTAGGGTCGCAGGGTATGGAGGATTGGTTCGTTGGGAAGAGACTGACCCCATTTGCCTTCTGGGATGAGCTTCCTCTACTGTCACCTGCTTGTTGTCAATCCGTTTCCCATGGAGGACTCCCTTGGCTGCCCGGGCATCATCTTCATACATGAATCGAATGAATACAAAACCCCTAGATTTACCGGTGCCAGGGAACAGGGGTAAGAAAACTTCTGATACCCTACCATACCTCTGGAATATCTTCAATAGATCCTCTGTAGAGCATGAGAAGGGGAGGTTTCCCACTAAAAGGCATTTGGCTCCGTCAAAGGACTTCCATCGAGTAGCTCTGACTGGATTTCTACTACTTCATAGAGACGGGGAGGGATTATGGCGTTCCATTTTCAACAGGATTTAAGACATGTTTCCATCCACTTGATTATAAGCATGCCCACCACAAAATGACAAGAAGCATGAAAACCCTAAAAATAACTAGAAAAAAATCATTTAAACATGATTTTAAGACTCCTAAAAATAATCAGATAAACTCGTTTAAACATGATTTTAAGACTCGAAAGAGTCCAATGTGACTCTCCCAAGTCAACTTGGATTTCATACCACCAATTTACTTCAAAACCATGAGTTACTCTCTCACACCCTTTTAAAAAATCATGAAGGGCGTGACATCTAGTAGGCTCCATCTATGTTTAAGATGGGATTGAGTGGGAATTCAATGGTTAGTAATAACCAGCACACATTAATGCAATTATAGGAAATGTTATTATTCATCTCCTTAAGTAAAGATAGTTGAGGGAGTCTAGGCGTAAGGAGATTTCATAATCGACATAATTTGCTGTGTAGAATTCCAACGAATGAGGAGAGTTTCTACTAAACGCATCCTTCACTTGCGAAGTAAGTAAATCCACTTTCAACGATGTTAGATACATCTGGTAAGATCCGATAAATTCTCCACCACCTTTTGTTGAAGGTGGATCGACAATTCACCAACGGACGGATCCAACATTGGCATCAGAGCCTTGAGAGGTATGCCTTCATAGCCTTAAATTAGGTATTTTCTTTTTTGATGTTTTGAATTTGTTGAATGCTAACTGTGGTGAATGGAATAGGAAATGGGTAGCATAAACGATTTTTGTTTATTTGGAAAATTTAAAATCTATTTGGTTGGGAAACATGTACGGTGATTTGGACTATTGATCTAATGGGCCACCTCGTGGATAGGCCGGATTCCCAATGACCTAGAGATAGCATGTTTGCCCATCTGATGAGTTGGCCTAGTTTTTTCCTACAAAATCCAATGTAGGCCCACTTGACGAATAACCAATATCTTACACCTGTTGCAAGAGAGTGAAAACAATTATGAAGGATGAGATCCGCACTATGGAGAAGAACCAAGTTCAGAAACGAATTGGAAAGTCAAGTGAAAGGCAAATGGAGTGATAGACAAGTTCAAGGCTCAACTCAAAACCAAGAGCTACACACAAATTGAGGCCATAAATTAGGAGGAAACATTTTTAGTAGTGGTGAGACTTTCGATTTGCTTAATTCTGACTATTGTCACACATTTAGATTTGAAGCTCCATCAAATCAATATGAAGTTGACATTTCTTAATGGAGACCTAGATGAAGAAATCTAGATGAATCAACGTACAGACTTCAATGTCAAAGGATGAGAGGGCAAAGTTTATGCCTTAAAAAATCCATCTATGGCTTGAAGTAATCATCTAAGTAGTTGTGCGTAATTATTTCTTTGTATGTTGACGATATTCTACTAGTCAGAAATGACAAGGATATGATAGTCTCCACTCAAAAGTGGTTGTACTCCAACTTTGAAATGAAGGAAATGGGGAAAGTATCCTTTGTGCTTCACATCAAGATCCATATGTACCGCTCTAGAAGACTTCTTGGTCTCTCTCAAGAGACTTATATTAAGAAGGTGCTCGAGGGCTTTCAAATATAAGGTGGCAAATACATTAACACTCTTGTTGAAAAGAGTCATGGACTTAGTTTCAATCTCTGCCATAAGACGGATACAAAAGGAGATGATATGGCGCAGATTCCATATGCAAGTACAGTTGGTAGTCTAATTTATACTATGATATGTACTCAACTAGACATTTGTTTTGTAGTGGGGCAGGTGAGTCGTTATCAGATTAAATGAGACTTGCTCATTGGAGGGTTGCTAAAAAGATATTCCAATACCTACAGGGGACTGTAGATTACATGCTATACTACCAGGGAATAGATCTTCGTCTATGGGGACCTTGCGATGTAAACCGGTGTAGTAATTTAGACGAGCACAAATCTACTTCTGGATATGCGCTCTTAATAGATAGCGGGGAAATCTCATGAAGTGGTAAAAGCACTCACGTATCACACTTTCTACCATAAAGTCATAATATATTGTGGGTTGCTCTGCCATTGAGGAAGCTGTGAGGTTAAATAGGTACTTGTAAAGCCTTAAAAATCGGTACCCGAGTGCATAGAATTCGATCCCAAGTTCCTCAGGTGTTAACTTAATAAAATGCACATGTGTTCTCATTCAAATTCGCATTTATTTCATTCACTAATTATCATAGTAACATATTTCAACTTAGAAAAACCAAAGTGATTTAGAGATAAAAAAAATTATAGAAATATAGGTCTAATACTCAAAAATTACATTTTTAAAAGTGATGACCACCCATATGAGAATTATACGAATCACAATAATTGAAATATGAATAAAAAAAACAACTATCAAGTGGGAAGAAGCTAGAGATCTACCATGCGCCCCAAGCTCACCATCGACTGGTATTATTCTTGAGTTATTAGCATATGTCAAATAGGAGACATCAAATGCCAACATAATGAATAAATATATCAAAATTATTACTTGAGACATTTTAATAAATAACATGTTCATAATAAATGCATATTCATATATTTAATACACTTAAGCATGTTACCTTTAACGCATAGATATTAAGTAAATTATACATATTATCAACACAATCAAGTGTAAGTAATAATTGCATAACAAGCAAATAGTTTCATAATCTAATTAGTAAGTATATTAATATTATGTTAAAATGATGAATGATCATTGCAATCCAGCATTCCCTCACAAGTGACTTGGACGTCTATTTCATAAACGCTAACACTCCCTCACAAGCAACTCCAATGCCAAATCACGACCTCTCATAGGATATGCATGATTGCCAAGTGATTAGTAGCCTCAGTTTACACAGGAGGTTAGTGAAGCTACGATGTCATCGTTATATCACGAGTATTATCCAGATCACGTGGCTAATTGCAGTACGTGGTGGTTCCTCACCAGTGTCTCTTGATCCAAATTAAGGCATCAATATGGTATGAGTCGTCACCCAACTCTGAGTATGAACAATCAATTCAGGGGTATATGCTTGTCACTTAAAACTAAATCAATACAGAGGAAAGGGCTCGTCACCTAATTATATTCAAGCCTTATCGTTCGAATGGTACTCTCGCATGAAATTATCGGTCAGGTAATTTAACGAGAACCATTTGAATAACATTCTATCACCTCTATTAGTGCTCACTCGTCACTATGAGGAGGCTCATCACCCTAGCATAAGCCAACAACTCGAACACGGTGTCCCATACACCATACTCAACTCATGAGTCTTTGTAGGATCATAACACATTAATGGTTATTAGTAGACTATATTAATAGTAATGGTGGCATCCCAGATTCTATTGAATGTTATACAATCACCAAGCATAATAATAATTAAGTCTGCATTAGACTTATGAAATCAACTATGGAGAACTCCAAGTAAACCAACATTGGGTACAAAGATCCTGTGTAGTTTCAACTACTATCAATCATCCGAATTCAACTTTAGTCAGCCATATAAGTCTGAGATAGCCTCTCTAAAGCTGACTATTCACATATTTAAATAATTTACAGAGCTCAATCCACAATAACAACTCAATTGAATCATATTAACATTTCTTAGCTTTTGACATTGAAGAAATTAAATTTAAGATTTAATGTCATTCAAGCATTTTATTGAGCATGTTATCAACAAAAAAAAATACATTTAATTATTCTAAAATGGTAGGTAGAAGCTTTAGGATAGATCTTCACTTTAGAACAGAAATCCTTGACTCGAATATGACATTAGCAATTGGAATTTGGAGAAAATGTTCCAAATCCTAATTCATCAACAATTTCACCGTTAGTATCATGAATTCTAATCTACTTATATTTTAATTAAGTGTTAAAGGTTTTATCTAACTTAGTTCAAGAAAATCACAACTCTATTCAACAAGTCAAGGCCTCAAGTCCTAGCCTAATTAAATCCTAGAGTTAGGGTTTTTGAGAAACATCGAAAATGAAATGGGGTTTCTAACTCTAATGGATCAAACATGCACGAATAGAAATAAAGAGATGAAAAGATAACTAAAAAAATTTTATCTAACAAACGATGAAACATCTAACTCAAAATTTTTGAATTTCAGTCGAGGAAGGCTTGAAAATGAGTGCTGAGGCGAGAACTTGCAAGATCCAACAAGCATGGGGATTGAACAGTGATGACCTATCATCGGGCCCCCCACTATTTCTTTCATCCCTCTCTTCTCTCTTCTTCTCTCTTTCTCACTTTCTCTCTTTCTCTAGGGAAAAATCGGATGGGAGCAAGGGTTGCCCCAAATGGCCTATTTATAGCACAAAAAATGATGCAAATGGCCCTATGGGGTAAGTTTTTATTATACTAGCCCTATGAAGGTAACATCTAAGGACGTCCAACTCCAAAGTTAGTAAAAATCTGAGACATTATAATCTACCTCCTTTAAAAATAATTTCATCCATAAAATTGGCTAAAGTTTCTATTAGATTCATATTCAGCTAGCCCTTTTGGGAATATGTTGACCTTGCCTATAGTGATTCGATTTTTACCTATTGTCGGGCCATTCTTTAGTAATCTAATCTACATATATAACTTGGTTTAGTTCTTGAATCCTAATTGTTTCCCTTCGATGAGTTCATTACTAATGCTCCGAGGATGACTCGGATCCTTCTTAGTGATCTAACCCTACATATAACCTGAATAAATTTCCTTCGATCTTGGGCTAGAAGGCTATGTGCCCACCACACTTCCATTGCACTGGTTTGATTGGATGAATGCATATTCCAACTTGACTAGGTTGGACTCATAATGTTCCACCCCCCTTAAAACCATATATGCACTCAAGGCTTAAGAATCTATGTCTTGACTTGCAAGTCAAAATGGATTAAAATTTGGTACCTAATTTTTTAACTATCATGTGCCCATCCGAAGTAATTTCTTAGGCCTAAACTTCTATGTTAGATTAGGACTATATCTTAGGGATAATTAAGGGGGCGCCCTACCCTCCATGACTTTAAGTATAGCTTCTAGGTTTTACCAGCTACCTTAGGAATTATTAAAGATTCCCAACAAGTGAGGTAACAAATTCTTAGTTTTCAATGGTAGGCTAACACGGAAGGACAGTTGTAGTCGGTTTGATGCTGATGCATAAATCTTCTACCTGGCTAGTACAGATGGGTTTATTGTATCATCTCTCAACCCTGGTAAAATTTGGTCTTCTGCTCGGAAAAGCATCAAGTCCATTGATAACCACCAGGATTTAGAGTTTAGGTCGAACCGTGAATACTTTTCTTAGTTATATAGTTTCGCCATTCCATGTTCCTATGGATTCTCCTACGAAGGTTGTGTTAAGTTTAATTAACATATTTCCTAAAACGGGTCCCTGAGTATCTCGACGTCAATTTATTATTGTGTCTATAATCATCATTCCAAAGGTCCTGGTTATTTCAATACTCTACTCTGATACCAACTTATAATGCCCTGAAAATCGGTACTCGAGTACATAGATTCTGATCTTAAGTTCCCTGGGTATTAACTTAATAAAATGCACAAGGTGGTTCTATGGTATCATCGGGGTAATGGCTATCTTTTGACAATCCTTGATGAAGAGATAAATATTGTCTTGTCTACAGTTGGGTGCATCATGGTTCGACTGTCATGATCGACCGAGTAACATATGATATGCTTCTATGTCGACCACGTCACAAAATACTTGATCGTTATAATTTACACCAATTGAACATGAGACAATGAAATATTCGTTTACCTTGGTCTCGTTCACCTTTTTTATCCAGCCAATGAAGTAAGGGAAATGATGCTTTGTCGTAGGAACCAAAACTTATCTTCCGTCACTTTCGATACAATGTTCTCACTATTGCCACTATTTATGATTACATCACAGACCTTGCAACTGACGGTACACCACATACGAAATATATTGTGTTGTTGTGAATGCAACTCCTTTTTTGGAGTGTGCAATAATCTCATCACGACCAAGGATTCGCCATGATCCTCGACCAACTATTTTTCATCACCATCTCCTTCCTCAGTCGCTTATTCATCTTCATCAAATCCAAGGTCTTCTTCTGCTACATCACCTTAGTGCCCCCTTCGTTAATGGCCAAATGGATTGAAAGGTGTTAAGGGCAGGAGTTTGATAAGTAGCCTAGTTGGACAAAGCAGTAACAAGTGTTCGACCTTACTCGACCACAAGGATTTGGAATCCTACTTAGACCTATTGTTGTGTGTGCCCCACATTGAGGCCTAGATAGACCTCCCCTTGTGTCAAGGTTTGAGGTTATAGGAGATTGAGGACGTCCTCCTATTGTTTCCTTTTCTCGTGCCATCGTTGAATCCTACATATGACCCATCATGGGGGTCCGAATCGAAGGAAAGGGACAAGGATTCTTGCAAGCTGTGTTTTCGCCCTACCTTCCAGTTGAACCGCTTCATCTACGGTCCCGACCGGGTGTATCTAAACTCAGTCTTGAATTATCAATCGTAACTCGCTTATAAACTGTGCTACCTTCTGCAATTTAATTTCCAACAGGTCATTCTGCATTATCAACTACTGGAATTCTTCAGTGTAATCTATGATAATTCAATTTCCCAATTAGTAATTTTAGTATTATTAAAATAATATGTGCACGCAATCACTAAGGATGAATCATGATTGAAGAAGGTGTCTCATTCGTTGCCGTGATCGGATGGACGCCTTATTCTATCGGGCATGTAAGAGTTGTAATTGCTGCCACCATGAAGAAGCACTGGATTTTAATTTGAATGCTAATAATTTCATATTTTTATGTTCTGGCACATCCATATAATCAAAATATCGTTTTACTTCGGTTAACTAGTCTAGGAAATATTTTATACGCGACATTAAAACAGTAAAGTTTGGCCTTACCTCGATAGTCTCTTTAAGTACGATTTAGTCGATCGCCTTCATAAATTGGTCGTCGAGCAAAGTCGTCATTGATCTCCCCATCGCTGGAGCTTAACTCATCTAAGGTAGCCCTACAATTGACCTTCGAAAGTGCCCTACAGAAATCGATGTTGTGTCGTATAACAACCATGGGTGGCTGAGCATCGCCTTGGTCTCGGGGTGGAATTAGCGTATCCGCGAGACGATCGAGGGTTTACTGCAGCCTTTGCATGGTCAACTGATTCTTCCGATGGAAAGTTTTCATTCTTTCCCAAAGATAATGAATCCTTGTATTACTGTCCACATGAATTTGGTTCATTCCTTTGTTATTTGCCATCTGCCTAAGGATAGTCCTCACTTTCATACCAACTAACGTAGGGATGCATCTGATGCGGTCGATCACCGTCTTCCTTGGGTGATAATTATTCTGAATCCATGAAATTTCTCTAGACTCCTCACAGAGATTCCTCAAATCCACGAGGAAAAATAGGAAAATATAAATAAATTCTAATAATTTTGAAAATAAATTGATTGAAGATAAAAATGAATTTATAATCCTCTAAATAGTGATATCAAACTTACGAAGAAGTTTCAAAATCCAATTCAGACTCCCTAAAAATGTGACTTAGTATAAATAGTAAACTTTACTAGATTTTATAATTTTCATCCGAAAATAGTAAGTGTCCAATTTGGTCTAACCACGTTATTCTCCTAATATTTGTAAGCCCTTTTCATGTTGGCCAAGACTCTTAACTCAAAAGGATCAAAAGTTTTAACCAAACTAAACCTTAGTATAAATGGAATTATAATGGACTCTCGACCGCCGATAGGATGGAATCTTGCAAATCCTGCATGGGTAACCCATCATAACAGGGTTGGTTGACTAAAGTAGCTTCTCTTACCCCAAAATCATATATGGTACATCAAAAAACTCATTTTGATTTGCAAGATACGGCTGTTTTAAGGCTTTGACAGTCCCGATCACTTACGCTTACGATCGTGCCTTCTGTGGTTCATCTTAGCCATGAAAGTGTCCACGACCCGCTCTACATCACGGTCCCATCTATACAAAGTAAAAACTGATCAAGGATCATGCAATGGCTCCAAAAGATGAGATATAAGTGCAGTAGCATTGTTCCTTCACCTCCAGGATATGCACATTATTAATGGGCTTTCAGCATGTACCAGTGCTGCGCAATGGTCAGCTGATTCGGAGCATTGGGCTGTTGTACCTCACTATGGACAGATATCTTTAGTTGAATTTGGAGTATTGTTGTATGTCTTGCTTACCGTTTATTTGGAGTCGAGAAATTGAAATATTTGGACTGGCTTATGGACAAAATCTTATGACATGGTCCATCCATATGAGGCCCACTACACTAATAGTCGGGATCAATCAACCATGGCCCAACTGGAAGAAATTGAAAAGCGAAAAGACATTGGATAGTGGGCAGGGTTTGGGTTGGGCCAGGATGAGCCAGCAGGGCAATGGACACCTGAGTCCATAGAAATTGATTGGGCCTGGGCTAAAACTTACCTGATCTGGGCTGGCCCAAAAACTGATAAAACTCCTTTCCCAATTAAATGTTCCTAATCCATGACCAAGAGAGGAACAGATGCACAAAGCAACAGACATTTGAAGAGGAACAAAATCAATGATATTCATTGAAGGCACATGAGTTGTCTAATTAAGGATTAGAATTGTATACTGTAGGACATAAAAAGCATATATGAGGTGAAGCTGTGCTGGGCTAGGATAGGTGGAAAAATATTCGCATGCCAGGCACAAGCCCAGCCGCAGCCCATTTGAATAAGTCCAAGCCCATCAAAATTTCGGTCTGTCCAGACAGGTCACGAGGCCCATCACCACTCTTATTTGTATACTTAAAGGGATTCTACAACTGTAAGTTCTCGAAAGAAAAACTAAAAGAAAAAGCAAAAGAAAATGAAATAAAGAAAAAAAAAAAAAAAAATTGAACTAGAAAAGGAGAATATTGGACCGGATTTTAAGAATTTTGATGGTTGACTGTTCATTGGACCATCACTAACTCGATAATTACGTGTATCTGCCCAGTGTGAAATTCTTTTGGGTTGTGATATTTCTAAATGGGCTGACTTGAATCGGAAAGTTAGGATGGAATTACATATATGCCAGGTGTACAGTTGCCATCATCATATCATCTCCGTTCTAGCAAGGGCGTGCGTAGTGGGAACAGATTCCATCAAGTCGAGCTAATGCCTAGTTCGATCAAGCTGTGACCATGAGCCCTTCTTAATATATATGTTGTGTGTATATATATGTTGTCCATCCATTTTGTTAGATTATTTTAAGACATGAGCTCAAAAATGAAGCTGATCGAAATCTCAGGTAGAAAACACAACAGGAGCGATTGAACACAAACCATTAGAAATTCTCGATGACCATAGAGGTTTTGGATTAAGCTGATTTGCATTTTCCTTTCATCTAGATCTATGTGACTTTATCAACTGGTTAGATGGTAATGAATAAACATTATGGTAGGTCCTAGAAAGTTTTTAACGATGACAAACAAATATCAAGGCGGACCCAACGGTCATGGCCTGACCATACGTGATTGTACCCTGATCTGAACGAATTCACTTCCACTGGCAACCGAAGTTATTTAACTTTCATATAAAAGAATATATATGCAGTCAGTAGGCTTCAAGGTCACGGTCTTGCATGTGGAAATATATAATAATTATATTCTTCTAGAGTATGTATGCTCGTCTTATGTGCCACATATTAGGTTCTTTCACATTCTCTCACGTAAAGGGGTCCATTAGCAGTGTTTTTACTTGGCCGCTAGAAAAGAAAAAGAGATCTTTCTTTTTCTTTTTCTTTTTCTTTTTCTCATTGGTGGCAAGAAAAGAGGAAGCGTAGGATGGATCTCTTTTTCACCGTGAAGAAAGCCAGCTCGTGCTCAATCCATATAGCATAACAGGGTTTGGGCCGGGCCAGGAGCGGGACACTTAAGGTCCAGGTCTAAGTCTGAGGAAATTGATTGGGCCTGGGCCCATCCGACTCACCTAGGCTGGCCCAATACTTTATAAAATTTTCTGTTCCCCACTGAAATATTTCTAATCTAATCAAGGATTACAATGGCTTATCCGTGGCACATAAGACATTCATATATGAAATGGGGTGGGGCCGGGCTGGGCTACGTCCTGTTGAGCTAGGCCCAAACTCATCCCAGACATTAACCAATCATGCATCCAGGCACAAGCCTGGCATAGGTCCAACCCAACCAAATATGGGTTAGTGCATGCATATTGTCCCGCCCATTGCCACTCTTAATTGCACACTCTCTAGGATCCTACAACTCTCTTGGCTAGCTCATGGAAAAAAAAAAAAGCTAAAGAAAAAAGAAAAGGGAAAGAAACGGAAGACCGTTTATTTGCCATTCATCCAGTGTGATCTTTTTTACTTTTGTGCCATATAGGCCCAACGATTTGGACAGTTTGGATTGAATTACCTACATTTCACATGTACAGTGGTTTTGTGTGGATCATAAAGCTCTCTGTCGAAATCACTGAGAGAAGGTTATGGTAGTGTGCATGCATATGGATGGTTATGCTTTTCCAGGCTATCCATGCTCTTCTAATTCAATACGTGTTAGGTTCTTTCTCCTCCTACGCAAAGGCGTCCAGAGGAGGGAACATTTTATAAAAGAAGAGTCTAGGATGCTGCTTGGTGGGCCAGCATGATTCTTGGCTTGGAAAATCTTCTAAGTGGGACCCACATGATGGACAGCTTGGATATCACTCTAACGTGCCATGATCGGAGGCATGTGGATGGGATTGCAGCTCTATATAAGGATCTTCCGTTTTTGGTTTTTCTCTACCATAATCACAGAGAGAGAAGATTGTATTTTGATTCTTGCAAAGACTTTCGTATCTGTCAAACGACCTTAGCTCCGGGTATGCTCTTCCCTTACTCCAAATTTTCTCTTCATTTTCCTTCTTATTCGTCTTCCCATCTACGTGACATCGCATGATCCAGCATGGCCTGCATGTATGGTGATCGCCAGAGCTTTCTATTACTTGGTTTCCCACCTTGTAGATGCTAGGCAACTTATCAGGTGGGCCATGACTTACAAAACAAATGAGCCGCTGGATAATGGCAATATTTTTTCCAGGCCATCTACCTGTTTCTACTATCTAGGACGATTAACGTGTTGATGAGCCGGATTACTGTGGTGGATCAGTTACAATGTGGGACCTACCTGATGGACAGCTTGGTTCATGCACACATGTGAGCCAGTGACACATGTATGGGCTAAGCAAAACATAGAAAGCTCTCATAGCACAAAGTTTGAGAACACAATAGTTGCATGGATTTTGTTGCCATTTACATCATATATACATATGTTATGTCAGTTCACTGTTCTTTCACAACAGTTGAAACCAGCAAAAGAATGGTCTTAAACATCTGTGACTGAACCTATCTTGTATGAATGACCTGACCATCCATTTTGTATGCAACTGACTGGAAGGTTTGGATCACTTGGTAGGTGTGATTTTTTCAGGGATCCTAGAAATAGTGGACCTAACAAACAGTCCATACAGGTGATGTGGACGCCCACTGTCCAAATGAAACTACATAAATGGAAGGTTCCCTTTCACTTAGCCGTGTTGATCATTGCTCTATAATATTAGATAATCACATGGTTTGAAGGGATCTCATGGAACAAGTTGTAACTGATACATTGAACCGTTTTGTTCATTGAATTTTACATGCTCATGAGATGTATGAAGTGGGACGTGCAAGATTTGGTGGCCCTATGTGGGTGGACCATTTGAATGAACAATGGATGAAATTAAATAAAGGTCCGAATAATCTATGCTTAGAAATTGTTGGTAGTAAATATTATCCTATTTCCTAACCATCCATGATAAAGGATTCACGGGCAAAACGACAGTGAGATGAAGCTTTTCATAGGAAAAAGGTATTTACTTGAGAACTCTGTTGACAGAAGTTACTTGTTGACATTGTCGGTGCTTCGTTAATAGACGTTAATTGGTGGTTGACATTGTTGGTAGACAGTGATTATCTTTCTTTGGTTTTGTATTGTCTTTTTGAAAGCTCATGTGCTATCAAAATAGCTATTGAATGTAAACTTAAGCATGTCCTGATGTAAAGCATTTTTCTAGTTTTTTAATGGGTTGGGTGTCTTGTGCATAAATACCTTGCATTTGTATGGGGGTATAATGGCATTCCTCTTACCATGTTTAGATAAATCTTTTTTATATCCATACATCAATCCCCCATTCTTTTCTAAAAAGAATGTCTATTGAATGGATATATATGTTTTCGAACTAGTTGATGTGAATCAGGTCACATGGAAGTGTGTTGTGCAAATCACGTCCACCTATATGCAATGCTTTAGTATGGATAGTTTATGTCTCAAAAATCATTCTATGGCATAATGCTACCCATTTGATTGGCCATTAAGGTGATGGCAAAAAATATAAATAATTAAAAGGTGAGAGCACACCAGCTATAATTGTATTAAGAAAAGAGGCATGTACAAGCACTCCATGCCGGACAATTCCTAGGTCCACCAACTCTACGAAGAAAACCAACATGCAATTCTATACATCTCACACTTCCTCAAAAATTAAAAATAAACAAAAAATACAATCGCAATATACAGATGTTGCCATGTCCCACATGATTCAGTAAGAGATGACCTTTAAACACCCCTGGATTACCTCCTTGCTAGAGTACATTCTATGACATCCCCCCCTGTATTGCCCAACCCTACAAGCCCATCCATAACCACATTGTTCTTGCAATAAAACTCATAATAGAATTGGTGATAGGCCACCTAAGAGCAATAGTCCGCACCTTCGGATTCATTGGAAGCTTGGAAACGACGTAGGAGATGTGGATTTCAGAGGTTGATCGGCCGGAATCCCTAAAGCAACATTTGGAGGTTAGGTTTCCATGTAAATCTCCCTCATCATAAGGATTTCAAAGAAAATAGGTGATGGATCTTACCTATATGCTCAACGGGACGAAAGGACGGCTTTGGATGAGGATTTCTTCTTGGAGGAGAGGTAAGAAGTTGTGGAGGTTGCTCTCCTTGGGCCCCACCTCGATCCAAGGTCTACCTTCACTCTCCTTCACTCACCCTTCCCCTCTTCTTCCTTTCTTCTTTCTCCCTTTTCTCTCTTATCTCTTTCATTCCCTAGGGCAATTCGTATAGGGAGAGGGGTGCCCCAAATGAGGCCCCTTTATAGTGCCAAATTTGGTGTCAATGGCCCCAAGTGTTAGGTTTTTACTATACTAACCCTATAGGAGGGTTTTTCTAGCCTCTAGGGCCCATTATGGGGTGTACAAGTCGATATATACCGTAAGATAGGTGCTCTATGGCCCGATGAAGGGCCATGCAAAATTTGGGAACGATCGGATATGGGGTTTGGTCGTACATGTTCGATTTGCGATCAATGGTCACCGTTCCACGATTGGGTCCCAGATTTTGCGGGCGGGCGTAGGAAAATACATTAGGCCTCCACCATAAATTTAAAAGAAATCTGACGACTGAAATGTCTTATATCTCAATTTCATTGACACATGCCAGATTTCAATCCTGGCCTTGGGTGGGTTGCATTTGGCAAGTGCCGCTGGAACTACGCTGATAATTATTTTATGGGCATCCATTGAATCTGTGGTTCGTGATGGACCACAAGCCCAATGAGACAGACATTTCTCTATAATTTTGAAACTAGTGGCCCACCAACGAGCGGTTTAGAGCTTGTTCGGAAAATCAGAACATTTTTGGAATGAATTAGGCAATGAGATTTCTTGTGGATAATGATTAGGGTTTGGATTAACTATGTTCATATCGTGGCCTATTTATAACTAGTGAAAGTGAAGATTTGGTCATGATTACTCTAAACTGTCGGTTTTGGGCTAAGAGAGTAACAGGGTTGATTTGGTCTATCAGTCAAGATCCGGGCCTTATCTGATTTGGCCCCGGTTAGATCTTTAATTTAGTCACGATTGTCTTGATTAGTTAGCGATGGGTTGGTTAGATTTAGGTCCTACGTGAGTAAATTATAGGGCTACACCTGATGTTCAAGTGATCTGTTGGATTCGTTGACTTCATACAGTTGATTAATTGGACTTGTGCGGTTCTTCACTGGTACCACCCCTGTATAAACTAACATTGAGTGCTAATGGTTATTAAGTGACGTTATAAGTTAATTAATTAAAAAAAATTAAAATTTTTTAAAAATCCAAAACAGTGAAAAATCCTGAATGTTACACTTGAATCTTCATTCTTTATAGCTTTTTGTCCTCTTCTCTAATTCTACCTTGCATAATGGCTCCACCATCGCTTCTTGTGCATACTTCGTCTTCCATTTATGCCTTCGCCAAACCCAGAAAAGTTGCACAAAACTTAGAACTTTTTTATGAGAACCACTTTAGTGAGCATGTCAGACAGATTCACACTAATGTGAATTTTTTTAGAGTTACGCCTCCTTCCTCGAGTACTTGTCGGATAAAATGGTGATGTACATCAATATGTTTAGTATGTGAGTGATTAATAAAATTTTTAGTTAAATTGATCGTGCTCTCTCTGTCATGATTGACTGGAACAACCTCTTGCTGAAGACCCAACTGATTTATCATTCCCCTGAATCAAACGCCTTCCTTAAATGCCTCGGTCGTTGTCATGTACTCAACTTCAATTGTGGAAAGAACTATTATGATTCAAGCTTTGCCATCTAATTGATCGCTCTACCTGCTAAAACAAACTAGTAACCGAAAGTTGGCCTTCTACTATCCATGCCGCCCGAGTAATCATAATCCACATAACCTACTAACTTGTCCCATAATTTCTCAAAAGATAAGACATAGTCTTGCGTACCTTGAATGTATCGAAGTTGTGATTTCATCGGTTCCCAATGTTGCTTGCTGGGGTAAGACATGTAACTACTAACAATACCAACTGTATGTAAAATATCTAATCTAGTATATACCATGGCATACATCAAGCTGTCAACCACAGTGGAATAAGGCACACGAGACATAACATATTTTTCTTCATGATTTTAAGACATTGTTTTGAAGATAGCTTGAAATGTGTAACATGAGAAATGAGGAATATTGACCGACTTTACCTTGTTCATCACGTACTTATTAATAACTTCTCAAGATATTCTTCCTGAGATAACCAAAGCTTTCTTCTCTTCTTATCTCTATATATATCAATGCCAAGAACCCTCTTTGTAACCTCCAGATCTTTCATTTTAAATGTCTCTAATAACTAAGTATTCAGTAAATCGATGTAATATATGTTGTGAATGGCGATAAGCATGTCATCGATGTACAAAATTAAGATAATAAATTTTTCATCACTCAATGTCTTATAATAGATACAATTATCATATTCACCCTGATGAACTTCTGACTTACCATGAATGAATTAAACTTTTTATACTATTGCTTAGGTGACTGTTTCGTCTTGTACAATAACCTTTTTAATCTACAAACCTTATTCGCTACCCCTTGTACTTTATAGCATTTTAGTTGCTTCAGGTAGATATGTTCTACCGATTCTCCATGCAAGAAGATAGTCTTCATATCCATCTGCTCAGCTCGAGATCATATTGGGTAACCAATGCCAACATGAAAATGATATATATACTTGTTTCACCACTGGTGTGAATATCTCAGTGAAATCGACACATTCTCTTTGAGTATATCATTTCGCTACCAACCTTGCCTTATAACTATTATATTTTTTCTTAAACATCCACTTGTGCCTGATCACTTTATGGCTAATGGGAAGCTCCACCAACTTCTACATCTCATTCTTGTATAAGGAGTCTATCTCATCATACATCGCTGTTTTTCTCTTTTTAGCATCAGGCTCATCAAGAGCTTCCTTAAGGGCTTATTTGTTCTTTCAAAGCAATGAAAAATATACAGTAAATGATAATTATTACGATTTCACTGTGTTTGAAAATTCATATGAACCTGTGAAATTGGTTCAAAAGAGATAATTTAAAATTTTGAACTGCAAGGTAATGACTATGTTGTATCCATTCCGTCCATCTATTTTATTACATTATTTTGAAGCAGGAGACAAAAAATGAAGCAGATCCAACACTCAAGTGGCCCACGCCAAAAGAAACAGTGGCCCCACAAAGTTTTTAACGAGAAGTATTCGATTTCCTTTTTTGTATGATGTGGTCCACTTGAGTATTGGATATGCCTCAATTTTTTACTCATGCTATGACTTTAACTGGAATAATGGATGAACGGTGTGGATAAGCGAAATGCATCATAGTGGGACCCACAGATATTTTATAATATTCTTAATTTTCATGTCAAAAAGTAAGCAGTTAAATTAAGTATGTTGCAAATGTATGGGGAAATAATTATTACTTTTTTACATGGTATTTACCATTTCACCAGAAAATCAAACACGCCCTAAGAGTAGACAGATCCCCCTCATCCATAATGAGAGCAAACGCGGTGTCTAAGTCATCCATGTATCTTTCCAGTAACCTCCAATCCCACAGCGGATTCCTTCTCACAGGTGGCTACTCTACCTATTCTTGTACCTTTGCCTGCGTCTCTATATCATCCTGAGTATCATTTGTGTCCATCTAAATGTTCGCAATTAACTTTTTTGATTCCTCATACTCATTCTTACAAAACAAGGATCCCTCATCCAATTGACGTCATGACATAGGTTTATTTTCCATGTGACCCAATCATACCTCTACCCCTTCACACCACCACCTTAACCGATAAAGATGTACTTATTTATTATTTGGTCTAGCTTATCTCTCTCAATTAATCGTATATGAGTGTAAGCATCATAACCAAACACACTCAGTCCCTAATAGTCTACTTGCTGACTCTACACTTTCTCAGGGATTTTACAATTAATAACTATGAAAGGGGACAGATTCACCAAGTAATAAGCCATGTTAACGGCCTCCATTCACAGTTTCTTGCCCAATCCAGCATTACTAATCATGCCTCGGGTACTCTCAAAGAGAGTCCGATTTATCTACTCCGCTATACTATTTGGCTCTGGCGTGTGGCATACTATGTTGTGCCCCATGATCTCTTCATCCTTACAATATTAATTGAATTCTCTTGAAGTGAATTCACCACCGTTGTGAACGGCTCAACTAAGGGTAATCTAGATGACGGAGGTGGGGGCGGAGTATGTAGAGATTACCTTGGTAACCTGATCTTTGCTTTCCATATTAAGTATGGCACAATTTCCAACAACACGGCCGAGGCACAAGCGATGGTTGACAGGCTAGCCGTTTGTGCAAACATGGGAATATCGAACATATAGCTGAAAGTGACTCTCTCTTGATCTTTCAAGTAGTCTCTAATCCATCCTATGCGGGTGGGTGGAACCTGTGGTACCGAATCGCCTCCATTCATGGGCTTGCGCAGTCAATCAATGTCCAGTTCTCCCATACTTATCGTGAAGGTAATTTAGTAACGGATAGCCTTGCTAAGATCGCTAGTAGCGATGCCTCAAATGCGACCCTCTTCTCTTCGTCTTCTCTCCCTCTTGCGATCCGGGGCTCCCTTCTTTTGGACAAAGCCAATGTCGGGCTTCTTAGACCTGAAAAAATGAGGATGGGAGTGGGTTGACCTGGCTGCCGCGACGGGCTCCTGGGTGTTCTTCTCTTGCCAGCGTCCGTTTGCTACCCACACTTTTCATCTGAGTTCGATATTTTGGCGTGCGATGTTTTGTCCATATTGTGTAGTCCTTATTTCCATTTCATATGATGTGTGGTCCAACCCTTTTGCTTGGACCTGCCCGAATGGTTGTACATTTTACAAGATCAATGAAATTTTAAAATTTTCTTTTAAAAAAAAATAAAATTGAGAA
Source organism: Magnolia kwangsiensis (assembly GCA_037074715.1). NCBI lineage: Eukaryota > Viridiplantae > Streptophyta > Magnoliopsida > Magnoliales > Magnoliaceae > Magnolia > Magnolia kwangsiensis. The sequence goes on from CM073584.1 coordinate 7,636,506, forward strand.
GTGATTTAAAATAAATAAATAAATAAATCACCACCGTTATCTGTTCTTAGTAACTTCACTTTTTGCCCTAACTATTTTTCAATCATTGTCTTTCATTCCTTAAAGTTGATGAAAAAAATAGATTTATTTTTTCTAAAATAAACATACACTTTTCTGAAATAGTTATTAATGAGCGTGACAAACCATTATGACCCTCCGCCGAAAACCACGGGCGCCAGCCCGCATACATGAAAATGCACATAATCAAGAACCCCTTATATACGCATTTACCAAATTTAAAAGACAACTTAAATTATTAACCATATATACAATGCTCACATATACTAAAATAAAAGCCTTTAAAAACTAGAATTAAACAACGGTCAAAAAATAGTTTCATGCCCTACTCGCTCATGTGGCCCAGACGTATATGTCATATACCTGCAGACGTGACGTCCGTTACAGATGCCGCAGCTCCACCCAATGACATACTCCCAATCAACTTGTATGCTTTTATGACTTTGAGTGTTTCCTTTGAAACTTTAAAGACACGATTAAAATCAGTGTATTTGCACCCAAGCGCCTTACATCGAGTGCTCTATGAGATATAAGTCGCTTCCTTAGCTTAGGAATATGACTCACGTCGATTAAGGTATGCTCCATACCATCAAATATCTTGATATGCACCAATCTAACACCAACAACTTTACAAACATTATCATTACCCATAAAGACATGGCCACTGTCGCACTCACTATAACTGGTGAATCAACTCCAATGAGGGGTTATGTTGTACGAAATCCTTGTATCTAAAATCCATTCACCATTAAAGTATTCAAATTTTGATGCGGTGAGCATGTCACTACCGTTTATCTCCTCATTGGATTTCACCATGTTGGCCTCCTTAAAAGAACACCTTGATTTCTCTTTTCTTGCCTTAAGATTTGTGCAAACTTTCTTATTGTGCTTAGACATCTTACAGTTCTAGCAATTCAACTTCCTTTTTCCCTTGCCCTTGGATTTAGACTTTAATCGTGAGGATCCACTATCTCACTTAGAATTTTGTCCACTCAGAATCAATGCATCTGTAGAAGCACTCATGTCAACGCTTCTTTTTTCTCATCACCTTCGATTAAAGGGATGAGATAATGGTCTTAACACTAATGGTGAATCTAGCTAACAGTGCACAATGAGTCTTCAAAAAACTCATACGAAGCCAGAAAAGAATTTAATAGAATGCATACTTGATCTTCATCTTTCATCGTTTCTTCCACATCCAACAATTTCAGATTAACTTGTTACTAATGTAGGCCTCAACATCAATCCCTGTCATCTTTAGATTGAACAACTGAAGCTTTAAGTAGATGCAATTTTCAAGAGATTTCTACACATAGATGTTCTCTAATTTTACAAATGTACTTGTTGTAGTTTTCTCTTTCATGATGTTATAGAGGACCTCATCCGTTAGGAATAATTGGATACGAGTTCTCTTTCTTATCCATCTTATTTCTTTCATCATTTGTCATAGATTCTGGCCGCTTTTCAAGGAAAGCATCGTCAAATCCTAGCTGAACTAGGAGACTGGTCATCTTAACCTTCCATATTTCAAAGTTATTTTTTTCATAATACTTTTCAAAATTGAACTTTGGATTAGAAGCCATTGATACTATTTTTTCAGATTCAATCTGCTTCCCAACGAATTCTCTGATACCATTTATTGGAGAACCATAGAAGCATAAAGAGTTGAATAAAGTAAAGTACTCTAATTAATCGCACAACCAATTTCAAACACAAAAAAACTGGATTTAATATGAAAAAACTCTTACGAGGATAAACCATAGCACAAAGCGACAGTAATGCACTATGAAAGTAAAAAAATTATAAGAGATAGAGATTATCCGATTCGAACAACCGACGAATCTCCCCAAGCTATGCCCTTGAAACCCTAGAATGAATTAGAAAGCCCATAATACTATTAAATCTCGATTGCACCCATATATATATACATATATATATATATATATATATATATATATATATATATAGCATGCATAAGAGTTATAATTGAACTAGGAAACAAATCTCGCACTTACGCAATTCGGCGTGTATGCTCAATGGAACCTTTAATGGTATTTCTTTGGCATCGACAAATCGTCGATGGCATCGAGAAAGTTCCAAAACTGTCTAGTGATAAAACATGGATTTTTCAAAATTTTTCAGTGGCATCGAGCATTTGTCGATGACATCAACATTTGCTTGATGGCATCAAACTGTCTATCAATGGCATCGACAGACCTATTGTTTTCAAATTTAAGACGTTACTAACAATATCATGCTGACCAACTGCCTAATCATCTATTCCAACAGGCACATCAAGCACTTATCTTGTTTTTCACTTTTTATTTATGGACAGTTGTAAAACACGGTGGTGGTAGCATGGCCAAGATATAAATAAAATTGATCATGTTTATCCTAGCTTATATTTCCTTTTTTAAACAAATCTTCCATTCTGATTTAGAAATATTATGGTAAAACACTAGTGTAACAAAAAGTCTTTAAGTTGGCTGATCTTGCATCTATTGGCATAAGGCAAAAATAACTCATTTGTGAGGGCTAACCCTTACCCTTGCATAATACGGAGGACCCTAGATCCCAATCTAGTCTCCAATCTGCCCATCTCGGCGCAGGGAGGTACCAAAAGTTCAGCCAAGCAAAGAAAACCTTTAGTTAGGTAGACTCTAATACGCCTGCGCAATTATAGATGCACACGTACAATCAATCTAGGATCTCGATTGCATGAGCAACCCTGTCTAGCTGAATTGAGGGCAACACCTTTTCATAGGGTGCACAATGGGACCCATTGAGTCTAAGTATTTCTCGATCTAAAAGAGATACCATTAAAATTGAAAAAGGCTAGTTTTATGACTAATGCTGTGAAAACTAACACGACCCGAATCAACATTATGAGCCTATAAACGATGTTGATGCAAGAACATCCTCCCAACATGACCTGAGTGATTTTGCCACATTCCTCCATCAGTTTACAAAGTGTATACAATAGATCACTAGGAATGCCTGGTCACTATCTAAGATAAGTAAGAGAAATGTTGAGAGTCATCTTTGGGAACTTAAAGCTATTGATAGACGTTCTCCCATTCTCCATTGTAGTTGACACAAGGTGGAAGAGGCTACTGAGCTCTCGAATAGAGCTAGCTAAAGTGAGCCAATAGGCCATCCTCTATTTCCCTCATTGGTGGTAGAGGAAGAATAAGATAGCTGCAGTAATTACTAGTCGTGACATCTTGGATAGCAAAGTTACCACACTACTAGGAGTCACATCCTAGTCGGCTTTATTAACCCTATTAGCCAGACAGCTACTTTGCCATTATTACATGGCTTGATGACCGACCTACTCACGGGAAGCCTTAAAAAGAATCGGTTAACTATAATGGACTCCAGAGGGCCGCATACTGCCAAGGACAACCCCAAGTTATGCAAGCCTCATATCAAGGGCAATACAAGGTGCAAACACTTTTAGGGCAACCTTCGGTTACGCCCTAGTCATATAGTGGCTGATATATGACCGAAACACTCTGCGAGCAACCCTCGATCGCAAACCTGGTCTACCAAGGACCATATGGGACCACAATGCTTGAGGGGCAACCCTCAACCTTGGCCCCGGTATACCAAGAACCTTGTAGGACATAGGCACTCATGGGGTATCCCCACATTTTGCCTTTTCCTCATAATGGCTACCAAAAGGTTGATGCACCCGATGGACATCCATCGGTTGCACCACTCCCTATGATTGCACCGTATGCGACACAAGACTTTGACCCTGGCCAGCCATTAATATATTCAACTTTGCAACATCAATTAGTCCTCCAACAACCACTTGGCCATGACGATGTAATATGGCTTACCCAGGAGTACGTCCAACAAAATGGTCGATGATTATCTCTACCGACCTATAAAAAATCCTACCCTAAGTGGATCGACCGATACCATTAATTCCTTAGAGGCTTTAGATTCCCTGAGTTCACCTTATTCTTAGGGGATAATGAAACCTCAAGAATTGAGCACATAGTCCAATTCACCATGCAATCCAAAAATGATTTCCTGAAGCTTTGGCTATTCAAGAACTCATTCACAAGAACTGCGCTTACATGGTATATTAACTTACTGGCGAATGCTATTCAAACTTGGGCCATGTGGAAGATTTAAATCTTCCACATGCAATTCCATCAAGTCAAGTCGTAAGTATCCATGACCAATCTCTCTATATTGAGACAATTGCTGGAAGAGTTGGCCGAATTGTTCATTCTGCATTTTAAGGTCGTTAGGAACCGTTGGTCAGTCATTCTGCCCAAGATAAAATTTGCTAGGTTGGCCCTAAAAGGCATGAACTTTAAACTTCAAAAGAAGTTTGAAGGTGCCCACTTCAGAGACCTATTTGAGTTGTCAACTAGGACCACTCGATATGAGTGAATCCTCTTGGAAAATAATGACATATGAGTTCATCCAAAGGAATGTATTATAGAGACCTGAACTATAATCTAGTCGTAGTGGACATAGTTCCTGCACAGTCGGATGAGGAACATAATGCATGTTATGAGACAGTTGTTAAAGAGATAATCTTACACAACCATTTGAGTGTCCAACGCTAAAGAAGATTGAGAATAAAGCCTCAGTTAGTACCAACTCAAGAAAAGGAACCACCAGAACTCGAATGAAGTAAACTTTTAATATCTCTAAGTTGGACAAGATATTTGAAACTTTATTAGATGGCAAGTTCGTTAGGCTCCACACCTACTAGAAGATGCCTTAAGCAGAAGAGCAGAAAATGAATATTTACTATAAGTGGCATGGCACTAAGGCCCATTGGACTAAGAACTGCATCATTTTATAGAACTTGGTTTAGGAAAATATCAATAAGGGCCTCCTCAAGTTCCTTGAGAAGGAGAGAACGGGTGTTGACCAAAATATATTCCCAACAACGACCCTAGTCAATTATATCTTGACCAATCTTGAAGAAACTATTTTACCAACTGAAAATGTTAAGGATAAAAGCATCCATTCCTATCTCGACCACAAGAATCATATCAAGGTCAAATTATCTAGTGTGTCTTATGCACTAGGAGTGTTAGAAGTGAAGAAAGTTATCACAGGATTAGTGATCTATCTAACACATCTTGTCAAAACCTAACGAGGCCAACTGTGAGTCATCCTCCTATACAACAACAACGAAAGATGGCATACGACTGTAGAGAGCTCAACCGGTCAAACCTAGAATGGTCCAGCTGATAAAGGCTTTCACTGATCGATGGACTATTAATATCCATTGCAAATTTCCTTAATTCCCTCAAGGCTTGATGTGTACCGAAAAATACGACTTTACCAGCGAAGAGTAGTAACCAAAGTTCATGGTATTATCATTCAAATCAAGAGTACAAATCTACAGTCAGTAAAAGAAAGACTTGGGCTGTAATTTTCCTATACCCATCCTCTCAAACAATCTCCCTTGAGGAATGATCCAGCAGACTAGTACACAAACAACAAATGGCTTGTTGAGGGTAGCAAGTCATTCTAAGGGTCACCAAGTATAGAGGACTTCATGAAAGAGGTTGACTCGGGGGGACATGACTCGTGTAAGGGGAGGCTCCCACGACAACAATTATGTTTGGTATCATCCCTCCACTTATGTTTATCTATAACATGGCATTAATCCTACAGATGAAATTTTAGGCATGATAAGGCTAACTTGACTGGATGCCTGGAGATGTCATGAATGAAAAAAAAAAAAAGCCACAACGACAATCGATGTAGAGGCCTATGCACTGGCTAAGAATTGGGAATGCTCTGAAGAGAGTGAAGGGAGAGAATAGGATGAAGACGGTCCCTCGATGATCAGAAATAAAGACTTGATCACTGGATAGATCCACATGGCCCAAGGATTGGTCTATATCGATGATTCGTGAGGCGTTGAGAAGGTGGTCTTCACAAGGCCACTAGATGCACTTACTAAGCACCTTAAACTTCTCTACGTGGCCACACACTTGGACAAATTAATCTCCCATGCCCTACATCATGGTCAACAATGGAGTTGCAGTCAACATCATGTCAATGGCAACCATCAGGAAGCTAAACAAGACAAATAAGGACTTGTTGCCCACTGAAATTGTAGTTTTGAGATTTGAAAGAGTGATTACCAACATGAAAGGGATACTCAATGTTGATATGCAAGTAGGGACTTCGAGGGTCCTAACAACGGTTTTTGTCAATGAGCCAAATACTAACTACAATGCGCTCCTTGAGAGAGATTGGATTCCCTCGAACAAGTGCATTCCCTCATCTCTAGTATTGTGTTGTGGACCCAAAGCAAAAATCATCTAGGTAAAAAAATGACCGTACGCCTTAAATTTGAATGTGACCGAAGCAAAGTTCTACAAAGGAAGGTTTGGTCCATTACGTTTAATTGGACGAAATAAGAATGGTTGACTAGCTGGGGTAACAATCGCAATCAAACCTTCGCAAGACCTCAATGCGCTCATTTCAATCAGCCCAACTAGGAAGTGGGATTCCTTCACCGTAGAGTTTGAACTAACTAAAACTAATACAGGATTGGACATTCATGTTGGCAACGTGATCACTATATTACATAATTTCCCACTAAACCAATTTCTGCACCTTTTCGGAATTAGCCATGTCAACCGATTATTACCATATTAAGGATTGATCTATGAAGCCAACTATTGCCACATTTGAAGAAATTTCAAATGCATCAAAGGAGTTGAAAGTGATTACTCTATATCCGCATCAAAACAGTATATGGTTCATGTTCTCTACCCGAGTGCAATTGATAGTCTTATGCACACCATGGTTTGTATATGACTTAATATTTCACATGTGGTTGGTATTGTAAGTAGATACATATCAAACCCCAGCAAAAAATATTGAGAGACAGTGAAATGGCTACTTCATTACATATAAGGTGCAACCGACTCTATCTTGTCATTCAATAAATCTTAGGAGAAATTGGTTGGTTCTACGAATGCCAATTATATTGGTAATGTGGATAACAGAAGGTTGACTTCTGATTACTTATTTATGTTAACTGGTAGAGTAATTAATTGAATGTCGAAGCTTCAGTCTGTGGGTGCTCTTTGCACATTTAAAACTGAGTATATGACGGTAATAGCAGAATTCAAGAAAGGGTTTGGTTGATGAATGATAAATGAGTTAAGGCTTTACTGGGAAGTCGTGCATGTGCATTGTGACATCAAAAACACAATTAATTTGGAGAAGAACTCGATGTATCGTTCTCGAACTAAACACATTGATAAACATCATCACGTTATCCGATAGATGCTAGAGGCAGGTGGTGTTACTCTTGAGAAGATTCACACTAGTGAGAATCTGGTGTAAAAGTGGTTCATACAGAGAAGTTCGGGTTTTACTTGACTTCTCTGAGCTTGGCGATGGATGAATGAAGATGGAGTGTCCACACGAAGTGATTGTGAAGCTATGATCACGATTAGAGATGGGGATAGCGGCTTAGATTAGTGAAGACTTTAGATTAAAGACACGGTGGAGATTGTTGATCAAGGTGCCTCCAATCTGATGAAATTCAGGGTCTTCGATCCATCAACAGCCTAGTCAATTAATCGAGAAAATCTTGAATAGATCACTTTAGTCAATGGACAGTTTTAGATATGTTTAATTGATCAAACATCAGGGCTTGATCGATCAAGTAAATTTCAAAAAATCAAGTTGGGTCTCTTTGCATTTTTAAGCACCATCAATTGATCAAAAGTATCAAGTTGATTCGATTAAAGATTCATCAATCAGACTCAGTCAATCAAAAGATCGATCGACAAAGCACATAACTTCATGTAAGTGTACAATTTTGTTTTTAATTCCGAATTTGGGCTATATAAATCTTGTTATATGAGGGATTAGGATAAGGAAAACATTTTGCTAGAGAGAACTAGGATTTTGAGAGAGGAATTTTCCTTTGGAAGAAATGTTTTCAGACTTGTGAATTTGTCACTTGGTGCGGTGGTTTTCTTCCCATAAGTTTTTTCATGTAAAATCATAGTGTTTTATCTGTGATTACTCGATTTTTATCTCTCTATTTGCTTGCTTGATTTATTCCAAGGTTGCTTCCAAGCCTGATGTGTGGCGGCGGTGCCCAACACTCATTCGACTACATGAAATATGTACAAGAATTTTGCTTTTAAATCGTACCAAAAGAAGACATGTATTTAAAAAAAGACAAAAGAAACCCATAGCAAAATAACGTCACTTGCACCATTAAACAAGTTAGTGAATAAAACCATCGAAGGACCTTAAATAACAGGCCCATCAAATATTCGCCTTGATCTAGCCATTAAATTCGGGCTCAATCTAAACATCAGGATGCAAAACTCCATCTGATTCAATGCCCCATCTCCATCCAAATCCCCTTCCCTCAACATGCTCGAAACATCATCATCTTGCAATCCATGTAACCCCAAGCGAGCTGAATTCCGCTTCAGGCTCTCGAACGAGATCAGGCCCGTCTGACCATCCATCAGCAGACGGAACCCATTGCAAAGCTCTCCCATGAACCGCTCCGCTCCCAACATCTCCGCCATCGATGGCAAGAAGTCAATGAAGTGGGACTCACTTTCAGCCATTGTTGGGTGGTATTGCACGCAAGGAAATGAATGATGGAATGGATTGGAGAAGGGTTCATGTTGTATAAGGGAGGAATGGAAAGAGGTGAAAGAAGTTCGAGGAAGGAGTCATGTTTTTTGCCAACCCAGATACAGATAAGAAGCTGAAGGGTGCTTCCGTCCTCTTTCATGTCTATAAACGGTGATTTCGTGGGCCTTGATTGGAGGCAGCTCTCCCTCTCTTTCGCAGAAGTTGCATGGAGTTTTTCGAATTCATCGACCCACTCTTAGCGTGTGGCGGCTCGCTAGGGCGCTCATGATGGGATGGTCTGCTAATTAAAACCGTCCACATTCAATTTACTACCATTATTATGATATCGTCACATAATTCCTCTTCATTTGATGATCCCAGCCCTTGATTTTTACAGTTGAAATCTATCCATAAAAACTTTCGTTTCACTAGCTCAAATTCATTAATAAATGACGAAGGTCGAAATCATCTGTGCAGGGTATTTTTATTAACGTGACCATTATAGCTAAGATTCCGCAACATGGACGGTTCCGATCATTGGTTATTTAACATATGAACCTTAATGAGCGGCGACAAATGTTTGGATGTGAACCATGACAGAGGAAAGTGGAACTCGGGTTTTGCGTCGGATGACGAAAGCGGAAGCGGATTGGATGGTGTACCGCACACTAGCTATAGCTGGTGTATTGACGTCAACAAGTTCTGTGGGTCCCATCATGAGTTATATGTTATATCCAAACCGTCCATACATTTTGCGAGTTCGTCATACATCTTGGAAATACAAATAAGATAGATATAAATATAAAGTAGACCACACTGCAAAAAGCAGTGGGGGATTGAACGTCTACCATTGAAATCCTTACGGAGGTCACATAAGTTTTGGATCAACATGAAATTTGTTTTTCCTCTTCATGCGTGGATTTTTGACATTACGAACATATTGGATGGAAAACAAACGTTATAGTGGGCCGTAAGAAGTTTTTAACGGTGAAAATCATTATCCTCACTATTACTTTTGGTGCGGTCCATTTGCAACTCGGAGCTCGCGGAGCGCCAGCGCTCGTCTTCGCTGGACACATATCTACACCAGCTATATCCGCTTCCGACGAGAGGGTGTTACCTGGGTAACACCTGCTGTTACTCTCACCGTGGGGCCCACCTTAATGATATGTCCACTCCGTCTATCCGTTTTTGCAGACCATTTTAGAATGTGGTGCCAAAAATAAAGTAGATACCAATATCAGGTGGACCATATCACAGGAAACAGTGGTTATTGAACATGTCCCCATGAAAAATAAAATAAAATAAAAAGTACCTTCGTTTGGCAACATTAACGCCCACTGTAATGTTTATTTCCGTCAAATCCATTGATAAGGTCAAAGAGACCTGAATAAAGGAAACCATAAATATTGATCCAAAACTTTTATTCGTTGGCCTGGTCTAACTGACATTTGGATCTTCTTAAGTTTTGAAATCACGTTCTAAGTTGAGCTGAGACAACGGATGGACGGCGTGTATATAATGAAAGTTTATCAAGGTGGGCTCCACACGGTAAGGGTAACACCACCCCGGGTAAACAGCTAATCCGTTTCCGCCTGATTCACGATCTACGAAAATGCCATTACACCGCTGGGAATGGTTCACCTGCAGAGCTGTGCGCTATGTTGTCATCCAGCCCTCTGACGTGGCACCTGTACAGGACATCCGTACCATATTAATGATGGAAACCACCATGAATATCGTTTCATTAAAATTAAAGGCCGTTCATCTTGCCAGTTGGGATAAGCTGTGGGAATCTATGGTTAATGGAGGACGTCGCTCATCATAGCGCCGGCCCACGTAATGAATGGATTAGCTTGATTTTTGTGAGATGTAATCTTTACGACGACGCCTACCGTTTGCCATATTCTCCAAGCAAGCAAGCAAGATAATATTAGCCGTGTGGTCAGATCCATCTATAGCATTTTTTAGCTGTGACTTTTCCGGCCGTCTTGCTTTCCACTGACCAACGGCTAAGAATTGTCTTTGCAAATTTCGGTCATTTACAGGTGTCCCATTAGATAAAGTCCGTAAAACCGAATATGTGCCCATCATAAGCGGAAGCGGATTGGCTGGTGTAACATACACCAGCGATATAGCTGGTGTGGGTACGTGCGGAGCAAGACGAGCGCTTACGCTCCTCCAGCTCCGGGTTGTACGAACGGCTCAAAGGAGATCAAAAATACATGGCCAAAATGATGTATTTATTATATCAACATAATTCATCCAATTGTCGAGATCATTTTAGATAATGAGCGAAAAATAAATTAGCTCAACTCAATTATACCACAAATAGCACCTGGAATAATGATTTTCACAGTTTAAATATCGTATACCCCACCATAATATTTATTTTCCGTCCCCTTTCTTTTTCTTTTTTTTTTCTTTTTTTTCACACACGCACACACACCCTCACACATTCACGCTAGCGGAATTTCACAACATATGGATCCTCGAACCCTTTAACCGGGTGTTGAAACGCTAGAGAGTCTACCACACCTGAGCAAGAGTATGGATGGTATTTTCCATCTACTTTGTTCACAAGGTCACAAAGACCAAGATAAGATAAAGAGGAAAAACAAATGTCGTTTTGATCCATAACCTATGTGACCTTGAAAAGGGTTTCAGTGGTACACATCCAATCTTCCACTGCTTTTTACAGTGTGGTCCACTTGATTTGAAGCGGATTGGATGGTGTACTACACACCACCTACCTGGCTGGTGTGTTGACATGACGAAGTTCCGTAGGTCCCATCATAAGGTACGTGTTATATCCAAATTATCTTTCCATTTGGCGAGTTCATCATAAGGCTTTAGCAGAAACATAAGACATCCAAAGATCACATGGACCACAATGAAAAAAGTAGTAGGGAATGAATGCCTACCATTGAAATTCTTTTGGGGTCATTGAAGTTTTGGATCAATATGATATTTATTTTCCCTCTTCATTTAGGTTTGTGTAACCTTGTGAACAGATTGGATGGAAAATAAATGTTAATGTGGACCTTATGAATGCTTTTAACTGGGAAAATCACTGTCCTCACTGCTATATGTGGTGTGGTCCACTTGACATTTGGATATGATTCATTTTTGAGCTCATGATCTAAAATATCTCTCTAAATGGATGAACGAGGTGGATATAATAAATACATTATTGTAGGGCTCTGAAACTTTGATCTCCTTTGAACCGTTCGTACAACTTGTAGCTCAAAGAGCATCAGCACAAGTCTTCGCAGGACACATACCCACACCAGCCAGGTCGGTGGTCTGTGTACACCAGCCAATCCGCTTGTCACTTGATCTTTAGGTCCGTCTTATTTTTCAGCTAAAACATTACCGCTACCTTGCCAGATTGACGGGCGATTTGGATATGAGACATACCTCATCATGATGGAACCACAGAACATGCTGACATCAACACATTAGCTATAGGATGCGGATTGTGTACTACCACCACCCCCGTCCCTAGCTCCAAACGGGCAGATCTGTGGGCAGGCCCACCGTGATGTATCTGTACATCCAAGCCATTTATCCCTTTTCTTAAATTATTTTAAGGCATCAAAACAAAAATGAGGCAGATCCAATGGTCAAATGGACCACACCACAGATACCACTTACATTTAATGCAAGTGACATTTAATACTTTGTGCATTTTAATGCAACCAAGCTTATTATTTGGTGTGGTCCACTTGAGCGTTGGATCTGACTCATTTTTGTGCTCATGCCTTAAAATAATCTGAGAAAAGGGATTCGTAGCTTGGATGTACAGATACATCACAGTGGGCCCGCCCATAAAACTACCCATTCGGGGCTTGGGACGAGTAGGGGTAGTATGCAATCCGCGTCCACTAGCTATATCGCTGGTGTGGGGGTAAACCATCCAATCCACTTCCTAAGTGGCCCTAGCTAGATGGGATGCGGATTTCATGTGAAAGCCTTTTGCAGTAAGTTCCTGTGTAAGGATGCTGGGTGGGGCCCACCATCATGTTTATGGGAAATATACTCCGTTCATCCGTTTGGCGAGCTCATTTTAGAAAAATCGACCAAAAACGAGGTGGATCCAAAACTAACGTGGGCCACACAAGAGGAAAAATTGAGAAAAGAAATACCTACCATCGAAACCTTCCTAGGCTCCGCCTTGATGTTTATATGTCATCCAAACTGTTTATAAGGTCATTAACATAGGGATGAAGTGAAAATACAAAAAAATTAACTTGAAACAAAGCTTTTATGATCATAAGAATGTTTCAACGGTTCTCATTGAATCTCTACTGTTTCCTCTCGTGTGGCCTACTTTAGTTTTGGATCCACCTCGTTTTTGGTCTATTTTTCAAAAATGATCTCACCAAACGGATGAACAAAGTATATTTTTCAAAAATATGGTATTGGCCCCACCCAACATCCCTGCGCAGGAACTTTCCGTGAAAGGCTTACGCACGAAATATGCGTCCAGCTAGGTGAACGGAGATGGACTGGCTACTCCCCTGCCACTAGCCAATGGCTAGTGGTCCATGCAATGTGGGCACAATATGATGTATGTGTTTCTTCCATGCCATCCATAGATTTTTCTAGATAATTTTATGGCATGAGATCAAAAATGAGATATATCCCCATCTCAATTAGACCACATTACTGGAAACCCAATTAATTGAACGTGGATTATTAAAAACTTTTTGGGGCATAAAAGTTTTGGATCAAGTTGATCTTTGTTTTCTCCCTTCATCTAGGTCGTAAGCAGATTGGCTGGTGTACCACACACCAGCTATATAGCTTTTGTAGGTATGTGTCATACAAAAATGAGCACGGATGCTCCTCGATCTCTGTGTTGTATGAACGGTTCAAATGAGATTGAAGTTACATGGCCCCCACAGTGATGTGTTTATTGTATCTACACTATTCATCTATTTTTACGGATCATTTTAGAGCATTATCCAAAAAATGAATCATATCCAAAGATCATCTGGACCACACCACAAATAGCAACGGAGATTATAATTTTCACCGTTGAACAATTCGTAGGGCCCACCATAACGCTTATTTTCCATCCAATCTATTCATAAGATGACAAAGACCTGGATGAAGAGGAAAAACATATTTCATATTGATCCAAAACTTCTATGAACCCAAAAAGGGTTTCAATGATAGACGTTCAATCCCCCACTGTTTTTTGCAGTGTGGTCCACTTGATAGTTAGATCTGTTTTATTTTTCGTATCAAGCCTTAAGACAAGCTCCCCAAATGGATAGACAGTTCAGATCTAACACATACCTCATGATCAGACCCATAGAACTTGTTGGCATCAATATACCAGCTATATAACTAGTGTGAGGTACACCAGCCAATCTACTTCAATCTAGGTCTGTACGACCTAATCAATAAATTGGTTGTCAAATAAACAATACAGTGGGCTTAGGTGGATTTTAATGGTGGATATCCAATTATTATTGTCGGATCCTTGGTCTTGCTTGGGTGGTAGATTCTCGGGAGTTTCAACACCAAGTCAAGGGTTCGAGTATCCATATGTGGTGCTCCATGGGCCCAACCATGATGTATGTGTTTCATCCATTCTATGATCCCAAAATTGAGAGGGATATAACTTCGGTGGACCACACTACAAGAAAAGAATAGCGATTGGATATTCACCATTAAAAGCCTCCTAAGGCCCATTGTATTGTTTATTTGACATCCGATCTATTAATTAGGTCATACAAGCCTAGATGAAAGGAAAATATAAAGATTAGCTTGATCAAAAAAATTTTGGCCCTCAAAAGGTTTTTATTGGTTGACACTCATTCAACACTGTTTCTGTAATGTGGTACTTGAGATTGGGATATACCTCCATTTTGATCTCATATATGAAATGATCTTAGAAAAAATAGATAGGCAGTTTGAATGAAACACATACTTCATGGTGAGGCCCACAAAGCACCGACCACCCGCCATGGGCTGGTAGCAGGGTAGCCAATCCAATCCGTTTCCCTAGCGAGCACGCTAGATATGAACCATATGGTCGACTTCTTAATTAAACAAATCCTAACTTTTAAGCGAGAATCCATGTGATGGGACAAGTTCTCGGGAAATTGAGCCGGAAAAGTCGGAAAATCTAATTCCAGATTCCCTATTTTCAAGCGCCAGATAAAGACGCACCTCAAATGCCGACGTGGAAAATATATATAACCAATCCTAAATATTTAAATAGTATTTCCTAATGTTAATGCTATTTCATTAGTTATCGAGGCCTCGTTTCTAAGAAGAAATGGACGGTTAGAAATATGAACTTACGGCTATATTTAACCTATATTTGTTGATCAGTTGATGAGTGGAATAGCATGAATTTCCTTATAGTAAATAATCATCGTTCGACCCATCAAGGTAACGTCCCAGATTTCTCTTAAATATAACTCGTTTGTATGTATCATGGGTTGATCTTTGGCACTTGAAGATGCGAGGTCAGGATTTAGGGTTGCGATTTCGACGTGAAACTTGGCTGGTTTCCACGTTTGAACCGGACGCGGGATCCACGGACCTAGCGATGTCAGTGGATCCCTGACTGTAGGACCCACTTCGATTCATTTGTATTAATTAAATCCAAGCCGTTCATCCGTTCACCCACAGTGGATCCCTGACTGTAGGACCCACGGGCTTTCGAAACCGATGGATGGAGTGGATTTTTCTTAGACATGTAAGTGAGCCCCACAGTTTTTGTGCACACGAACTTCGTGGCACACTTACATCACAATGGATGATCCGAGCCGGAAACGGGTTGGCTACTCCCCTCCACCAGCCAATGGCTGGTGGTCGGTGCTTTATGGGCCATACCATAATGTATATATTCATCCATGCCATCCATCTATTTTTCTACATCATATCATGTTGTAATACCAAAAATGAGGCATATCCCAAACTCAAGTGGACCACATTACAGGAAACAGTGTTGAATGAACGTAGACCGTTAAAAACTTTTTAGGGGCCATAAAAGTTTTGGATCAAGCTGATCTTGGGTTGACCTAATCAACATATTGGAAGTCAAATAAACAGTACAATGGACCTTAAGAGGATTTTAACGGTGGATATCCAATCAAATAAACATCGAAGCCACGACCTCATGTTGAAACTCTCGTTCGCCTGTCAGTCTATTACTGAGTTACAGGGTCGCAGGTTCCACGTTATTTCCTCGATCTAGAAAGTCGTCCCGGTTATTTTATCTCGCATTCCCATCTATGGTGTGGATGGCACGAACCACTTGCAGATTTAGCCAAGCCGTGTTGTGGTGTATGTTTGAATGTACGGTAAGAAGAAAGTAATATGAAAGCCGCGTGGACTTGTCAGTTTGACACTGTGGATTGAGGGGCTGGAGGCGTATCGGGAATACAAGGTCATTCTGGATCATTTCGAATCACCTTAACTCGAGTTCAAGTATTTCAATTCCAAGCTTTCAAAATAACCCTCAGTGACTTGCGCCAACAAAAGGTTACTTTTGAGCTATTTTCATGAATTTTTAGGGCTCACTTTTTTCTTTTTCTTTGTTTTAGTTAGCTTGTTAGTATACTCACCGTGGGATCACACTTCACTGTTAGCCACCCCCACTAGGGAATCGATGCCACTGCTGAAATGAGGTATCTTTCACTCAGCATATCACTTGAGCTATGAATCTGAGTGTTAAGTTGCAGGGCTCACTTATCTTCTCCAATGTGGTTGAGAGGAAGAGAACAAATGGCTCAATTTTGGGAAGTGGATTGGATGTACTTTCCCTGCCAATCCCTGCAGGTTAGGAACGGACAGGGCCACTGAGGGGCCACTATGATGTTTGGGTTTTATCCAGATTCCATGTCATTTTAGGTTAAAGATAAAAATAGGCAGATGCTCATGCAGACAACACTACTGGAAGATGAGACCCACTGTCAAAACCTTCTTAGAGCTCTCCATAATGGTTCATCTAACCTGTTCATAAGGTCACACCAACAAGGATGAAGAAAAAAAAAAAAAAAACAAATATCATCTTGGTCCAAAACT
Organism: Magnolia kwangsiensis; assembly: GCA_037074715.1. Classification (NCBI taxonomy): domain Eukaryota; kingdom Viridiplantae; phylum Streptophyta; class Magnoliopsida; order Magnoliales; family Magnoliaceae; genus Magnolia; species Magnolia kwangsiensis. Next base: position 7,653,225 of record CM073584.1, read on the forward strand.
TTTGTGCCTTAAAAGTTTTCAACCATTGGTGTTTAATCCCCATTGTGTGGTTTACTTGAGCCTCTGGTCTACTCATTTTTGGGCTTATTCCCTAAAATGATATGAAAAATTAGATTAATAGTGTAAATAAAACCCATAGATCAAGGTGGCCCCTTAGAGCCCTGTCTGCTCTTAGCAAGGAGTGTGAAGGGTTAATACCCACCTTGATGTATCTATCTTGATGTATGTATTGTGTGTGCGTCTATCTGTATGTGTGAGTGAGTGTGTGCACGCGCCATCTATTTTTTTTTGTTTTGTTTTGTTTTTTTAAATTACATTATGGCATGCGAAAAAATAAATAAATAAAATAATCCAAATCTCAGGTGGACCTTATTGTATGAAATGGTGGTGATTGGTTGCCCCACCATTAAAAACTTCTTAAGGCCCACGGCAATGTTTTCATAATGTTTAGTTCGCATTCAACCTGTTGATCAGGTGACACAAAACTGTATAAAGCAGAAAAAAAAATCATTTTGGTTCAAAACTTTTGTGGCCTACAATAAGGTTTTAGCGGCCAATGGCCACTATTTCCTATGATATGGTACATTCTTTTACATCTTTCTCGAAATGTTATGGAAGAACCAATGGACAACGTGGACATAGATTACATAGATCAAGGTGGCCCCATAGTAAGTGTCGCATCATCATTTTGGAGGCTGGGCCACACCTAATCCTCTCCTCATTTTGGAGGGAGTGGATAATGTGCAGCCTCACCCAAAACGGTGTGGCCCTTGCTGTGGGCCACGTTGATGTATTTATACTGTATCTTTGAAGTGTATTACCTTTTGTAGATTACTTTATGGAACGAGCACAAAATTAAGCGGATCATGCAAATCTCTGATGGACCATACCATAGGAAACAACCCAAATGTTAAAAACTATTGATAAGGTCCATCCTAATATTTTCATAATGTTTATTTTCCATCTAACCTATTGATAAGGTCACATGAAACTTCTATCGGGTGGAGGAGGCAATCATCAGCTTGATCCAAAAATTCTATGGCTTACAGGAAGTCTTTAATTGTCAATAACAACTATTTCCTATAATATGGTCCACTTGGAGATTTGGATCCTTTAATTTTTGGCATCATGCATTAAAGTGATATGTGAAAATAGATGGGCAATGCAGACCTAGGATAAATACATTAAAGGTGGGCCCACTGTAAGGGCGGCACCTAACCAACCCCATTTTAGGTACCGGTTGGCTGTGGCAGCATGTTACAGGAAATTCGTACCGCAGGAAGTTACATCGGGCCATTATGATATTTGTGAGAAATCCATGTTGCTCATCTATTTTTTTTATTTTTTATTTAGCCTGTATTTAAGAAATACGCTGTAAAATAAGCCGATCCAAAACTCAAGTGGGCCACATGACAGAAAACACTTGTTTGGTGTGGTGGGGCCTACTTAAGTTTTGAATCTGGCTGATATTTGGAGTCTATGTTATTATAATCTTTAAGAAGGTGATGGACAAAGTGGATTGGTCACGATAGTCTCTATAAACCCCACGTACCTCCCAACCACATGAACTTCCTGGTGGCAGGTGGCAGCCTCTTCATGATGTATGTGTTTCATCCATGCCGTTCATCCATTTTTACATATCATTTTAGGGCTTGATCCAAAATTAAGAGGGATAAAAATCTTAGGTGGACCACACCAAAGGAAAACAATAGTGATTGGATATCCACCATTAAAATCCTCCTAAGGCCCACTGTACTGTTTATTTGACATCCAATCTGTGTACTAGGTCATACAGACCCAGGCCAACGGAAAATACAAAGATCAGCTTAATCCAAAACTTTTATGCCCCCAAAAAGTTTTTAATAGTCAACTTTCATTCAACATGGTTTCCTGTTAATGCAACTATCTCACAACATATAAAATGATCTAGTAAAATAAATGGATGGCATGGATGAATCACATACATCATGGTGGGACCCACAGAGCACCGACCATCAGCCATTGGCGAATCCGTTTCTGCATATTGGATCTGACTTTGCTGGACGCAGATTGCGTCCTACCCCCACCGTCCGGACAGGGCTTTGTGGGGACCACTGTAATGGAAGTGTTTATCCACGCCGTTCATCTCTTTTTTCAGATCATTTTAAGATAGGATACCAAAAATGAGGCAGGTCCACAGCTCCAAAGCACCACAAAGTGGGGATTGAACGTCTACCATTAAAAAGTTCTTGGGAGCTGGAGAAGTTTCGGATCAAGTTTATATTTGTGTTTTCACTTCATCCACGTCTACATTATCTTATTAATAGGTTGGATGGTAAGAAAACATCACAGTGGCCCTTGGAAAGGTTTCAATGGTGGGTGTCATTCTCACTGCAGCTTCCTTTGGTGTGGTCCACAGCTCCCTCATTTTTAAGATCATAACTTAAAATGGTATGATAAAAGTGATGAATGGCGTGGATAAAACACTTACATCTCTGTGGGCCCCACAGATCCCTGCCCAGATGGATTACCGTCACGGGCGGGGCTAGGACGCGTCCGACTTTGCTAGCACTGAAGTTATTGGTCAGTGCTCTTTACGCCTACCATGATGTATTAGCCAATTGGCTACTCCCTGCCATTAGCCAATTGGCAGTCGTTGGTGGTACGCGGGCTCCAGATAATTTTATGCTATGAATTCAAAACTGAGGCATATCAAAATCTCAAGTGGACCACATTATGGGAAAACGGTAGTGGTTGAACGTCTACCATTAAAAACCACCTAAGCCCGCTGTAATATTTATTTGACATCCAACCTGAAGATTAGGTCATACAAACCCGGATGAAGGCAAAAAACAAATATCAGCTTGATCCAAAACTTTTGTAGCCCCAGAAAATTTTTAATGGTGAGAGTTCAATCAACAATGTGTGGCCCACTTGAGATTTGATCTACCTCAGTTTTGGGTTACCATGAAATTATCTGGAAAAATAAAAATAAAAATGGATGAACGGCAAAGATAACACACATACATCGTGTCAGGGGTTGACGGAGCAACGACCTTCAGCGATTGGCTAGTGGCAGGGGGTGGCAAATCCGTTTCCATCCACGCCCCCACTGTACGCCTACCACGATATATATGTTATATCCACGTCACCATTCTATTTTTTAAGCTCATTTTAAGATACGAGCTTAAAATTGAGGCAGATTCAACTCTGAGGTGAATCACACCACAGAAAAATAAAGGTGATTAAATGCCCGCTTCTAAAAACTTCCTGGAGGCCATGAAGGTTTTGGATCATGGCTGATATTTGTGTAGTACCCTTTATCCAGTCTACGTGATTTAATCATTAGGTTGGATGACAGATAAACATTCAAGTGGGTCTTGAGAAGGATTCAAAAGTGGGCCTCATTACCCTCGTTGCTTCTTGTGATGTGGTATGCTTAAGCTTCATATCAGTCTCACATTTGGACATAGAATACATACATTACGGTGGGCTCCACAGATCTTGCTGATGTAGTGATCTTGCGTCTCTTTTTTTTAAGAGGCATGATTTTTGTAGCCTCATATTTTGCACCATACATTTGAGAAACATTAGATTGGTCCAAAAATTTTATGGCCAATAACAACTATTTCTTATGATATGGTTCACTCGTGATTTACATCCATTAAATTTTTAGTATCATATCTTAAAATAATATATGAAAAAAGATGAAAAACACATAATTAGGATAAATACATTTATTATAGGTAAAATTGGACTGACCAGACACGAGAAATGGAACGCAGCTCCCTAACGTGAAGGCTCGGGATACCAACCTGACCTCAAGTATCAACCCCAACTTCCATGACTAGCTCAAGTAATGGCCACAAAAACTGATCTCTGCCGATCAGCTAAGACTTCACAGTCCCGACCGCCGACCTTGGAAGTTGGCCTCATATGCCGACCCCAAGGGACTACCTCCATTGACAGCCTCGAGTAGTGGTTTCGACCAGAGGCTTCAACCTCGGATGTCGGCCCCGACCTCAGAGGTCGGCGTCGGGTATCAACCACCCCCCTAGGATGGAAGGTATCTAGGAGAGATCCTCGCCATGCACAGAAGGGATTACCTTCCGAGAGCTCAACTAAAGATCACGTCGAGAAAGATGTGACATATTCGGGGGCAAGATCATTCCATGACATGTATCTATCTAGTAGATTCATATGTAAAAGGTCCTAAGAGATTATAAATAAATCATAGTTAAAGCAGAAGGTATGCACAACTATGCTAACTCATCCATGCCCATTGTGTGCCTAGCCCTGAATTAGCCATCGGAGGGTCCTCGGCTACAACTAGTTCTCCTAGTGTCTCTTTTGTTTTGCAGGTGTACGATAGGGTAGCATGAGGGCGAGTAGGACCAACTGAAAAATTGCATCAACAGTTTGGCGCCATCAGTGGGAATTCAACGATAAAGCAATTATAAATTGCCTCTCATGTCTTCATCTACCCTGCCATGGCTAAAAGGAGAAATGGGGCTTTGGCCACTATCACAACACCAATCCCCACACTAGATGAAGCCTGATGACCCACCTTCTGAACATCATACCGACTATATATATATATATATATATATATATATATATATATATATATATATATATATATATATATATATATATTCCAACGGCTGCGCAAAAGGGTCCATAATAGAGGGGATCGACTCATCTCCTAGCAATGTTGACCAAATAATGTAGATGCTAGATAGAGAACAACTACCACTCGATCATGGTGCGGAAGCAGGTGCAATGACCGAACTATCCCGACCTCCTCGAGCACCTCACGACTCGTACATGGTAAAGCAATGACCAGGGGAACATGGTTGGGTTCCCCATGCAAACCGTGGGAACGATCATACCTTTGAGAAAAGTAGACATGGGAAGGCCACCAAGGTCATCGCAGAAAGCAAAGTCACATGGGAGGTTGAGCTCAAAGAGATCTAATTCCAGCTCGATGACATACAACTGGCCTGTCAGGCCCAAGTCCTGACCTCTGTAGAAGCCATGTTGAAGGAGACAAAACTCCCATTTACGGATGATATCATGAAGTCTCAGCTCCCGATTAGGTTCTAAATGCCTCAAATCACTCCATATTCCGGACTCGGGGACTCGACTGAGCACCTTGAATCCTTCAAGGCCTGGATGGAACCTCATGGCACTTCAGGTCCCTTGATATGCTAAGAATTCTCTTTGACCTTATCGAGGGCGGCACAAGAATGGTACTGGCAATTGAAATCAAAGTTTATCAGCTCCTTCGTTTAGCTTAGCAAGACCTTCATCACGCGGTTCATCAATGGGAAGTATAGAAGGAAACTCACAACTCACCCCCTCATTATCATGCAAAAGGGAGAAGTTGTTGAAAGACTAAAAAAACAGGACAACACCGACGGCTAAAAACCGTCGGCATTGATGTTCCCAGATGGCTTTCACCCATCGGACAGGTTGCAGTAAAGGGGGCAACGCCAGGCGTTGGCTAAAAAGCCATTCTCCGACGGATTTTAGCCGTCGGCGTTTCCTACTGAAAAAATACTACAAATGAATTGCCTATTCAGTGCACATCCAAAATTAGCTTAACACCCATTTCAGAAACATGTTTTCCAAAGCCCCAAACCAACTCACCCATTTGAAAAGGTAAGTCAAAACAAAAGGAAAGGAAGAAATCAGATCTATACCATCAAAATCTCATAAAAAAAAATTGATTGTATATATGATACCCAATCCCAGGACATGATGGATCATGACAACTCCATCTAAAAGCAATCTTCGAAAGAACGTTGATACAACAATTAAATATATGCTAACAAAAAATATATATCCCAAACTTCACAAATCATATGAGGTAAATCTTCCAAACTATAAGCTAATTCTTACTTTCTTAGTGAATATAAAGATTACATTTAAACTATCATATAAACCAAAATTTGATCAAGAAATAAACTTTGGCAGTTTGGATTAAACTGCTTGAAATGATTGATGTTAGTTGAATCCTAAGCTTTGAACCTAGCCAGCAAACCTCCAAGTTTTCAATGAATTACCTGAAATAAAATTTGGATTTGGTCTCCAAAAAAATCAAGAGCTGAGAGGAAAGATAAAATCAAATCAATAAACTTGGAAATTTTAAATACAACAAACCAATGATAAATAACATGAATGATTAGCAAACACTGTCAAAAAAACCACAGGAAAATGATGGCAACGATCACCCTATTGAGGTGGATCCATTACCAGCCAGAGAAACATAATATTTAAAGTTACCAATGCCCTACATTATAAACGATTCCTTGAGAAACACAATATTTCTAAAAGAAACAACAAAAGAAGACGAAATGGAACCCTTGAAAATTAAACATGCAAAACTTCGTTAAAGAATCAGAAGACCTGAAAGATGATTGAATAGTAAGTAATTAACCTACTGTTACCTCAACATTCTTCAACTCGAACTCTGGATTATGAGCCAAGTACAAGTTCCCAAAAGTCTCCCAAGGCCTACTTGTTCCATGCTACCTTGTCAAAGAGAGCACTTAGATAAGAAAACGAACCAATCATCTACCTTAAACATCTACTGGAATTAAATTTCCACATCTTTTTCATTTTAGGAATTTTTGAAAGAGTAGGAATTTCCAAGTTTGAAAGAAAATAAAATAACTTACAAATCCCCATCCAAGCATAATGCAAAGCTACCAGCCCCACCAAGTGCCAATAAGTCATTCCAACATAAATAGCAGTACCTGTTTGCACCTATGTCAAGTAAACATCTGATAAGCATCATGTACGCTCTTATACTCTGCCATAAGTGACAATAATTTGACAAATATAATATATATTTAAGACAGATGTGTCCCTAGCATTGAAACTAAATGCACAGGAACTCAAACAAAGTTCATAGAATAGTGTGTATGCTAATTCATCATACAAGCAGAGAATTACATGATGCATGGACATTGGACATCATCGCAAAGGACTGGCAACACAAAACATGCCTGTGTATATTAATTCATATTAACTGTTAGGAGAACCTTATGTATAGTAATCACCATTACTGTTTGGAGAACAGTCAACTGCTGCAGGTACCAAATCAAACCCCTCGTACCATCTGTCCTAGACACATTCACACGCACATTCACTCACGCCAACATGCACCACAATGGGTACTAAAACTCATGACTTCTTTGTTGAAACTCTTGTGAGTCTACCACAGAGCCATGAGTAGGGACCCGACACAACCAGTAACCTTGTCCTCCCATAGATCAAAGGAGATGGAATCACGAAAATGGGAAGTCTGTACTTGTAACACCTTACAAGAATTCTGAAATGTTTTATACACAGCAAGTAACATGAACATATACCAACAAGCAATTGAACATTAATGCTAAAGGAAAATTTGAAATTGCAACAAGAAAATATACACGATCTACTAAAATTGACATATATTGACAAATTCTACCATGAGTCCTATATTGATAATTGCAATACATGTGGAAAATTATGGTTCAAATCAAATTATGCCTAGTACCCGAAACTGCATTGACAAGTCCCTCACTACATTCCAATTTTCAATGGCAAATAACTTGCATACAGTTAGTTTATTGAGAAACGATTCCACACTTTCTAAAAGCAACGCTGTATGGGCCCTTGCTAAACATGGGAGAAGATCAATATAAGATGATCTAGCCAACATGAATCCAACAGGAAAGAGATAAGCTCTCCACTTCCTCTGTGTAGCTTGTATCTTTAGAAACATTTGTGGATGGAAACATAAACCAATCAAAAGACGTTGCATTTGTTATATTTCCAACAATGTCATTCAATCAACCGTAAAATTCCAAGCTCATTCAATACACATTTGGTGTGTGAATGCACAATGAAACATAGGAAAGAAAAGGAATAAGAGCAATATGTAAATTTACGTGGAAGAAAGAAAGTCACATTGAAGGCAGTTTCAAATTGTTCGCAGGGAACTGCTTCATAATTTGGGTAGGCCTTAGCAGCTGCTGATTCACTGTATGCACCAGGAACACCCTGAAAAAAGAAAAAGAAGAAGAAGATTCCAGAAGGTGGTGAGACATGAAGTAAAATTGGGGGCCTGTTTGTATGCATGTGGGTCATTTCCCATCAGAGTAGGCCCACCATGAGATATGCTGACTATGGAACCCATTATAAAAGATTGTTTGTATGCATGTGGGTCATTTCCCACAGGTAACTGAACATTGATATCAAATACCTGATCCAACATAAAACAGTGAGGTCCAATTTCCATTATATAATATTCACTACAGAATATGAAGACAAATCAAGACTTGCAGATAGACACATTCAAAAACAGAACCTTGAACTAGCTGTCCGTTGTTCACCAACAGCTTTCCTTTGGCTGCGTCACCAAAAAGCATTTGCAATATTGGGTTCACTATGTGACCAACTCCAACCAAAAACAGAAAATGAAGTAAGCATTGCTGCAATTGTACTTTTTAAGTTTTAGCAGATTATAACAGGTTAAACATCCATGTATAGAACTGGCCATTCCTTTCAATTAACAAAGACAACTGAAATAGAAAAGGAAACACAGTGCTGAACTTAGAAGATCATTTCTAGCTTAAAGTAGAACACATCAACATAAACCCCTAGCACCACCTTAACTTCCCCTCATTAGGAGTTGTTAGCCGCAACATTACATTTCAGAATGAAGGACCTGATGCATTTGATGATGCTTCAACTCTTTGCTGGTACAGGGATTGAAGGCCTGTTTTGTTCTCATTTCATGAAAAATCCTAAAAAGAAAAGAGAAAAGAAAGAAAGAAAAAGGATTCTATTCAAAAGAACAAAAAAATCAAAATCAAAATCAAAATCAAAATCAAAAGAAATACAATTTCATCCCAAATCCCAATCAGATGCCCATATATAAAAAAGAAAAAAAAATAGAAATGTTGGATAGAAAATAAATAAATAATCAGAGAATCTTAAGAGTACGTACAATAGTGCGGTCATAGATGGTGGTGGTGGATGGCTTCTAGGCATTGGGGTTGAGGGAGCAGTGGTAACTGTGGTCGGATTTGATCCTCCTGCAGCCGAAATCGTTTGTCCGGCCTGTGGATCTGGAACTTTGGGCAGTGGCTAGAGATGGCTTTCATCACCAATGGCGGTTGGGGAATGCAGTTGTCAGAAATGGTGGAGAGGTTGTTAAGCTCACAGACGAAGATGGATTTGGGGTTTTGGAGCTGCAGTTGGAGAAGACAGGGGTTTGCAAGACGTTTAGGGATTGATGTCATGGGGAAGACGGGGTTTGTAAGGTGTTGGGGATAGGGTTTGCTGGTCGGGGCTGCTACTAACGAAGAAGATTTCATCACCAATCAACGGTAGGCCTCCTGGGCAGTGCCGGAAAGAAGAGATCCTCTGAGAAGCTCCGGCACCGGACAGGGTGGTTCTGGAAGAGATCCCGGCGGGATTGAAGGCGAAGGCAGCGGCTCCAGTAGCCATTGCAGCTCTCAAGGTCTGATGATGATCGGGGGATGGAGATTCAGGGGGAGAGCGGGAGAGAGGCTGCGCGAGAAAAAACAAAAATCGCCCCTCTTGGTTTTTTTTCCGCAGATGGGGGGAAACGGATCGGCTACTCACCCTGGCACTAGCCAATGGCTAGTGGTCGGTGATGTGTGTGTTTCATCCATGCCGTCCATCAATTCTCCCAGATAATTTTATGGTTGAAACCAAAAATGAGGTTGATCCAAATCTTAAGTGGACCGCACAGTGTTGATTGAACTCCCACCATTAAACACTTTTTGGAGGCCACGAAAGTTTTGGATCAAGCTGATATATGTTTATTCCCTTCACGGAAGTTTGTATGACCTAATAAACAGGTTAGATGTCAAATAACCATTAAAGCGGGCCCTAGGATATTTTCAATGGTGGAAATTCAATCACAACGGTTTTCCCATGGTGTGGTCCACCTATGATTTAGATCTATATAAATTCAAAATGGATGGACATCATGGATAAAACAAATACATCATTGTGGGTCCACATAGCCCAATCACTAGCCACCTTGCAGGTGGCAGCGTCACTAGGGCTCTTTATTAAAGAACCACGGTCTACTTTGTATGGACAGAGGCAATTGCATCAAGGCTAATGATTTTTCCCCGATAGGATCCCCAATTTTTATTTCATTTTTATAATATAGAAAACGGATGCTTTCTCTAGTATGATCGAATTACTCGAATAGACGGAAAAAGCTTCTCATTATGCAATATTTTCAAGCATTGATTTAAAGTCAATTTGAAAAAGTATCCACCTTTAGTTTTCAACCGTTTGTTTTGACTCAGGATATTGGATTTTGCAAGTTAGAAAGATATGGACCATTTTTCCATCTAATTTAAGGAGATGAGCCCAAAATGAAGCATATCCAAAGGTCAAGTAGATTATACCACAGGAAAGAGCAGGATAATGATTTCCACGGTTGAAATCGTTCCATGGTGATGTTTGTTCATCTAACTTATTCATAAGATCATATAAATATGGATGAACCGAAAACACAAATATAAGCTTGATCCAAAACTGTTCACTCCTCAAGTATAGGGTTGTGATGTAGTAATAAACTCAGTGAGATCGAATTCGAATCCACAGAGACTGAAACTTGTACGTAATCTGAAAGTAACCAAAATTAAAACTAGATAAAGGTGAAACCTAAATTAACGGAATATGAATGAATAATGGTGAAATAGTAATCTAAAACTCATAGAATTTAAAGGTGGGAAACTAGGGATTCAAAGGATCCACTTGTATAGATCAGGGAGATCTACGCTTGATTCATGAACTCAACTGGACTTCGAGTCTCATTTTCATCGAGTTGGAAGATGTATCACTAAAGCTTAATCTGAACTTCTTTTGATCTAGTTTTCAAAAAGATGAAGGTATGAGAATTAAAGTCGATTCCATCACAAAACCAATGCTCATGAAACAAAGTAAATAACAGAACTAAACCATTTCACAATAAATCAGAAGATGTATGAATATTAGGAAGGAATTAAATGTAAGTCACAACAAACCATTTAAAACTATAGGCAATTCCTTATAATTAAACTAACATTAATATCAAGTTCAACATGAATCAAAGCCGTAGAGTATTACCTATGACGCCACGAGCTTCACCTCTTAGCCCTAGCTAAGAGGTTTAGTCCAACATGATTGGACTAAAAATCTCAAAAATCATAATACTAAACCAGTAATTAAAACAAAAATAAATAAAAATTATAAAATACTCTGAAACAAACTCTCTTTCTCTACTCCACTCTCTTTTTCTTTTCTTTTATTACAATAGGGAGGTCGGTGGGGAGAAAACTCCTGACTTACGCTGATTTCTTGGTGGGGGCCAGGCTTAGTGTAACTTAATAAATATAGTCTGTTCATTGGATTGTGCACGAAAAACCAGTCGTACATGACCATTTTTACTCTGTTTTGGTGCTGCCCACTAGACTTTCTATGTTATCGTTCATTCTCTATCAGACGGTTGAGATCATCCCAGCGGTTTTGCTCTCGAACTTTTGACACCTAGGCATGAATGAGAGGGCCCTTGGGCTCTTAATGGACGGTTCAAATCGGACCTTTGATGCATGATGATGGCCCACAAAAATTCCTCCACCTACGCAGCGGCCTTGTGATGTTTGTTGGCCCACTGATTGATGTCAGGTGGAAAATCCATGCCGTCCATTGAAGTATTCTCGGAAAATCGTTGAGAATGAACGGTTTTAGAGCAAAATTGGTGTGGCCTACATGATCTTCTATTCCGCCGTCCATCCTGCGTTCAACTGCTAGGATTTTACCATGGATTGCATGATGTCAAAATATCACCTAAGTCAGGTTAATACCCCTCCTCTGTACATAATGGACGGTCCAGATTGATGATTTGGATGAGGAGTGGGCCCCACTACACGGAACTAACGAACGATGTGTCCTTTTTTAAATTGGAGAAGAGGGAGTCGGTCAGCGTGCGCCGATCGACTTTAAGAAATTTAGTGCACGGCAGTGCACTTGTGCACCGTGCACACGTGATGTACATGAGGTCTTATGGAGATGTTTGTGAGAAATCCACTCTGTCCATCCATATTTTCAGCTCATTTAACGCGTTAAGACCAATTTTGACGCACATCCAGATAGCAGGTGGGCCGAAAATCAATAGTTTATGGGCTGATCTGTCCGTTGGGCCACTTCCACAAGGATTGAATGGATGAAATTCAACGAGTACGGTTAATTTATGGTCCTCAAGCCATGTATGAAGTTTCGAATTGAATGGATAGTGAGAACCCTATAATCTTGCATTCTTGACGAATTTTAGGCCTCTTTAGCGTGAAATATTGGATTTCCTCGAATCCCGGGCGTGTAAACTCTTTGATCTCGTTCCCCTGGAGTTCGTCCCTCGCCTTAGTGCTTCTTGAGCATTAAATCCTTACCTTTAACATTCTTTTCAGTCCATGCTTGTAAATCCACCTTGCAACGCAAACACGATTAAAATAAGACATTTAAACAGTATCATGCTTGTAAAATCGGATAATAACCGGGGTCTAATATGCAGTATTTGACCCTCAACAAAAACCTTTTTGGCCCCTAAGAAATTTTCAACGATAAATGTTTAATTCACATTGTTTCCTGTGGTGTGGTCTATTTGAACATTGTATTTGCTTCAATTTTAGGCCCAAGCCTTAAAATTATCTGGAAAAATGGATGGACAAAGCAGATAAAATATATAAATCATGGTGGATCTCACTGAGTTTACTTGATACACTGAGCATAGGTAGTTATCTCACTACACAATGCACTTTCAGCCAATCTGTGATTTCCTACTAAAGCCATTCTTCCCCGAAAGTTCCTGTGCTGAAAACATAGGTAGGGCCCACCATGATGTTTGTGAGAAATCCACCCTGATCCTCCATTGTGTACTCATTTTAGGACATGGGACCAAAAATGAACCGGATCCAATATTCAAGTGGCCTGAATATGTGAGAATTGAACATTGCTTTGTGTTCTCAATTAATCCTAGAAGTTTTGAATCATGGTAAAATTTGTGTTCTCAATTAATCCCAGTAGGGGTGATGTATGAATGGTATGAATGTCATTTAAACATTACTTTCGACCCTATGGAGGTTTCAATGGTAGGAAATTTCCTACCAAACATTTCCTTTAATGCACACCATTTGGGTCTTAAATCATGCTTACTTTTGGTATCAAATCCTAAAATGAGCTCACAAAACGAATGGATGGGGTAAATTTCTCAAAAATATCACTGTGGGCCCCACCCATGTTTCCAGCATACGTAGGAACTTTCGTGAACTGTCACGCCCTAAACTCAAAAACCGGGCTCACAAAATTTTCAATCGCCGAATCCGGCGCCGACAGCCTCCGTAGAACTCCATTTTCGGTTCCTAGCACCCATTCGCCAGGTTCTGATCCTGGGATGCTACGAGGAGGATTTTCAACGTCGGTTTGATTCGTAATAAGCATAACCAAAGGCATAACCCACAAACAACAACCAAGCACTCCATTACATTTTCACTATGATCAAAAACTTTACAAGTACAATGAGCATAAAGGAAAATACAATGGTAAAGAACAAAAACTCCAAAATGATCAGCAATGTGCTCTTGCCTCAGCGCTGCTGCAATCCAACGTCACCTGCACGCAACGGTCGTGCATAAGCTTATAGAAAGCTTAGAGGGTGGTGAAAGTGTGTGCGCAAGGTAGTAATATGAACATGCAATGTCAGAGTAATACGAAAATGCAGATGGAACCATAATATCATGAGCCGTACCAAGGCTATGCAATACAAGACATGAATGATATCGTCCATCCTATGGCCAAGCGATGTGCAATGCAACTCAAGCATACAGATCCTCATCTATATCCACACATCAATACAGCTCAAATATGGGATATTACCGGGGTCGAGTACACTCTAAACCAGATTACCGCCACATCGCGCGCAATAAGGTAAGTGGAAGAGACCTCACTATCCGTCTGCTAATATCGGGCGCGACTCGTTGATAGCGAACCCATTCCTCGAGCTGGTCAGACTCAGCCTAACATTGCCCCCTACACTCGGGCGGGTAAAGCCGCACCCCCTTCCATCCGACCACGACACAGTGGAGAGCACAACCAACTGGTATTCGGCACTCAGCGCTCATTTACCCACTCGGTCTAGACGTTGGAGCAACCTCTTGGTACCATAAGGGTTTAGGGACTTTCACCCAGGGATATCAATAGCACCCCATATAGAATAAGATTTTCGGTATCCAATCCTACCAACCACGATGCGTCTATAGAGGCTACGACCCTGATGTCGCTAGGGCGTACAATAACCATGTCACACAAATGCGAAATGCATGATTCGCACTATCCAGTCATGCAACAAATCATGCGCATATCGTGCGCTCATGTATGGCAACACCGCCTAATCAGGAACCCATAAACAACCTGCCCGAAGGCATATGCTATGATCAGTCAATCCTCATATCAAGCATACATATGATGCGTATGATCATGAGTCATGAAACTATACTAGACATGTAAATGAGTGATGAACCATTCTTACAACTCAGATGGGCCTGGACGGCCTATTCATAATAAGTACGGCTTAGCAATGGGCCCTAAGGAGAGTCGTAATGTGGACATTCAACCAACATTAAACTCGCAATGTGGACGTCAAACCAACATTGTTCTCCAGGCACGATCTTCTTAAACATCGCTACATAATCGGTATTGGGATTACACATTGCAATGGACCTTAGGTTCATCCCATTGGGCTTTACATATATATATCAAATGGGCCATATCCTATGGGCCTTTTAATCATCAGATGGGCCACATAAATGGGCCACACCAATGGGTCTTATGTGCATTGCAATGGGTCAAAACCCGTGGGCCTTGGATTGCATCAAATGAGCTTAGTCTCATGAATCTAATATGTGACCAATGGGCCACACCAATTGGGTCTCACATGTAGATCAAGTGGGCCTCAACCCATAGACCTAACATGAGTCAAATGGGCCTAAACCCCTAGGCCTTAATCAAATAAAATGGGCCTAACTCATGGGTCTCAAATAAATCCAATGGACCTAATCCCATGGACCCTTTTATAATCAAATGGGTTTAGTCCCATGTGCCTTACAATATATCAAATGGCTTAGTCTCATGGCCTTAGAACATATCAATTGGGCCTAAACCCATAGGCCTTAAATATCAAGTGAGCCTAAGCCCATAGGCTTTACATATCAAGTGGGCCCAAGTTCTTAGGCCTTAAATGAATCAAATGGACCTAGCGCATAAGCATTTCATAAATCAAATGGGCCTAGCCCATAGGCCTTTTATAATTCAAATGGGCCTAGCTCATAGGCCTGTTATAAATCAAATGGGCCTAACCCATATGTGAGTGGCCCACCCAACTAATAACTCATGCTTTAAAATGATCTCACCAAGTGGATGGACGGTCTGAATGCATCATGGCGGGTCCCACTGTCCAGTGGACAGTGCGGATAGAGCACATACATCACAAGGGCCCCACCATCCGCTGGACGGTGGAGGTAGTACATACATGAGGTGGGCGCCACCGTGGTGGGTGCCACCGTCCGCCTGGATGGTGGTCTTGAAACACCTACAACATTGTGGGTCCCATGTGGGGCCCACTGTAATACTTAGATGCCATCCAACTCGTTCATAAGGTCACTCGGACCTGGATGAAGGGAAAACATAAATTTCAGCTTGATCCAATGCTTCTGTGGGCCCCAAACAAAATTTCAATGGTAGACTTTTAATTCCACTGTTTCAAGTGGTGTGGGCCACCTGAGTTTTGGATCGGTCTCATTTTTGGAGGGGGGCCCACCACTGGGGTGGCCCACCTCATGAGAGGGTTGGATAATAAATAAACATTATGGTGGGGCCCACACGCAGGGCCGTGGGACCCTGCGTCCGTACGCCTAAACCAATGGCTGCACGCAGGTGTGTGCAGGCGCTGCCCGCTGACAGAGGCAGAGGCAAAGCCTCTGCCATTACGTTTTTCAAAAAGAGGAAAAACCCTTTTTTTGGGGTTTTTCGCACGTGGGGCCCGCTTCACCAAAATCTGTCCAGGCCATTTGCGTTCAGTGGCCCGCAACAGTCGAAATGAGTCCGAAGTTTGAATTTTTTTATGATTAGAAAATGAAAAAAAATCAGAAAAGGATCCTTGAATATTAATGATGCGTTTTTCGATGCTATGGCCCACCAGGTCTTCCAATCAGCCCCAAACTTCTACCCAATGGCTAAAATACCGTAGGTAAGAGGATGGACGGGTTAGATTGTTTAAATACATCACGGTGGGGCCTAAGCAAGTGGGCCACCCAAATGCCACCTTTCTTCTTTTCCTTTTCTTCTTTCTTTTGAAACGCCTGACGCTGGACGGTTTTGTTTTTTATTATTATTATTTTTTTATAGATAGTGGTGGGCCCTGATGAAGTGGGCCACCACTGATGGGTGACATGGGTACAACGTCTAAGGTGGGCCCCACTTGAATAAAAATTTGAACAAAATAAACCTCAAGGTGAGATCCATTCAAGTGGGCCACACAATCCTATTGTATAAAAATAAAATAAAATAAAATAAAAGAGAGAGAGACATGGAGAGTGGGACACGCCTTGTGATGGAGGGCTCCGCCACTATGAGCCCTCCCTTGAACGAAATCATACAATAAACGGATCCCTTTGAACATGGGACCATCAAAAATGTAAATCAACGGTGGAGATCCATTTCCCACCGATACGTACGGTCTAGATGACCTTTCTAAATGAAATAAATATCATGATGGGGTCCATGGAGAATGGCCCCATCATGGAATGATCATGATGATCCAAGTGGTCCATCGGCCACAACTTAGGGTCCCAAGCGAGATCCACACCATTGATCGGTGGGTCTCACTTGGCCCATCGTAAGAACAAGAAAGAAACTACCCTAAAGAGGCACCCACCGTCCGATCTTCTTGCTTCTAGGGGTTCCTTGGCACCTTAGCTTCAACTTCAATGGATGAGATGAAGAATGGAGGGTTGAGATGAGAGATCTTAGGATGAAGAAGTGGACCACACTTGGACTTTAGGAAGTTTGGAGAAATTTCATACGTATGGAGTCTTGAAAATTATTATTTTTTTGTTGCTTGGAGATTTGAAATGAGAAAGAGAGGAGTTGTAAAGGGAGAGAGAGAGAGAGAGTGATGGATGAATGTGGTGAGTGATGGTTGTGTAAGAAAAGCTTGACTTTTGAGGCTTTTGTGTAAGAGAGGTATGGGTGGTGAAGACTTTTGTGGCTTTTTGTGTAAGAGAGGTATGGATTTGGGAGACTTTTGTGGTTGCTTGGGAAAAGGGATGAAAGTGATGTGTACTTGACATGTGATGGATTGATGGATTAATTGATTGATGGGATTAATGTGATTGATGTGACACATCGTAGAGATTCTCTTAGATTTCGCAACGCGTGGCGTTTTCTCGCACCGAACGTTGGCCCACATCTCTTGACCAGGGTATCGCCTTGGCGCGCGAGTCGCGGCATCAGAACCGCAACGACGGCGCGGTCACTATGGTATTGGTCTCGAGTTGAGTCGACTCGGATTGTCGGCACATGAATCAGGGTCGCGCTTCAATATCGGTTAAGGGTTGAAGGTTGCCGGAATTCGACCGGTAAGACCGCGAAAGTTTACGGAAAGGTACGGACTAAGATACGGGTCTTACATGAACAAAGGCTTTGGTAAAAAATTCGCATGGAATAATACCTTGCACGTAAAAGGATCTAAAGGTGGATAGTACTCCCAGGGGCTCCATGCGACTCACCGTGATGTATGTGGTTTATCCACTCCGTCCATTAATTTTATAAGTTAGTTTTAGGAAATGATCCCAAACAGGAGGAAAATTAAAGGCCCGAGTGGACCACACCACAGATTAATGGTACACATAATCTCCATTGTCTCCTATGGTGTAGTCCATCTGAGTATTGGATCTGCCTAAATTTTAGGACCACATACTAAAATGGGGATGGTGTGGATATACATCACACCAACAAGGTGGACCCCAAGGTTATGGTAACACCTACAACACCTACAAACAATGGTTTACTGACGTGAGGTCTTGGGTTTGGTGCCCATTGGTGGTGAAATCCCACTATAGTGTGCATGGGTTGTTGGGTGCATGTGCATGTAAAAAAAAAAAGAAAATGAAAACCTTTGGGTTTGTTGATGAATTATTGTAATTTGTCGACGACTTTTAGCCATTGGAGAAACCATTACATGACCGTCGGCTTTACTCATTTTTTTGGTAGTGATATCATCCACTTCAATGAGGAAGCAGTGTAGGTGGACGACTATTCTAATCAAACAGCCCTGACTACCATGATATCTAGCTAAAGGAAAGGGAAGTTCCTATTCTCGATTGGCAAGAATCTCCTGACCACCCTAGTCGACCTCCTTAAACGAGCCCTGAAATACTCAAATGCAAAGGAACTATTCATCTCTCAAAAAGCTACTTAAAGCACAGACAACTCGCTTAAGGAAAGAAATTAAAAGGAGGAGAGGGAATCACCCATTGTTAACATCAAAAAAATGAAGGGAGGATGAATTAAGAAGGGGTCAGCGCCCAAATCGACGACTGGAAAGCTGGTTCCGCTTGTATGCCCCCATTAAACATGACTGCTGAGCAAGTGCTCATGGAGATATGGGATAAAAGGATCTTGAAATGATATGTCGACCTTGAGGGACTACCTCGAACGATATCCTTGAGGACCAGTTTCGACTAGAGGCCTCAATCTTGGATGTCGACCCCGACCTTAGAGGTCGGCCTCGGGTCTAAGTAGAATGAAGGCCGATGCCAACAAGAGAGAAAAGCGGAAGTACTACCACTTCCACCACGACCATGGCTATACCACTGCAGATTGTTTCGATCTTAATAAGGAGATCGAATCCCTTATTTGAAATGTGCCCTTACGAGAGTACGTCAACAAAAAAAGGAATGATTGACCAGAAAATCAGGTCAAACAACATGATGATAGGAACAACATGAGAAAACAGGTGAACTATGAACCATATTCAGAGGACAGATCGAAGGTGGAGATTCAAACAGAGCACGAAGGGCTCATGCCCGTAACGCTAACAGCGACATCATGAAGAACCACTGTACTTCACCAACAAGGCTATAAAAGAACAAAAGTTGAACCCATGCATCCTATCCTTCACTAAGGAAGATGCCCGGGGAATCCACCTCTCACACGATGATGCCTTGGTGGTCACCATGACTATGGCCAACCACAAGCTGCATCGCATACTGGTGGACATGACAACTCGACTGACATCCTCTTTGTTGTCGCCTTCAATAAGATGAGAATCCAGAGGTCCAGGCTACGGCCTGTACGCACCCCCTTGGTCAGGTTTGCAGGGGAGAAGATCACTTTCGAAGGAAGTATATTATTGCTCGTAACCGTTGGAGACAGACCTAACCAAACAAATACCATGATCGACTTCCTTATGGTCGATTGCCCCTTTGTTTACAACATGAACTTGGGAGGACCATCCCTCAATGCCATGAAGGCAACGGTGTCCACATATCACATCGCGATGAAGTTCCCAACTGAGCATGGTGTTGGCCAAGTTAGGGGCGAACAATGCGAAGCTCGACAATGCTACTCAATGGCGTTCAAAGCAAAATTACAACAACTAATGATGACCATCACTTTTCTAGATCTGCGAGAAGATTCTAGCGAGAGGGGATCACTAGTGGAGGATCTCATTGTTGTGCCCCTCTGCGAAACTAACCCGACTCATACAATTCAGGTCGACCCATTACTAGCACCAAATCAGCGAGACAAAATTATTATTGACCTAATGAAGCAATATGCTAATATCTTCGCTGACGTAGGGATGAATGTGATGAGGTCGATCACCGTCTTCCTCAAGAATAACTACTCCGAATCCATGGAGCTTCTCTGGACTCCTCACAGAGACTTCTCGAATCCACGAGGAAAGAAAACAAGAGAATATAAATAAATTCTAATAAAATTTGAAATTAATTAATGAATAATTGATAATTGTCTAATGTGTTTCCTTACACCATTAAATAAAGAAAAAAGATAAATTAAAATTCGTAATTACCAAAAATAGTAAAATTCTAACTCTAATAAAAATCTTAATTTTAGTAAAACTCTTCTAAGGCCTAATTTCTAAAAATAAAAATTATAAATAAAATTTCTCTAGAAGAGTCCTAATATAACTAAAAGTCATTTCTAAAAGGAAAGAAAATATAAAACTCTAAAAATATTAAAAAATTGGAATTACTAAAAATAGTAAAATTTTTCTAAAAATTCATTTTTGAGCTGAAAGCATGCATTTTCTGATGAAACAGACAGATGCGACCCACTTTGTGGGTTGGTTCACCTCGGATGGCCCGTGTCGGTAGAGATTGATAGGTTATATGCCCCATAACGATACTGAATCAAAAGTTATGGTCAATTCACGGTCCATCTTCTTTTGGCTCAACCATGCTGGGAATATCTTTGTGACACATTTTACATCAGACCCTTCCACTTGAAAAAAAAATCATCCTCGAATTACGCAAGAGACTTGACATATGAGTCTGAGATAACTTTTGACGTCGATATTCATTAGCCTTTTTTTTGGACTTGACATTAAGATCTTGAGCTGACACAATACATATACTCATGCTTTCCTTGACTTGACCAATATTGATTAGTTCCTTCACATCTGTCTTCAAGATCTCATATTTTTTTCTGATAATGTGGGTAATTAGGTGGACTTGCCCCTGAGACGAGATCAACGTGATTTTGTATATCTCGTATGAGAGAGAATTTATTGGGGGGTTCATCGAGCACAATCTCCTTAAACTCCTGCAACATTGGCTTCAATTCATTACAGACTTTTTTGTATGCAGTGCAACTTATTCGAAAGATGTTATCTCGCTGTAATTCTATTTCTACCTTTGACATGTATAACAACTTCCTTATAATCAAAGTGGTGGCCTGTGATTAACCATCATCTGATGGTGCTTTGTAGAAATTGGGGTTGTGTCGTACAACGACCATAGGTGGTTGAGCATCACTTTGAGATCCGGGCGGAATTAGCGCATCCGTAATACGGTTGAGGGTTGCCTGCAGCCCTTACATGGTCAACTGACTATCCTGGTGGAAAGCTTCCATTCTTTCCATAAGATAACAAATTCTTATATCACCATCCATATGAGTTTGATTCATACCTTCATTATTTACCATTGGCCTGAGGGGAATCCTCGCTCTGATACTAATTGACGCAGGGATGAATGTGATGAGGTCGATCACCGTCTTCCTCAAGGATAACTACTCCGAATCCACGGATCTTCTCTAGACTCCTCACAGAGACTTATCGAATCCACGAGGAAAGAAAGCAAGAGAATAGAAATAAATTCTAATAAAATTCAAAATTAATTAATTAATAATTGATAATTGTCTAATGTGTCTCCTTACACCATTAAATAAAGAAAAAAGATAAACTAAAATTCGTAATTATCAAAAATAGCAAAATTCTAACTCTAATAAAAATCCTAATTCTAGTAAAACTCTTTTAAGGCCTAATTTCTAAAAATAAAAATTATAAATAAACTTTCTCTAGAAGAGTCCTAATATAGCTAAAAGTTATTTCTAAAAGGAAAGAAAATCAAAAACTCTAAAAATATTATAAAATCGAAATTACTAAAAATAGTAAAAGTTTTCTAAAAATTCATTTTTGAGCTAAAAGTGCGTGTTTTCTGACGAAACAGATAAACACGACCTACTTTGTGAGTCGGGTCACCTCGGATGACCCGTTTTAGTAAAGATTGATAGGTTATACGCCCCATAACGATACTCGGATCAAAAGTTATGGTCAATTCACGGTCCATCTTCTTTTGGCTCAACCATGCTGGGAATATCTTTGTGACACGTTCTACATCATTCACCTTGTCCCACTGAGACATGTTTGGCATAAACCTAAAGGTGATGGTCCACGGGCTGACTCCTATCACAAATCATTGAGCCCCATTGAATGAGTGTAGTACTAATCAAAGGTCTAAGCCGAGCTTGGGCAATGTCATGAGCAAGCGGCCACAACATGTTGCTTTGAGGTAATCAAGCGGCTAGAGGATAAAACTTCATGCCATCCCCGTCTCCTCAGCCAGCCTCAAACATGGCTGTGACCACACCGGTATCAAGGTGACACTTGCCTCTATCATTGAATTAATGGATGGAGGGGATATGTCCCCACATCATGGCATAAAAAAATCACTATAACTGATAGTTAGCTCTAATACAACTATTAGAGTTAGCTTTAATACAACTATTAGACTCACAAAATCTTAAACTTAAATGCATACTTGAATAGATTGTTTGGATAGGAATTGATGAACTTGATCTTCCCTACCATATACCCTCTTGAAAGCCTCAAAATAGGGCTGGTGTTTTTTCACGTGTAGGTAATAGGACAAAGATTGATATTTATAGAAAATGACCTAGAGTAGTTTAACCCATGACAACTATTCTTCCTTTAAGAATCTCGTCACAAAAGATTTAGTGTGTACATTGGTCGCACAGTCTAAATGTATCACGCACGGTATATTTGTAATATCACAACGACTAACAAATCCATTGATATATTCAATTTATATAATCCAACGCTGATATCAAAATAGACAATGATACAGGGCTCACCTGTAGGGATGTACACAAGTCAAGCTAGCTCGAAAAGCTCGCTCGACTCGGCTCGACTTAGCTCAGATTGACTCGGCTTGAAAGGCCGACTTAAGGTGAGTCAAGCTTGTTTACTAAAGCTCCCGTTGAGCTAAAGCCAAATTCGACCATGGTGTATTTCAACTCGACTCGACTCTAATTCGACTTGACTCGAAGCTCGAGCTCGAGCTTGACTTGGCTCGAATAATATATTTTAATAATATATTATATTAATATAATATATTATATATATATATATTATATTTATATTAAATATATATAATATATATTTAAGTTTAAAAAAAGAAGTTAAAAAATAAAAGTTTTTACTAAAAAATTCTATCCAACTCTACCCGTCGCCTTTCCCTCTTTTTCTTTCCCTCACCCTATTGAGATAAACTCGACTCGACTTGAGATAAACTCAACTCGACTCGAACCACTAGATAGACTCAAACTTTACTCGAAAGCTTTGGCAAACAAGCCAAGCTTCAATGTTGAGCTCTATGACGAGCTCGAGCTCGAGCTTAAACTCGAGTATAGCATGGATGAGTCAAGCCGAGCTTGGCCCACCTCAACTTGACTCAGCTCGATGTACAGCCTTACTCACCTGACATACATCTTTAAGTTCATATCTAAATTTGTTTTGAGATATTTAAAGCGTTGACTTTCTTGACATTGTGTGTTTTCTCCCTTCCACTGCCACCGCACTCCAATCAAGCCCGTGGGGATTCACATTCTCGTGGAATTTTCATTTACGACTTACCCCATTCACTCCCAACTCCTGCGAGTCGGCCAATTTACTGGCCAACTCAGGTGAGTCCCAACTCAGCTCAGACCATCGCTGGGATTCAAAAAAAATTAGTCAAGAATGGGGAGCCGCGGTCTAGGATTCCTTATTAAAGAACCACGGTCTACTTTCTATGGTCAGAGGCAATTGCATTACCGACGCATCAAGACTAATGATTCTTTCCCGATAGGATTCTGATTTTTTATTTCATTTTTTAAATATAGAAAACGGAAGCTTTCTCTATTATGAACTGTATTGGATTATTCAAATAGACGGAAAAAGCTTCTCATCATGCAATATTTTCAACGGTTGATTTAAAGTCAACTTGGAAAAGTATCAACCTTTTTCAATATTTTGATATTTTAGATATTCTTTGTCAAGGTGGAAGCGGATTGGCTCGTGTGCTGTAGGTACGTCGTGCAAAGACGGGCACTGACGCTCCTTGAGCTCCTGAGTTGCACGAACGGTTCAAAGGAGATCAAAATTACATGGCACTACAGTGATGTATTTATTATATCTACACCGTTCATCTATTTTTAGAGATCATTTTAGAGCATTGTGCAAAAAATGAATTATATCAAAGGATCATCCGGACCACCCCATAAATAGAAGTGGAGAAAATGATTTTCACCGTTAACAATTTTTAGGGCCCACCATAACGTTTATTTTACATCCAATCTGTTCATAAGGTCAAAAAGACCGGAATAAAAAGGAAATTTTTTTTCTTCATATTATCCAAAACTTTTATGACCCAAAAAGGATTTCAATGATAGACGTTTAATCTCCCACTGATTTTTACAGTGTGGTCCACTTGATAATTAGATCTCTCTTATTTTTCATCTCAAGTCTTAAGATGAGCTTACAAAATGGATGAACAGTTTGAATATAACACATACCTTATAATTAGACTCACAGAACTTGCTAACGTTTATACAACAGCTATCTAGATGGTGTGAGGTACGCTAGCTGGGCGTAGCCATTCCGTTTCCATAGCCAATCCGCTTCCGTCAAGGTGGGCCCCACAGGAGGGACCGTACCGTCTTGGGCGACGACCCGCTACACCGGCCGCTTGCTTATCCCCTCATGTACTGCACTTCTCGTTCTAAAAAAACAGTTCTCCTGAGTTGACGGTTATTGTTGCAAGCATGAGGAATCCAAAATCTATTCTTCTCGTTCTCTTTCCAGTCATCCTCTTTCGTTCTTGCACTGCAATCGACACTATTACTCCCACCCAAACCATCACAGAGGGCCAGTCTCTTGTTTCGCCTGGCAAGGTCTTCGAGCTGGGCTTCTTCAGCCCTAAAAATTCCACGAACCGCTACATCGGAATATGGTACCACAACGTCTCAATACAAGCTGTCGTTTGGGTGGCCAACCGAGAAAAACCGCTTACAGATTCATCTGGGGTTTTCAGGATAAGTAAAGATGGTAATCTTGCTGTTTTAGATGGAAGAGGATACACTTTCTGGTCATCAGGCGCTTCTGCCGCATCGAATGATTCAACTGCGTTACTCGAAGACACAGGTAATCTTGTTCTTAGAGATGGAAATTCAAATAGTAGCATCTTATGGGAGAGTTTCGAACATCCATCAGATTCATTCCTGCCGCTGATGAAGGTCAGGGCTGATCTAAGGACAGGGAAAAGGACCGTTGTAACATCTTGGAAGAGTGAAGA
Source organism: Magnolia kwangsiensis (assembly GCA_037074715.1). Classification (NCBI taxonomy): domain Eukaryota; kingdom Viridiplantae; phylum Streptophyta; class Magnoliopsida; order Magnoliales; family Magnoliaceae; genus Magnolia; species Magnolia kwangsiensis. The sequence continues at coordinate 7,678,430 of CM073584.1, forward strand.
GGATCCCGCCCCAGGAAATTTCACTTTCGGCCTTGAACTTCATGTGATCCCACAACTGCTAGTATGGAATGGGTCTGCTCGTTACTGGCGAAGCGGGCAATGGAATGGAAGGATATTCCTGGGGATGCCATACATGTACAACGTCTATATTAATGGACCCACCATCGTTAGAGATCAAAAAGCAGAGACAATCTACTACACTCATTCTTACTACACGGAAGGATATACAAGATTGTTGATTGAATGGTCAGGTCTGATTAAGCAGACGGATTGGAACCGAGAGAGGAACGAATGGTCCGTTCCGTGGGTGCACACACGTACTAGGTGCGGTGTTTATGGCCTGTGCGGGCCGTTTGGGATTTGCAAGGAGTTGGGTTCGCTGACATGTGTCTGTTTGAGAGGTTTCGAACCCAAGTCGATCGATGAATGGAGTAATGGGAACTGGTCAGGTGGGTGTGTGAGAAAAACCCAGATAAATTGTAGTAGTGAAGGGGGGAATGGAGATGGATTTTGGAAGATTGGAGGGGTGAAAATGCCGGATTTTACAGATTGGAACCGTGGCGTGGATGATGCAAAGACCTGTAAAGATGAGTGTTTGAAGAACTGTTCTTGTGTCGCTCATGCGTATGTAAGCGGTATCGGGTGCATGAATTGGGGTGGAGATTTGATGGATATTGAAGAATTCAGTACTGGTGGAGAGAATTTATACATACGTTTGGCAGATTCGGAAATAGGTACGCCTTACTCTCTTCGAATTCTTTCTTGTTAAGCTTTTTTATTTTATTTTATTTTATTATTATTATTATTTTTTTTCTGTCATTACACAAGAAGAAATAAGGTAGGACTGAATATGTATGTTTTCCCTATACTGCGTGCTCGTCGTTAATGGCTTGTGTGGCTATGATAGGTTCCTTTCGGGCCCACATGCATAGGTAGCCCAATGATCTCAACCTTCCATAGATGAGCTACCTTAAGAAACTTGCACTTGACAGACAATACTCAATGATCAGGATCATTGATTAAGCTCGATTATAGATCATTTAAAATAGCTCTCGAAGGATGGATTGTTGAGACGATCGGATCATCATTATGTCTTGGCCCAGTGGGGGGACACAGATGGTCGTTCGTTAGCTGCAATATTATAATGGTGGGCAACACAACTGTCTTGGCCTTGGGATAGACGGTTCCGATCATTTGATCATCACGATGTGTTGGCCCAGTGGCGTGAACGCATGGTGGCCGTCCTTGTCTTCCAGAGGTAATCTGAAATAGGTCTGAAAGGATGGGGATTAAGATTATCGAATTGTAACTATGTATTGGGCCAGTAGGGTCACACATGCTGGTATTTTGTCAGCTGCGGTGCAGGCAAACGTTGAAAAGTCTTATTCCTTTTTGGCGGCTATTTGGCAAGTGACCCCAGCAATGGCCATGTGGTCCTCACCATGATGTACGTGTTTTATCCACACCGTCCATCCATTTTTTCCAGCTAATTTTAGGGGATGAGTTCAAATAACGACCGAGATTTAAATCACTGGTAGACCAAACCAAAGGAAAACAGTACTGTTGATTGAATGTTCACCGTTAAAAACTTCCTAAGGCCCAGTGTAATTTTTATTTGTCATCCAAACTTTTAATAAGGTCACACAGACCCAATCAAAATGTTTTCAACAGTAGGCGTTCAATCCTCACTGTCTTCTGTTGTGTGGTTCGCTTGATTGTTGAATCTGCTTCTTTTTGGGCGTTACTAAAATAAGCTGAAAACATGGATGGACGGCAAGGATTAAACACATAAATCATGGTCGATCCCACGTAGCTTTGACATCACCCAGCTGGGGGTCACTTGTCAAACCGCGTCCTTCGTTTTCCTACATTTGAAAGTCAAAATCTTGACTTTGGGAGTTTGCTAATTTCACACCATTCATACCTATTGCACGCAAGTCGTATGGGAACACGTCTGACACGTACAAAATCTGTACTGTTCATCTGGCAGTCTGCACCATGACTGTGTGGTGACCCAAAGATCAGGCTGACTGGAGGATCGTTTGCAGTGGGACATATTCCCATCAAGTGGACCGTCCAATCAGTTTCGTTTTCGGGTCACAGTTTGTAGATGATGGGACGGCCTGGCGAGCCGTTCAGATCTTCGAATTCCTTTGGAAGGAGTTGTAATAAGATTAGTTTACGTTCCTCAAAATTTTTCCTGATTAAAACATGTTCGCTGTAGACTATGATTAAGACAGGGCCAAAGTCCCTCCAAGCCCAGCAAAGTGAAGCCTAGGCCTGACCCAGGCTCTGGCCGTGATGGGCTAAAGAAGCAGGTACGAGCCTGGCCACTAATAATCATAGACATCTGTGATGGCTACACCCACTTTTGTGCAATATTTGGACTGTTCATTAAGGGGCCGTTTGGATACCATCAAGTAAATTATTTTGTATACTTATATAGCAGTATGTTAGTGACTTACTTCAGATAAGTTAATTTTGGTTTATGATTAGTTGTAAGTAACTTTTTTACTTAGAAGTACTTAATTATTTCAGTTAATTTTTATAACTTTTTTACTTTTCACAAGTCGCTGAAGAGAGGCATAAGGAGAAATGAAAGAGAGGAGAAGCCGATAAATATGTTGTTTACTATTATCCTCTTAATAAGTAGAAACTAACATAAGCTACTTGTGGAATAAGTAGCTTATCTTAAGCAACTTACTATCCAAATGCAACAAAATGGGACGGATTGTGTCCTACCCTGCCTGGATGGTAATCCATCCGGGCAGGTCTCTATGGGGCCTACCGTGAATTAAGTGTTTTATCCACGCCATTCATCTCTTTTATAAGATAATTTTAAGGCATGATTTAAAAACTGAGGCAGGTCCACAGCTCCAGTCGACCACACTAAAGGAAGCTACACTGATAATGACACCCACCGTTGAAACCTTACTAAGGGCTAATCTGATGTTTTTTTACCATTCAACCTATTAATAAGGTCATGTAGACGTGAATGAATTGAAAAAACAAATATCAGCTTGATCCAAAACTTCTCCAGCTCTTAAGAAGTTTTTAACGGTGGAAGTTCAATCCCCACTTTGTGGTCCACTAAATCCTTGGACATGCCTCACTTTTTGGTTCATGTCTTAAAATGATATGATAAAATGGTTTAATGGTGTGGATAAAACACTTATATCAAGTTGGGCCCCACAGAGCCCTGGCTGGACGGATTACCGTCCGGGCGGGGGTAGGACGCAATCTAGTTCCACAAAATGTGCCTCACCTTGCATGATATATAACAAAAATGCTTTTGAAACCCTCCCATTTGGACGGGTGGATTGGAAGGGATTGAATGGTATTAGGGTGGATGGCATGGATATCAAGGTAATGATGGTGTTGTCAGTGGATTGTCTTAAGATCCATGGGATTGCTATATCCCCGGATTGCTTTATCAAGTCTGTTTGGCACGCCTGGCTAATCCCGGGATTAAACCTTCCCATCCCTTCCAATCCCTCGAACCAAACACCTCCCATGCAAATTTGAACAGATTAGGGTGGATTGGCTGGGATTTAAAGGTAATGATGGTGTTGTCCGTGGATTGTCTTAAGACCCATGGGATTGCTATATCTCGAGATCATATCACCCAGCCTATTTAGCACACCCGGCCAATCCCAGGATTTAACTTCCAATCCCTTCCAATACCATCCAATCCCTTCCAATCCACCCGATCCAAACGGGCCCTAAAGTGCTGTGTTAGGCTGACCGGTCTTATTCACCGCCTAAGCCAGGCCCAATTAATGGACCGGCTTAAATTTTAGTACAAGGCCAGCTCAGCATGAAAGCCCCACAACCAGCCAGGCCCATTGAGACTGTTTTCATATCTTCCTTCACATTTCTAAATTGGTACTCATTTATTTATTTCAATTGCAGGTAGAAAGAGAGGTATTAAGGCAATTATCATAGCAGTAATGGTGGTTTTAGGAGTACTTATCATTGTTCTGTGTGCCTACATTTATAGGAGGTGGACGACTAAACAAAGAGGTAAATGTATACAGCGGTTAGCTTATTAAACGCAAACGTTTGTATAACTGAGCCACCTACAAGCCATCCAATGTGCCAATGTGGCACGTGTTGCAGATCTAAGCCGTCCATTTGGTGGATCCTAAGCCTTTAATAAATGCTAGTCCATTGACCAAACAGGCTCCGATTATATAAAGAAAAGAATGACTTAGAAAATATGGCTAATATCTTTTCTCAAACCATGTACTGGTAGGATTTAACTGATCAGACAAAGGCATCAGATGGTTATGGACAGCTTCAATCTCGAATACATGGCCTTCCTTGTATGGAGAAGATGATACAATCATTATGAAATGAAGTTAGTAGATTTGTCTAATTCATATTGAACTTATTCTTCTTCATTTTTAACTGATTCTAGAGTCAGGGCGGCAGGGCAGAGAGCAGGCATGTAGAAATTCTTCGGATGATGATATATTACTGAGAGGCATGGTCCACCAAACAAAAGGCCCGGAACTACCTATATTCGATTTCAGGATCATAGCAAACGCAACAGACCATTTTAATCATGCAAATAAGCTTGGAGAAGGAGGTTTTGGTCCTGTTTACAAGGTAGGATTCCTGTAATTCCTTCGGTATACAACATTTCACACACGTTTCTGCCTCATTTTTTCCACACGCTATATATTATCAACATGGTACGGGGGAGTGAAATCCAAGCTGTCCATCCTATGGGCCCCACAATCAGTTGTGCTGCTAAAGTATCATGGCTAAGATTTCTTTCTGCCGTTCATTTGTTTCGTGCAATGTAGCCCAGTTGACATCTGGTCAGCTTTATCTTTGTGCCGGGATAAGTGCACATAGGGGCCGAGTTGATGGGAGGCTGGGATGTCACACATGGGTTTTCAGTTGGCACATGTGATATGGTGATGCACACTGTAGGGCTGTCCACAGATACCAGGACCCGATGGGCCTGATCCAGCCTAACAATCCAATCCTCTTTGGGTACGCTATTTTGGACTTGGCTAAAAAATGAGTCTAAATAAATTTGGGCTAGGTCCAATTAATTTTAATAGTAATATTATACATTAATTATATTGGCTATGAGATGAGATTTGTTGACTTCACACACACACACACATATATATATATGGAGAGAGAGAGAGAGAGAGTTGTTTGGATGCCCTATAAAGTTTTAGGTGTAACCTAATTACATGCTATTCTGTTTAACTTTTAAGTGGTAATCTATTTACTGGTAAATAAATTGTGTTTGACCACATTGTAATGTGCTTAAAATATATAAAGTAGATATTTACAATATATTAAGCTTGGATTACGAATCCCGCCAATATCTACGAATCAGATAAAAATGACTTGATTTTTCATAGGATAGTATCAAAGCATGTACACACTGGACGGATTGGATGTCCTCCACTCATCCTTTCCTCTCGTGTGATTATCAATCTGACATGATCAAGGAAAGCACACCATAGATAAATTGAATGTACCGTACACATCATGGTGGGCCCTATACATCGTGAGTGGGTATCAACCATAAGGTTTTATAATATGTACAATGGCCGTAATGACTTTAGCTTGTAACATGAAGCATGACTTTTTAACCAGTTTGAACTTTTAACTACATATATGGAACGTTGTAAAAGTGTTTACAGCCTTACCTGCAAACGCAGTTATCCAAACAACCCCAAGAGAGCCCATTTTATATAAAAATGTCGTCAATGTGTATAATCTAATTCATCCATTAAAATGAGCCTCACCGTACGAGTTCCCTTACTTTGACTAGGATCTCAATGGACCTAACTTGAAAGCAAGGTATGAGGAATGGTCCAGATCCTTTTTTTTAAAAAGGTACTTGACTTGGGTCCAGGAACTGCAGGATACGAACCGGATCGACCCGATTGAATCTGACCTAACCCGTGATCAATCTTGCTTGTACACATGTAGTATTAACACACCAAAAGTCAATTTCTTATATTTTTTTATGCTTGTGTCATTAGGGAAATTTGCAAAGCGGAGAGGAAATAGCTGTGAAGAGGCTCTCAAAGAGCTCTGGACAGGGCTTAGAAGAGTTCAAGAACGAGGTTAAACTGATATCCAAGCTCCAGCACAGGAATCTTGTTAGGATTTTGGGATGTTGCATTGAAGGAGAAGAAAAGCTGTTGATATATGATTACATGCCCAACAAAAGCTTGGATGCCTTTCTCTTTGGTATGATCCCTCTCCCTTTGCTGCCCTATTATCCACTAACCCATGGTTAAAAGACTTCGTGACTCGGACTGAGTTGAGTCGAGACTTGCCTTAGTCGAGGCTGAATTAGCCCGACTCATCCAAGTCGGTGCGACTTGTGGTATTGAACCGGATGGGATTTGATTGACTCGATTCGCATCAAATTCACCAAAGTCTTCAAACCATACATGGACCAGAATCCTCTACAATAAATGTTATACATGAGCAGCCCGGAAAACACCTTGAGTTATTTGGAGCACACCTGATGAAGGGGATGGAATATAACTCATTTGTGGGCTCACACAAAAACCTACTGTTGGCATTCCCTCCCCATTGTCCTTGTGATGTGGCCCACTTGATTTCTTGATCGTGCTGAGTTTCACCACAGGGAGTACACACCAGTGGTGCATACCGTGAATGACCCATGCAATATCAAAAGTCACCTAGATGGGATACTTCAATTGTTGGCAATCTAGGAAGTAGTAAAGAAAGAAACTAGATGAATGATCACCCTCAGCCAAATAAACGATGGCCAAGATAGTCCAATTCGTGAGTTTGGGGCATCCATGGTGAGGCCCATCATATCAACAGTCAAGATTACTGAAAGATCTCCGATCATCTTGATTTGATATTTCCCATGTTGAATGGACCAAGGTTAGATATCTTGGATTTTTCTAATCTGGGAGGGTGCATGTTCTGTCCACAGTAAGGGACACCAGATTGATGGTTTAAATCACTTAAAATGGACCTTGCGTGTACAAGCTTACCTATTACTACTTTGCATATCTTGGCCCACTGAAAAATGGTTTTGATGTCATATCTTTATTAGATCCAAGCCAACAATCAGTACTAGATTGGGCCAAACGCTTCCGCATTGTGGAAGGGATTGCTCGAGGGCTTCTTTATCTTCATCGAGATTCGAGATTGAAGATTATTCACAGAGATCTCAAAGCAAGTAATATTCTACTAGATGAAGGCTTGCAACCAAAAATATCAGATTTCGGTATGGCAAGGATTTTCGGAGGAGATCAGAATCTAGCAAGAACTAACAGGGTTGTGGGTACTTAGTAAGTAGCTGTCTCTTCTCTATGAACGCATGCATTTTATTCAGTATAGGATGCTATACAACTAGTTTGCACCATAATACAGTGAAAATAAGTTGTATTGAATACATGGACAGCCCTCATTTGCGGCGTAACATGTCCAAAACTGGTTAAATAGGATCATTCCGCTTTCATATTGTCACAGCAATTATATGTTTTACATTTCATAAAGTATGTTGATGAATAACATCATTTATGATAATTTAAATTTGATTCTTAGTTCTTAGGTTGTATTTGGATGCACTACAGAATTAATTTGCAATCAGTATTACCTTGAAAAAATGAAAAAAAAAAAACCCAAATCCCTAATTCCTTCGTAAGCATTGATGTTGCGGGTCTGATGACAAATTGCAATTGCAATTCAATTCAATGGCACATCCAAATGTGGCCAGGAGGCAATAATCGATTTTCATTGTTTCTCCTCAACAGAACTGAATGTTTTGCAATTCAATTGGCTTGTGCATCCAAACACAGCATACATGTCATTGGTTCTTAACCTGAATAACTATTACATTAGTTAGTCTGGGTTATTTGAGAGTCACATTCCTAACATTGTGAAACTAACTGAAATAGTTTAAATGCAGTGGTTATATGTCCCCGGAGTATGCTATGGAAGGACGGTTTTCAGAGAAATCTGATGTCTTTAGCTTTGGGGTCTTGTTGTTAGAGATTGTGAGTGGTAAGAGGAACTCTGGATGTTTTCACCATGAAGACTCTCTAAGTTTGTTGGGTTATGTAAGTGGAATTTCAAGCCTCCATCTATCGTACCAATGAGAGAGAGAGAGAGAGAGAGAGAGAGAGAGAGAGAGAGAGAGAGAGAGAGAGAGAGAGAGAGAGAGAGAGAGAGAGAGAGAGAGAGAGAGAGAGAGAGAGAGAGAGACTGGGTTCATTCATCAGGTGGGTCACACCATGGATAAGCATTTCCCTAGGTTGAGTGGACCATCCTGTTTTTTGTGGTAGGACATGTTCAAAGTGGGTCCTACATGATGAATGGCCTGGTCTCCATAAGCAAACTGCCTCACGGATTACGTTACCTCCTTGGCAATATATGTTAAATCTTCCACTCTCCTTGTTTGGTTGTTGTTTCAGGCATGGCTATTGTGGAACCAAAACAAGGTGTTGGAGATGATTGATCCGGGGTTGGGAGGCACATTTTCGCAATCTGAAGTGCTGAGATGCATCCATATCGGGCTCTTGTGTGTGCAACAGTTTGCGATAGATAGGCCCACCATGGCATCAGTAGTTTTCATGCTTGGCAGCGATATCGCAAATTTTCCTACTCCAAAACAACCTGCGTTTACTGAAAGGAGAAACCCGTTGGAATCAGATTCATCGCAAAGGAGCGGCAAAATGTGCTCAGTGAATGAAGTCACTGTTACCATCATCCAGGGCCGATAACACAGAAATGTCACCTACTTGCAATAGTATTATTTTGGACCTGACTCTCTGTAGTGCTAATGTGGCAGACTTGTAAGAGATCCAGTCCATTGATCAAGTGAACTCAACTGAATTCGTGTCATTGGCCAAAAATCCATCCAATTAGGGCACCGGGTGGACCACATGTCTTTACATGCAAAGTCTTGACCATTATATGATTTGAAATGCCCTCATAGTTAGGGTTTTGTCAAGAAGACAATTATACCAGAAAACTAGGAGAAAATTATATGTTATTCACTAACCCCAACATGGGTATATATACATGAAGATACTAAATCACTACCTAATTATATGCCATATATATAATGTTTTACACCTAACAAATATAAACAATAATCCTAGTGGGGCTTTTACTTTGCTTATCTTACGCTCCCCTCAAACTATAGATGGGGGAATTACATCAGTTTGCCAATCAAATAATCATGGTATGCTCTAGTCATTGTGTTATAGTAAAGACGACAATGAGAAATTTTGAGAGGCAACATGTGATAGGTTAATTTAATGGGCCAAGTATTTTTGTAAATGAAGTGGCGATCAATCTCTATGTGCTTGGTACACTCATGATCAAGGTGTCACTTACTAAGCTTTGGATTGCCAAAAATCCTTAATTTATATATATATATATATATATATATATATATATATATATATATATATATATATATATATATATATATATATATATATATATATATATATGGCCTACGTCGTCACTTACCAACCTTTGATGCTTAAAGTGAGCCTATAGGCGGCTAATACCGATAAAGAACCGTACAAATTAATGAGATTGATCAACTGTAAAAAACCAACGAATCTGACCGATCACTTAAACATCGAGTTTAGCCTTATGATTTATTCACATATGACCCAAAGCTAGCCAACCTATCACTGACCAATCGAGATAACCATGACCAAATAAAGACATACATAAAGTAGAGAGAACTATAGGTTGGATCATGATTAATAAACCAAATCAACCCGGCCACTCATTTAGCCTAAGAACCAATGATCTAGAATGATCATGACCGAATCACCATTTTTCCTAATTCTGAATAAGCTATACTGTGAACTTAGTTAATTCAGACCCTAACAATTGCGCCTAAGAAACCTCCCTACCCAATTCATTCAAAAAATGTCCCGATTACCCAAACGAGCTCCTGACCGCTTGTTAGTGACTCACTAGTTCCGAAATTATAGAATAACGTTTCTATCACTTGACTTAACGTCCATCGTGGGTGGCGAACCAAGAAAGTATCCAGAACTACTCAACTTGGGCTAGAAGCCAAGTGCTTGAAACATGCGAATCCCCTGGGTCAGAATCTAAAAACTTAAGTGAAATAGACCTTTCACTCTTTAGTGAAGTTGTGACATTCCAATCATTGAATTGTAAGTAAACTTGGGACATGAGCTAGGAATATTTCTTTACTCATATCTGTATAACTGAGACCTCGATCGAACATTGGTGGCTGTTTATCATAAATTAGACCCCCATGGCCAATCGGGTTATCCATTTGCCACCAAACTCAGAACAACTCTTCATCTGACAATGGGACACATGTCCCATGACACAGATGGGCCAGAAGGCCACTAGGATGGCCCCAGTAATTAAAAAATCTACTCATTAGGGGCATATATGTTAAAACAAGAGTTTCCATAGCCAATTAGACAAAACTTCAGACTATATAAGTCCTAAAATCTCTCTTCCACACTCCCATATGAATTTTCCTACAAGTGGGAAGAGAGAGAGGAGAGAATAAAGAGGGAGTAGAGAGAGAGAGAGAGAGAGAGAGAGAGAGAGAGAGAGAGAGAGAGCTCCAAAGAGCTGAAAATTGGGGAATTTTCCTCCCCTACCTCAGTCCCGCATTGGAGCTTGTGACCTCACCGTCGAGGGAGTGGCTTATCGATGATTGAAAGGGCTTTAACACACAAATTCACGAGACCAATGCCTTGAGAGCGTTTCCACAAGTCATCAAACCATTCCTAGGTGCAGACTATTATCTTTAGGTGGCCATTTATCAAACCTAGGCTAGAATTAATGATTTTCTATAAGAATTTTGCTGTGCATGTTGTTTTTCAAGGGAAATAATAGTAGACATTTGTTTTATTATGATTATACTTGCTAAGAAGAGAAGTATTTAGCTCCAAGCCATCTAATGTTTACCTTGTTTGAATTCCTTCCTATTATGAGAAATTTAAATGCAACCCATCCCCAAACCTGAGGAAATTTGGGGAAAATGTGTTGCATGCCTCCCATGTAATGTAGATAATTGATCGCATAATTACCTGCATGCATGTTCAAATTTTTCTGTAACTAGGAATAGTAAATGGTCCTCTTACAATGTTACGTGAATTGGAACTCTTGCATGCTTTCCTAGAACTCCCTTGCAACTTTGACTTTTAGTGATATCAAGCATATGAATCTATACTTATGCACGCTTAATTTTCTCACAACTAGAAGTAGATTGAATTTTTCTTTTGTTATATCTAAAAATACAATCCCCTTTATTAGGTTGGCTAGCTAACATCGAAGCCCGTAATGGTAGCCTCATCTGTTAGGCCATCCAATGGTCAATTTGACCCATTTAGTTTGAATATAGATAGCCAGCAGTAATTGGACTATATGGGACGCTCGCTCCCAATGCCATATGTTCCGCGACTCGCCTGAACGGGGCAAATTGGTTCATTAATTGACTAACCATGTGTGTTAATCATATATAGTCACGCCTGCTTGAATCTGAAGCACCCCATACCTTTAAGATACCTACTGATAACCGTTAGATTCGATCCCATTAAGACTCATGAGCTGAGTATGGTGGAATGAGACATCATGTCCAAATTTTCGGCCTACGCTGGGGTGATGAGCCTCCCCGTAGTGACCATGAGCAACCATGTCTTGGGAAATAGGTATGGTGGAATGAGATACTGTATCCGTATTGTCGGCCTACGCTGGGGTAATGAGCCTCCCCATAATGACCAGTGTGCACAGGAAGTGATAAGTCCTTGTTTGAACGGTCGCTATTAAATTACTCGGCTAATGGTTCCGTGCCAGAGTACCATTCGAATGACTTGGTTAAGAATGAAATTGGGTGATGAGTCATTCCCTATGATGATTTGGTTATGTAATAAGCCTACACCTTTAAACTAAGTGATCATACTCAGTGTTTGGGTGACGATTCATACCGAGTTGATCCTCATACATTTGGATATCATGCCTTACCTTTAGAATTATTAATTTGTGAGACAGATGGATGATACCTAAATTTGGATCATAGATCGCAGTCTCAAGCCGCTACTGTTGCCCTGGGCCAAGTGATCTAGATAAGGCCATTGATTTAATGGAGGTATTTTAGCTTTTCTAATCTTACTGGATGAACGGACTTAATTAAATACTCGGTTAACATTGATATTCATGACATTGCATTAGCATAGGTTGACGACTTGGTAGTCAAGATCGCATTAAGGGAGTACTGGGCATTACGAACGTAAGACGATGTCGCTTGAGGGAGTGTTGGATGACGAGGGCATGCATCATATCATAATAACATGTATATGCATTAAAAAGAGTAGCTAGGAACTTTATGTTTGTTCACTCCCCAAGTGCAGGGTTGTAATGTAGTAATAAACTCGATAAGACTGAGGTCAAATCCCAAGGGACTGAAACTCGTACGTTATCTGAAACTAACTAGAACTAGAACTAGAATGAGACGAAATCTAAATCAACTAGAATTTACAGAATAATTGTGGATTAATTAATCTAAAACTTAGGAGAAATTAGAGATAGGAAACTAGGGATTCAGAGGATCCACTTGTAGAGATCAAGGAGATCTTATGCCTGCATCAAGAATCACAGAATTTACTAAACTGTCGTTGATATAATTTCAAAGAGATGAAAGGTATATGAATTAGAATGGATTCCATCACCAAACCATGCCCAAGAGACTATGGCAAACAACAGAATTAAACTAATTACCAAGCAATCAACAATGCATGAAGGTTAGGAAGGATACCGACATCCGACCATGCCTAGGAGACTATGGTGAACAACAGGGCTTCCTGACGTCATAAACATAAAAAGGAAAAAGAAATATTCAAAGCCATCGCAGACCCACTGTAATTTCAGTCATAACAGACCATTAAAAATAAAAAATATTCCCATAGTAAAATTAAATCAAAATCAGTTTAATATTAAACAAAAGGCATAATCAAACGTCTCCCATCACGCTACAAGCTTCACCTCTTAGCCCTAGCTAAGAGGTTTATCCCGTCATGAATGGGTTAATCTCAAAGTAGAAAAATAAATAAACAACAAATAAATTTAAAAAAATAAAAAGAAAAACTACTCTCTCTCTATCCAAACCGTCCCAAGGATGGGATTCTCCCCGGCCGTGGATACCCCCCTCACAACTCTCTCTCTTTCTTTTTATAGCCATAGGAAAGTCGGTCGGATGGTGCGTGTAGCCTTCTTGGAGTCGGTGAACCGACTCCCTTTACGTGCTGTAATTCGCCCAAAACATGAATTTCCTAATCTCTGTTTTATGCAACCAACAACACGCGAATAGCTTGCGTTTAAACTGTATCTGAGGTGATTGGTCCTCCATTCCTCGATCTCTGACTGCATATGAAGGGTAAAAACCCTCCCCTATACCTTGTGGACGGTCTGGATCATCGTTTCGACCTTGTATGTGATCACAAGATGGCCCACCAGGGCTGGTTTTCTTGGCGTGCATGGACTGCGAAACAAAGCTCCCTCTACTTGTGTTGTGCTGACAATGGGGGCCATGATCAGGTTTTTCAGAGAAATCCACGCCGTCCATTGGTTTCTCCTCGAAAAACCAGTCGGGAACGGTCGATTTTCGACTGATTTCGGTGTGGCCCACAGAATTTTCTCCTTATCGTCCGTCCTGCGTTTGGACGATTGAAATCCGATCGACACCATCTTCCGAATTTATTTCACCTAGGCTTGACTCATATGGCCTTTGGAAATCTCATGGACGGCCCAGATTTTCATGTTACATGATGAGTGGGGCCCACTAACCAGCATCGATGCCGGACAACGTAACATTGTTGCATTTTTTTGTTATTTGCAAGTAGAAGTCGGTCAGCGAGCGCTGACCGACTTTGTCTGTATTGGTGCACAGCTTGTGCACATGCACTTTATATACATGCAGTGTATGTGTAGGGGCCAGCATGATGTTTTTGAGAAATCCACTCCATTCATCCATTTTGTCACATTATTTAAGGGGTTGAAAATGAGTTTGAAGTGTATCCAGATATCAGGCGGGTCCCAAATCGACAATTTATGGATTGATTTGACCGTTGGGCCACTTCTATATGGATCCAATATCTAAAATTTGATGTGTATGGTTCATTTATGGTGCTCAAGTCGTGTATGAAGTCTTGATCCGATCGGATGGTGGAAACCCTTTGATCTTGCATTCTAGACGTCTTTCAGGCCACTTGAACTTCAGTTTCTCGATTTTCTTGGATCTCTGGTGTTGATCTTGGTCCCCTAGGGTACTTCTCTTGCCTTGGTGAAATCTGAACGTTAATTCTGTATTTTTAGCATCTTATTTCAGTCAATGCTTGTAAATACACTCTGCATCACAAACACGATAAAATGGGCTATTAAACAGTATCATACTCATAAATTCAGGTAATAATTGGAGTCTGATATGCAATATTTGACCCTCAACAGTGTTTGATATATATTTTTTTTAATTATGCTTATGGAATTGATAACATGTGTAACTTATTGCTAATGAAGCCCACTGAGTTGATCACTCACTCTCACTCTGGGATGGTGTTTTAAAACACCAATTATATACTTTCATAGATGCAGGTACTAGGAATTTGACACACTGGACGAGGCATCCATAGACTTGGAGGAGCTCTCCTATTGCCAGCTCCTAGGTGGGCCACTGTAGTTGCCCTAGAGATAACGATGAGTCCATAAGGTAGGCTTATTTTGTATATTTTTGCACATTTATATTTTTTAGAACTGTAAACTTTCCTCAGTTTTAGTCCTGTATTTTGGATAGAAATATTTCACTTGTCAACTAATTTACTCGCATTAAAATTTATGTTTATTCTAGGGTACATCACATAATCTATTTTAATTCTACAAATTACTCAAATGCCAGGTGAAATGAATTGTAAATCTCACTTCCACAAAGCATAAGTGGCACCCGAGATGTCGGGAATCAAGTATCTACCCCATCTCCCCCTGAAATTCAGAGCGTTACAAGTGGTATTAGAGCAATTGTTTGGAATTAAACTGGGCTGTGGGCTGTGGACTCATTATAACGCATTCACTGACGTAGATGGGAATGCTCAAACCTAGCGACACTGGAACCTTAGGACCAAATCCTTAGCTATTTTAAGAGGTCGGGTCTTGGTTTGGAATTTAAACTTAGAATGGAACACTAAGGGGTGTTTTAGTTCACGCTTAGGTGAGAACTCATAAATTCAGTATCACAACCCAGCATAACTGAGTTGGGTGACTAAAATAGTTCACCCTACCCCAAATTCATATATAGCACGCCCAATTCAGTTTATGACATATGTCCACTACCAAAAAACTAGACAAAGGCTACGAATAAAAGCCGTAGCTAAAGAGCTATGGCTAGGGTTTTAGTCCGTAGCACGACAATAGTCGTAGGTGCCATAGCAATAGGTCTAAAACCTATGGTTACGGATTTAATCCGTAGCCATAGATTATAATAGCTACAGATATAATCTATAGCAACTATTTTTGTAGCCAAAAGTACCCACGCCTATGGATAGTATTTATAGCTAAAAGTAGTATTGGATTCGTAGCAATATGCCAAATTTAATAACAACTACAGTTGTTAGATTACCAGCTATGGTCAATATCTGTAGCTATCACCTACATTTAAAAAAATTATAATAATTCATTCATTTAATTACCACCTGCATAATCATTCATTCATTAATGATGAATCAATTACAATCCTTCATTTATTCAATTACAATAATGCTGAAAATATAAATCTTAGTGAGTCTGTGTGCACTCGCATATAGCCAGGTGCATCCTTCATCCACCATAGATAGACAATGAATACGAGTATCAGTAGTCCACCTGCACATCTGACTGTTATACCGATAACTTCTCATATGTGTCTTCTGTAATTATTCGAGGGCGAGCCACCACTAGAGGACTCTGGAACATAAAAACAAAGAATCAGTCAATTGAAGAATGATGAAAACTAAATGCAAGGAAAATATAGAAATAGGATGGTTGAGAACCTGGAGAAACATGTATGGCTGACACTAGCAGCTCAAAAGTTGCTTGAAATGGAATGCAACAAGTCTCTTTTCCAACCTAAAAGAAGTGGATCTCCATGGTTGTGTCTGTCACATTTTCCATGAACGTTTTTATGATAGGTCTTTTGGAGCCCTTGGCTTCATCTTGGATGTTAAAATCTTGTAGTACTTTCTCCCCCTGACATTTTGTTTTTTGTCTATTATCCAAAACAATTTAAAGATATTGAACATGATATATTTTGAAAGAACATTGTTCAACCAGCTCTTGTAGTTCCTTCTTTCCTTAATGATGAGGATCTAAAAACCTTATCTAAGTAGAAATAATATGTGGGACCGCAATAGTATCTTTTCTCCATATCATATCCATTTGATTTTTTGATTTATATATATATATATATATATATATATATATATATATATATATATATATATATATATATATATATATATATATATATATGGGAAAAGGTACTATACGCTTGACCGTATTATACCTTCCATAAGGTCCAGTGCTGGTGACACATTATTGGTGGTCAGATGGTAAAAGCTTTAAACAACGGGGAGATTTTATAGGTAATTGAAGAAACACCTCGTCGATTATACACGACTATATAGTAAAATAGCTAAAAACGTTATTAAAGTGACGTTATTAAAGTTTTGTAGGCCCCACCATGATGTATGTTTTATATCCACACCATCCATCCATCTGCCGAGATCATTTTAGGGCAATATGCAAAGAATGAGTTAAATCCAAAGCTCCAGTGGACCTAACATAAAAAACAGTGGGATAGTAAGGCCTACCATTGAAAACTTCTAAAGGCCATGAAAGTTTTAGATCAAGCTGATATTTGTGTTTTCTCTTATTTCATGTCTTTTTTTTAACTTTTGAACAGATTGGATTTCAAATAAACATTATGTTGGGCCTTGGGATAGTTTCAATGGTGGGAATCACTCTCCCCACTGTTTTATGTGGTGGGTCCACTACAGATTTTTATCTGCCTCATTCTTTGACTCATGCCCTAAAATGATATTTCAAAATAGATGGACGGTGTGGATACAACACATACATCATAGTGGGGCTCACAAAACTTGGTGACGTAGCTTCAGTAGCTGACTTGGCTACTCAACTCTACCTAGTTTAGTCACGGATGCGGATTGCGTCCTACCCCTCCTCCGGGCAGGGCTCTGTGAGGCCCACAGTGATGTAAGTGTTTTATCCATGCCGTCGTAAGTGTTTTATCCATGCTGTTAATAATTTTTCACAGATCATTTTAAGGTATGATGCAAAATATTAGGCACGTACAAACCTTAAGAAGACTATAAAGTGGGGATTGAACGTCCACCATTAAAAAGTTCTTGGAGCTGGAGAAGTTTCGGATCAAGCTTATATTTGTGTTTTCACTTCATCCACGTCTACATGACCTAATTAATAGGTTGGATGGTAAAAAAAACATTACAATGTCCCTCATAAAGGTTTCAACGGTGGGTGTCATTATCACTGCAGCTTTCTTTAGTGTGGTCCACAGGAGTTATGGACCTGCTTGTTCTTTGAGTTGTAACTTAAAATTGTCTAATAAAAGTGAATAAGGGCGTGGATAAAATACTTACATCACTTTGGGCTCCACAGAGCCTTACCTTCCGTGCCCCCTTGGATACTTTAAGAGCACCATCAATACCTGTATACTTTCATCCTTTTACCTCAAGCACACCAAGAGAAATTAGATTCTTCTTCAAATCAGGAACGTGCCTCACATCTGTCAACGTACGCTCCACCCCATTAAACATTCTGATGTGCACAGAACCAACAACCACAACATTACAGGCAATATTATTGCCCATAAATACCTGTCCGCCATCGCACTCCCTGTAGCTGGTGAACCAACTCCGATGAGGAGTCATGTGAAAAGATGCCCCTATGTCTAGCATCCACTCATCCTTACGATCATCGTATGACCGTCTAAGCGAAAACATAGATAAAACATCACCATCACATCCACTCGATCCATCTGACGTGGCAACATTTGCCTCCCTATATGAAGCCTCAGAATCTTCCCTCTTCGATTTAGAATTTTCATAATCCTTCTTCACATGTCCTTCCTTCCCACAATTCCAGCACTTTACCTTTCCTTTGCCCTTACCCCTGGTTTTGGATCTAGAACCAGAAGAACCTATACCTTGTTCAGAATTTCTACCCACTGTAAACAATGCATCAGAAGACGTCCACATGTCTCTATTCAGTTGTCTCATAGCCTTCCCTTGAAGGGCTGAGATAACGGTGTCGATACTCAGGGTTTTATTCATGCTGCACATAGTGTCCTTGAATGCCTCATAGGACACCGGGAGAGAATTCAGCAACATACATACTTGTTCTTCATCTTTCATCACTTCCTCCATATCCAGCAATTTGCAAACCAATTTATTAAATTTACTGATGTGAGCCTCTAGATTTTCACCCTCTGCTATCTTGAAGTTATACCACTGTTGCTTCAAGTGTCGACGATTTTCAAAGGATTTCTTTGCATAAACATCCTCTAACTTCACCCACAAACCAACTGTAGTTTTCTTCCTTATGACATTGTAGAGAACCTCATCCGTGAGACATAAACGGATCGATGATAAAGCTTTCTTATCAAGAGCATTCCAATCAACATCATTCATAGTAGACTTTCACTCCTCAAGAGCACAATCTTTGCCTTGCTTGGTTAACAGGCTAATCATCTTAACCTTCCATAACTCAAAATTATTTTTTCTTAAGTACTTCTCAATCTCATACTCAGTGCTCGCCATTATTACTAATCCCTCAGATTCAGATCTGTTCCCCAACGATAGCTCTGATACCACTTGTTGGGGATTTTACCCTGCGGAATCACACAGATCTAGATCTAGGATAGCAATCCAATGGCACCAAGCATATAAGAGAACACAGAGAACACCCAAATTTAACGTGGAAAACCCTTGCGGGAAAAAATTACGGCACAAAGCTACAGATCTCCATTATGAAAACAGAAATTATAAAGAGAGAGGACTTACCCGATTCGAACAACCTCGAATCTCACCCTTGCTACACCCTTTAATTTCCCTAGGACCCCTTTAAAAAGCTTTCTCATACACTAGAAAAGCCCTAGGAACACCTATTTATAGTTTAGACAACTTCCCTTTCGCATCTCGGTTGCGAAAGGACTTAAATCCGCAGTTTTGCACAAAATCACGGAACAAACTGCATAATCTACGACTAGTCCTGAAAATTCCAGGACTGGTCCTAGCCACCTACGACTAGTCGAAGCCCACCTACGACTGGTTGAAGACCGTGGAGAAAAATAGCAAAAAACTCGCTGGACTTTGAGTCGTGCCAAGGCTCGAACCTACGACCGGTCGAGCGCCTCCCACAACTAGTCATGGCTATCCCACAACCGGTCGAACGACCCAAAAACTTCAGATTTAAGACTTTTTCTTAACAATCTCCACTAAGTCTTCAATCTTCAACCGTGTAGCTCCTTGACCTCTTCTCTTATTTTTGCATCACATCATGGTTTCTTGTGCACACTCCGTCCTTCTTTTCAGCATTCACCAAGCCCAGAGAAGTTTCACAGATAAAGATCCACATGCTCAACCACCTTTGCTCATGTCTTCTAAAAAAAAAAGGAAAGACGTAGTCTTTTTACCATCTCACCACTACCCAATATTGCTTGCCGGGGTACTTGCTCACAACATTAATAACCTTTGAAATAATCGGTCTAATCCAGACTATGGTATACACTGCCCAGCACATTCGAATAAGGCTCATGAGATATCCTGCTTTTCCTCATCTATTTTGGGATAAACCCTGAGGAAAACTTGAGGAGAGATACGTAGGGAATGTTCTCCAGCTTTACCTGGCCCATCACATCCTGGATCAATACCTACACACAAGGTATTCCTCCTGTGATTACCAAAGCCTACTCCTCCTTCAGTCTCAACGCCAAGAACCATTTTTGCAACCCCCTCGATCCTTCATCTTGGATGTCCTGAGTCTTCAGTACGTTGATTTCAGACATGTCACAATTGGTAATTCACATGTCATCAACATACAATACATGACCCACCATGAAGGAATCAAACCACTGCTTAGGCGATAGGCCAAACAGCGACCTCCTGCAAAGTATTTTCTCAGCCCCTTAACTTTGAACCGCTTTGGTTGCTTCATGTAGATTTGTTCTTCACTTTTCCTTACAGAAGTGCAGACTCCACATCCTTCCTTCCAGCTCAAGATCACATTGGCCAACTAGCGCCGATCACTGATCTAATAGACATCTGCTATACTATAAGACCCGTATCTTAGTCCGTACTATTCCGTAGACTTCCGCGGTCTTAACCGGTCGAATTCCGGCAACCTTCGACCCTTAACCGATATTAACGCGCAACCCTGATTCATATGCTATTAACCCATATCGACTCAACCCAAGACCATTACCATAGCGACCGCGCCGTCGTTGCAGTTCCGATACTGCGACTTACGCGCCGAGGTGATACCCTGGTCAAGAGATGTGAGCCAACGTTCAGTGCGAGGAAAACGTCGTGCGTTGCGAAACCTAAGAGAATCTCTACGATGTGTCATGTCAATCCCATCAATCCCATCAATCAATCAATCCATCAATCTATCACATGTCAAGTACACATCACCTTTCACCCATACCCAAGCAACCACAAAAGTCCAAAAGTTTCTTACAAAGTCATGCCTTTCTTACACAAAAGGGCACCAAAGTCAAAAAGGTGTCTTACACACCCATCACCACCACATCAAACACCTATCACCCATCTCTCTCTCCCTTTACAAGTCTCTCTCTCTCATTTCTCAAATTACTTCTCCAAGCAACAAAAAAATATCCCACGTATGGGAATTCTCCAAGTCTTCCAAACCAGAAGTGTGACCCACCTTTCCATCCCTTGATCTCCCATCCTAGCCATCCATTTCTCATCTCCTCCATTGGAATCGAAGCTAAGGAGCTAAGGAAGCATGTGGTGCAAGGAGAAGCCAGTGGGTGATCTTAAATCCTTATTTTTCATTCATTTTGCTTGATTAAGGGTCCATATATGCGGGACCTACCTTGATGTATATTTGTATGCAAGAGGAACCCATAGTGGCGGGGCCCCTCCATCCTCACGTTCTCTCTCTCTCCATTGTCTCTTTTCTTTGTGTATGATGGCTTGTGGCCCACCTGATACATGACCTCATCCATGCCATCCATTGATGTAGATCCCACTATCTTCATGGCTGGTAAGTGCCATGGACAGAACCCAAACATAAGGCTGATCCAAACATGTGGGCCATGTGGGACCCACCTTGATGAGGTGTGCATCCACACCGTCCATCCAGGAGGACGCACCCGTGGACAATGCCTAACAGTGAAGTGGTATCTGACAGCGAGTATAGCTGACAGTGGGTGTAGCTAACATGGTGTGGGTGGACTAACGGTGGGGTCAATAGGACCCACCTCCGTCCTCCATCCCTCAAAAGGGCCACACCAATGATGTATGTATTGTATCCGAACCGTCCACCACCTGGACGGTGGGACCATGTCCATGTGGAGCCTTCCTTGGCAAGTGGGACCCACACCCACACCCAAACTGCTAATTCAACTGGCAGACGGGGTGGAGTTACCTCGCTGCAACACTTGAGGTCATGGCAACGATCCCTGTGCAGGTGGCTACATGGAGTGTGTCCTGACATGGGTGTGTACTGACATAGGGGTGTATTGACGTGGGGTCCATGGGACCCATCCACACACCCCACTCCACGTGTGGGGCCCACCTTGGTGTGATCCCACACCTAGTTCCATAGCTCAACAGGCAGACTGAGTGAAGATACCACGCCTCAACACGTGAGGCCTTGGTATCCATCACCGTGAGGATGGCCTATGTGGGACCCACCCAAGTTTTGAATGCGGTAGAACTTGATCTGACCCTTCATTCAAGTGGGACACCCATGATGGGTGGACTGAATTTGTGGACCCCATCTCGGTGGGGCTAATAAATGATTTTGAATGTTTTAACGGAGGGTAGCCCTCCCAACTGTTGTATCTGCTGCGGCCCACACAAATCACGACCTAACTTGATTTTTTTTTGAGACCTAGGCCCACACTAGAATGGTGCATCTGACTGGTGGGTCAGATGTATGACCACCTCAACGGTGGGGCCCACACAGCTCCACCTCGTGGAGAGCTCGCTGCCACCCTCTCCCATATACAATTGTATGGTGGGCCCTACGTAGGACCCACCCCTCTTGTGTCAGCGTGAAAGGACAAGAAAAGAGAAAAAAAAAAGAAAGAAAAAGGAGAAAAAGGGCCACGTGTCCTCACTCTCTCTCTCTCTCTATCTCTCATTCTCTCTCTATATCTCTCTCTCCCTCTCTCTCTATATCTCTCATTCTCTCTCTATATCTCTCTCACTCCCTCTCTGTCTCTTACCGTCCAGAGAGTTGTGGGTCCCATGTGTGATCTAATGGTGGGACCTGCCCCTCCACATGTGGCCTAATGTATGTGTGTGTTTGTGTATATTTATATTTATATAATATTATATTATATATAATATTGTGTATATATATTATATATAGTTGTATATTATATTACATATGATATACATGATAGTGGGCCTTCATGTGGGCCCCCACCATGAGGTATGGGTTGCATCCAATCCATCCATCCTTTTGGAAAGCCCATTTTATGGCATGGGCATAAAGAATGAGTCAAATCCATAGTCTAAGTGGACCCCACCTTGGCATGTTATGAGGACCATCTTAATGAATTTGTGGTAGTTCATTGGGGCCCACTTTGATGTGGATGTAAGGCCAATGTCATGGGATCATTCAATGTATTTGTGGCCCATGGTTGAGGCCCACTTTAATATACATGTAAGGCCCATGGGTTGAGACCCATTTGATGTTTTAGGGACCCATGGGTTAAGGCCCATTGAGATGTATTAGGGCCTATGGGTTAAGGCCCATTTGATGTACATATGGGGCCCAATTGGTGTGGTCCATTTGTTACATATAAGACCCACGAGATTAAGCCCATTTGTTGCAATCTAAGGCCCACGGGTTATGACCCATTGCAATGCACATAAGGCCCATTGGTGCGGCCCATTAATGTGGCCCATTTGATGAATAAAAGGCCCAATGGGATGTACCTAAGGTCCATTGCAATGTGTGATCCCAACATGGATTATGTAATGATGTTCACAATGATCGCGCCTTGAGAGCAATGTTGGTTTGACGTCCACATTGCGAGTGTAATGCTGGTTGGATGTCTACATTACGACTCTCCTTAGGGCCCATTATTAGTCCCGTACTTATTGTGTATAGGCCGTCTAGGCCCATCTACATTGTAAGGATAGTTCATTTCATTATAACATATTTAGTATAGTTCCATAACTCATGATCATACGCATCATATGTATGCCTAATATGAGAAGTGACTGATCATAGCATATGCCTTCGGGCAGGTTGTTTATACTGCTAAAAAACAGGGCAACGCCAACGGCTAAAAACCGTCGGCATTGACCTTCTCCGACGGCTTATAGCCGTCGGACAGTCCGTCGGTAAAGGGGGCGTGGGCGTTGCACGCCGATGGATTTTAGCCGTTGGCGCATCTACGACCACCGTACAAAAAACCTGCGGCATTTTCGACGGCGAAAAGCCGTCGGCGTTTCTCATAATTTTATTTTAAAAAAACTACTAATAATTAATTGCCTAATCAACGCACATATCCAAAACTAGATGATCCTAACCATTCCAAACACATTCATAAAAGCATTGTACTAATAGCAACAAAATATAAACTTAAGCACAACAAAAAGATGATCCTAACCATTTCAAATGCATTTCATTAGACATGTTACTAATTGCAGACAAGATAAACATATCACCTTTTTTTAATCTTTGTTCAGGGACTAATCTTTGAATATCTATCAACGACTACTCAAATCACTGAAAGAAAACAAGCCTAAAGAACAAAGCATTCCATTAGAATAGATCTTACTCATTACAAACAATCCAGACTAAAAGAGGGGTTGACTATAACCAAACAAGAATGTTGCGACAATGCAACATGGACACAGATGTATACCTGTTTTGGACATGGGCAGCAATATTCTCTCTAACAAGGAAATACGGAATTAGACACAAAGTCGTGGAAAAGCCACCATGCCCACGTCTTTGTGCATGATAGATTGATATTGTAGTAAAATGGCAAAATCAGAGAGATAGCACTTGCAATGAATTTTTGTTATCCTTTCCAAGGAAAAAAAAGATGCATGAGCTCACCACGCTCCCCAAAAATGTCACTCTTGTACTCTTACTCCAATGTAGTGGCAAATGTAAATGGAGAACCAAGAGCAACCTACCATCCAAGGGCCATGTCTGTAGCTCTACCATCAACATCCTGCACAGCAAGATACAAGATGTTAGACACCGTGCTGTTAAAATAATACCCAGGCTAGCACCATGGTACAGTTGATTGGCTGTGACAAAACATCAGGCATGCACATGGCGAAACTAACCTGATGGATGGCTTGGAGCTAGAGCATGTGGCATCTTTTTGCATGTGGTGATATGTGCAGATTGGCTATGATCCACGTGTGGAAATGGCATACCTAGCATATCAGATAAACACAAGGACCAAGACATGTCTATTGTAGAGGGATCATTTGTTCAATGAGCACTTTTGTCATGCATATGCAGTATCCAAAGTATTATTATTGCACTAGATTCAAAGATATCATGGAGGGAATCACTCTAAACATGAGAGAGAGAGAGACCAACTGTCAATGATATCACGGCAAAATACTGCAGGATATTTGTGAAATATTGTAAATATCATGATGTATCGGAATGATACATGGGAACTTTCGAAGTAATTGTTCATATGATGAGTTTTACTGAAATGAGTTGAGACGGATGGGCGGCAAGACAAGGATAGAATTAGAAATGGATACATTCAGAGGAATTTAGGAGTAGCACCAATATCACTAATAGGAATCTATACATGGGATTTCTAAGAAGCTAGAGCACAACATTAATTCATTCAAGATAGGGTTCGGCTTCAAACCAGGAATGCACCTCCAAACATCCAAGCAACTGAAAATGAAAATGGGTGCTGACCTTTTTGCAAGTCTAAACATTTTGTTCAAAGAAAATCCCTGATTCATTTCCTCGATGGGTTTGCCATCTTCATAGAAGAGTGAAACCTGCTTGCCATGGAAAACAGACAAAAGAAGTTTAAGTGGGAAATGGGAACATACTCTCAAAATATTAGTTTAAAGGTGATATGGGGACGGACTTCAACAAATTTAAACAGAATGATTCCCTCATTGAAGAAGCATTTGAAACTAAGACAACCCTAAAACATTGCACTAGTAAATGGTATTATTTGTGCATTGTCATCCCAAGAGGGCCTTAGTTTGTATCCAATCCTAAATGACGTTAACTCAGTAAATCCCCACTTTCCAGTGTCAATGTTCAGTCCACGTCAAAACTGTCAAGATGGACAGATTCATGAAAATTATAATCTAGTATAACAGCCCCTGCTCCAGCTGAACTATGATAATCTATAGCCAAAACAAAAATCCATAAGATAACCAAGTATAAATGAAACATTGATTTAATTATCTATGCAGTCATCAAAACTTACATCAGTAAAAAAAGGAGAGACTAGACGACTCATTTTTGAGATTTAAGATAAGAATATCCAGATGACAAAACGACCAAAGGAATCAGACCAGTAACAGCTAGTATATCCACCTAAAGCACTTTGCATTTCTCAAAAATCAGGCTTGTGGATCTTAAATTTTATTTTGGTAAGATTTCAACATATTTCCATTGCTCAAATGAGAAACGACAATTCTAGAAAGACAACGAAGCATTAACTGCAGGCTTCTATTGATATCAATTAGTTGTAACTCACAGCTTCACAAAACATGGAACCAGACAGTGTTGTAACTAACAACTTCACAAAATATCTGATTCATTCTGCTCTCTCTGCTACCAAAATCTTATCCAGCTGATGGTATTTGAGCATCCTTCAGGTGATGAAACTTGCAATTCACACCAAATTTACACTGGCTAGTCTTCGTGTAATATTGTAATATGTTTGAAAGCTACAGGATGGGGTGGGTAACAAGTGAAGAATAACTTATGAATATAAGAACACAAAAAAAGCAGGGATAAATATAATCTCAAAAGGTTTTGTAAAATGTTACAGTTTTAACAATTTTGCAACTACTTCTGATATAGCAGTTGCCCATGTTTTCTCCTTCAGTTTCCTGCTAGAAAGGGAACCATCCCCGCCATTTATGGTGGGAGTGTGAAAATCTCCTCCAAACTAAAAAAACCACAGGTATTTGTCAATCTTAAGGCTGTGTTTGGAAGCACTATTGAATTGAATTGCGATAGCAAGTTCCAATGCTGGATTGTAAGTCTTGATGAGGCAATTCATGCACATGCCGCATGCGTGTGCAGTCTTGGAAAATAGAGGTTTGAGATCCAGTCCAGCCATCAGATGGGCATCACTGGATGTCATGGCCCAAGAATCAGGTCTGGTCTAATATCTGAGAAAAGAATTGGTTACGACCCACCTGATGGATAGCTTGGATATTGCACCTGTTTGCTACACTGGAATATGTGGTGGCATGTAGATGGTATGCTTAGAAATCACAGAAACTAAACAAATTCTCTGTTTTTTAAGGATTCTTTTCCACAATTTCCTCATCCACATTTTCCTCAGATGTTGCTTTTCCTTTCCAAATCTACTTCTTGGATTTATGCAGTAATTGAACTAATTATTGCAATTCAATTGGATAGTGCATCAACCAGCTGAATTTTGTCAAAAGCTGCTCGAATGAAAAAATCCTAAGACCAGGACATGAAACAGAGTTCCCCATCTGGACCCATTTCTTATAGTTATACAGAGATTGTAACTGCTGGGAAATGATCAAATCTACAAACATTTGGTCCCCAAGATATCAAACATGCTCTCTTCGTTGGCCCTCATTCATGGATTTTACAGGTCATCCCAGCAACTACATCACTTAATGATCAAATTAAAGAACACAACACATACAACCACGGTACAATAAAGAGCACAAATTCTGATTATAAAAGTGATATTTAGAGTTAAGCTTACCGTCATTATCATGTTGAAACCATTCTTTGAATACAAGGACGTCCCTTGTTGATCTAAAACAGTCAAGGATAATTACAATTAAAAGAACGAAAGGAAAAAAAAGAAAGAAGGCAAGCTGGTAATTAGACACTCAAATGCTACCAAGAAGAAAAATAAAAACTTATCTGGTTAACTCTGCCTGAAGTGTCATTAGTACACCAACCTGCAAATAAGAGTAATCTTGCCATTTACATGATTTTAAGACAGCCAGACAAACCATTTACCCTTGAAGGAACTTATAGCAGAATGTACTCTGTTTCAACCCCATGTGATCAGGGGTATCTCTCAAGTTAGCAGAGTTTTACTAAGCCTGCTCACACCTCTACCTGCAGCAATACATGCCAGGTTGGCAACTTCTGAGCTGTGCATCAGTGGGCTGCACTTTGCAGATGATGTGGCTCTAAAACTAAAGCTGGTCAGCTCATATAGGTGGGTCACACATGTACAAGCTAATGGATGGTTCAAAAATTGCCTATGGCATCAACATAGAAGTATGCCCTGACCAGCCTGATTTTAGGGCCATGTCATGCACAATGGGGCCCAGCTGATACATTATCTGATATCTGCCACATGTTATAGTGTATAGAGGTGTGTGTGGACTTTACCAGACTTCTGTGAGTTAACCATATGCTGATAAAGGAATCATGAACTATGTCTTCAACAAAGCCATTCAACTCATCCTCATAGATGAAGTCCTGTGCATGATGGTGTACCAGATCAATTTCTGCAATGAATGAGATGTCTTTAGCGAACAAAATTACTATCTCGTAAGGAAAATGCCAAGACCGATCATGGGATTCCATTGGGGGCTCACTCAGTGAATGTACCATCCAGATACTCGGTACATGGCATACCTACAGTGTGCATTACCTGATGAATGGGTTGAATTTCTTACACATGTTGTTTGCTCGGATCTTTAAGCAGTTGTTCCATCCCATTCGGAACTAAGCCTTGGAAATTGAAATCAAAGAAGATGTTAGACCGTTAATAAAGCGATAGATGTTAAAAATTGCAAAACTATAAAAGAGATGTCAAAATGAGAAATTGTCGGTTTCTCTTTTGAAAAATAAAATAAAAGACGTCTTGTAAGACAGAGAAATCGGAATTTGATTGTTATTGGAGTATCTAATTCCAGCATAATTCATTTGACGCACCATAATACCATCTGAATTGGTAGACATTGACTTAGAAGATGATCCGAGCCCAAGAATACTAGCTGGAAACCGCATGATGAGATGCAGAAAGTTCATGTGGATCCAGCCCCATTCAATATGTGGACCTGTTCTAAACTTGCATTACCTCAAAAGTAGGGAATGCTGGTGATCACGTGTGCACCGACCTCACATATGTATTGCATTAATTGTGTTGGATCACCACTTCAGTTGATTATATGCAAGTCAGATAAATGAGTTAATGGTTAGAATATTATTTAACAATACCTATAAAGTAGACTTTGGAATTTGTTAAATCCAGATGTAATGTAGATTCATGAATTTAACAAGTTCATAGGTTTTGCCAAATTCACATTCTTCAGTAAAGTCTGACTTCAATAAATGAGTTAATGGTTAGAATATTATTTAACAACCCACATTCACTATATGCTTGTGGATCATCTGATGGCTGAATCAGGTAATCAGCAACAACCTACATGGTATATGCATCACGGCCCAAAAATCACAATGATGGGGTCATCACATGGGCCGCATGTGTATGACAAGTGGGCAGTTTTAAAGAATTCTACCAACAGCCAACATTCACCATACAGTTGTGAATTCCCTGATGACTGGATCAGCCTGGTCATCGGGCCATAGCATATACAGGGGGTCCACCAGATTGATCTACCCTGATATCAAACTCATGCTAGCATTTGTGGGAAAGTAACTAAAAATCGCACTCCCATGGGTAGCCTCAGCAGAGGTCATCAAAAAACCCAGTTGTCCCCCAATCCCACAAACAAATGATTTGAGAGATTCATTACCATTTTGCGGTTCCTACAGCTAAAGAAGAGGCTGGAGGGGCCCAGTTCTACTCCAGCTTCTTTCAGAGCAAGTCTTTCCTGAAAATGGCAAGCATTCAACTTCTTAAGTAAAGTCACCTCACTAGCACAGGGATTCACACACAAATCTGTTAGAGCTATAAACCTGCAAGAACCCTCCAAAGGGTGCCAATCCCATACCAGGACCAATCATGATGATTGTCACAGAAGAATCTACAGGAAGTTTGAAGTTCGACTGCCTCACAAAGATTGGTGCCCAGCTGCTGTCATGACTTTCCTCCAAAGGCACCAAATTCTGCAAAAGGCGAATTCCAGTCAGCCAAAATGGGGTTGGGGGAGAGCCAATTTTTTGTAGTAAAGTACTTCGGGATGCAGGAATCGAGATAGGCAAGAGGAACGATATAAAACACAATCAATCCAATTCACAAAATATAAGAATATACATGACAGATTAATGGAATAATCACAGAAAGGATTAAAACGCTAAGTTGGGCCAAGTAGAAAACTTTGCAGCCCGTTAAGAGAACATAACATACAATACAAGCAAAAGCATTTGACAGGTATCAAACTTGAAGTCTGAAGTTCTTGCACCCTAACATTTCCTACAACACTCATTTATTCACAAGGAATGCTAGTATTGTTCCTGAATTCCCACGAGGGACATTTTTAGGCATGCAAGATCCGAAGAGCTTGTCTAGCAGATGACATCACAACTGGGCCATGTCAAAAAAATATGCAGATTGGGCAACCCTATGTGTTTCGCTTGAGGCAAGAAAGAGAATTTTTTGTCCCATCCAGATCGATGGACTAACTGGTGAGTATTTTTAAAATGGCCTCATTTTCAGCCCTATCCCATATAAGCCAGAACCCGGCTGAAGAGTGGTCTGGATGTTGAACAACATCTGCAATGCGCAACCCACATTCACTATATGCTTATAGTTCAAAAGCAGGCAATAAAGAGCACAAATTCTGTAAAGGTGATATTTAGAGTTAAGCTTACCGTCATTGTCATGTTGAAACCGTTCCTTGAACACAGGGACATCCCTTGCTGATCTAAAACAGTCAAAGAGAATTACAATTAAAAGAAAGAAAGAAAACAAAAAAAAAAAAAAAACGAAGAAAAAAAGGCAAGCAAGTAATTAGACACTCAAATGCTACCAAAAAAATATATATATAAGCTTTGGTTCTTAAGTGACAACTAGAAACAGTTGAAATATCAGCATATCAAGCATTTAAAAATAAAATAAAAATTCTTTAATAAGAAAAGGAAAAACATATATGCAAAATAAATTCCATTTTGTGCAGGCACAACAATAGTACTTGTATGACTGAGAACAAATCCAACATAATGATCACGTATATGAATAATCATTTACAAGAACTGAGCTACACATGCTACGACATAATTACCTACAAGCGACACTCAATCCAGTAACTTGTGTACTTATTACTTTATATTATTTGGCAAAGTTGGGATGAGGTGACGTTATTTTAGTTTGTGTTCTCAAGATCATGACACAGATTTGCTGAAGTTGGAAGCATGTTAAAGATCTCATATTATATATATATATATATATATATCTTTTGTCATGGTGGAGAATCAATATCTCTGGTAGGTTTTCCTTCGTTTACTTGTGTATTTTTGTGCAGAAGTATTTTTGTGCAACAATGAAGCTGTTCATAGTTGTGAAAGTATCTTTGTGCAGCAAAGAAGCTGCTCATAGTTGTGAAAGTAATTTTCTTGTTGTAAAATTTAAATGTATTTTATGGTGCTTCCACTCACAATAGTTTGGTGATCTTGAAGGGCCTCACATTGTATGGACAATGGGCCTAAAAATCTCCGTGATGTATGATCCTAATCATTCCATTCGTGGCTTATGGAGCACAAATTGATGAACCATGGGCCCACAAGTGGAAATGCTCAGGTCAAGGATCCAATTCCTCCAGAGATCATTCAGGAATGTTTTGTTGAATCCAATTCTAAACCGTTGATCTGATGGGCCCCACACAGTATCAACCATGTCCCAAAAATCTATCCAATCCATTCCATTCATGGCCTGAAAATAGATGGTCAAGAAATCAACTTGAACACTGGTCCATCTTCAACTAAGGATGCCAAAGATAGGCCCAATATGACATTTACAAGGCATGGTCCATCCACAGTGGGGCCCATCAAATAATTCTGGATCATGGAACATTGCGCCCATCTTGTATGACCGAGAACAAACCCAAGCAAAAGAACATGTAAGGTCTCAAGGTCTGTCTTGCACATGAGTGTGTGATCCAGTCCATCGATCTTGAGAATCCCACCATGTAGATGCCTTGGCCCTAAAATCAGGATCGCCCTCACAAATTTCTACGGTTCAACCATCTCAACCATTTTTTGAGTTGTGGAAAACTAACAAGTCTATCCGTTTCCTTGCAATGCCTTTTGGAAGATGTTGGCCAAAGGCAGGATGGGTGTCGCAGCAGAGGAAGAAGCCTGGGCCAGGGTGTCGTAGGATGGCATTCGCAGTGGCAGATCAGAGATGCGGTTGGGTTGTTTGAGCAGCGGTGAGTCTGATGTCATGCTAAATGGAGAATTTCTCTATATATTTCATGGAAATGGAGAAGCACTTTACAGAGATAGCTGAGGTAGGAGGGACATCTGTTGTTTTTATGGAGCTAGTTACAGAGGACCATCATGATGTATGTGTTTCATTAGAGCATCGTCTTTCAAATCCAGATTGAAGATTGAGGGTGGGGGAAAGAGAAGCTCACCTATTTGAAGATGATGCTCGGCAATGACGCTCAATGGATGATGATGCTCGGCAACGACGCTCGACGGAAATGGCGCTCGAAAATGATTTTGGATGGAAGATGGAATGGCGCTCACGAAAATCCTCTTTTGGAAATGATAATGATTTTAAATCCGAATTATGTGAGTTTTCCATTATTTATAACACAAGCTATATTAACAGTCGTACATGCGTGGGACCATTTGCTGGATGGCTAAGATTATATTATATAATAAAATTATAAATATTTTTCATTTAGAACTAGACTGATTATTTGGATGGTCTGGATAACTCTAAATCTTTGCCACTATCGTTATGATTAAGTCACCATTATTTTAAATCAAATACAAACTTCATATTCTTTCACTGTAAAATGAAAACGGTAACTTGAGCTTTGGATCTGGTATGGCTCTATGGGCTTCACCATGATCTATTTGTTTCATCCATTCCGTCCATCCATTTCTTAACATAATTTTAACATTGATCTCAAAAAATAAGGCTGAATTAAAGCTTGGTTGGATTACACAATGCGAAAACAAAAGTGATTGGACGTCCACCATTAAAAAGCTGATTTTGCTGACGGCTTATTTATATTCATCTATGGTTAAAATCCGTAGCTATAACTGACGGCTAAAATCCGTCAAAAAAACCTTCTAAGATCCGTCGGCTTTACTCTGTTTTTTGGTAGTGTTATGGGCTCCCGATTAGGCGGTGTTGCCCGACATGAGCGCACGATACGCACAGGATTTACTACATGATTGGATAGTGTGATTCATGCAATTAGCATTGTGTGATATAGTTATTGTACGCCATAGCGACATCGGGGTCGTAGCCGCCACAGACGTATCGTGGTTGGCAGGATTGGATACCGAAAATCTTGTTCTACATGGGGTGCTATAGATATCACTGGGTGAAAGTCCCTAAACCCTTATGGTACCAAGAGGTTGCTCCAACGTCTAAACCGAGTGGGTAGATGAGCGTTGAGTGCCGATTACCAGATGGTTGCGCTCTCCACTGTGTCGTGGTCAGTTGGAAGGGGGTGCGGCCTTACCTACCCGAGTGTAGGGGGCAATGATAGGCTGAGTTGACCAGCTCGAGGAATGAGTCCGCTATCGACGAGTCGAGCCTGATATTGGCGGACGGATAGTGAGGTCTCTTCCACTTACCTTATTGCGCGCGATAATGCGACGATTTAGTTTAGAGTGTACTAGACCCTGGTGATATCTCAGAGTTGAGCTGTATTGACATGTGAACTTAGATGAGGATTGTATGCTTGACTTGCATCTTGCATCGCATAGCCTTAGTACGACTCATGTTATTATGGATCCATCTACATATTCCGCATTACTCTGATATTGCATGATCATATTACTACCTTGCGCACACACTTTCACCACCCTCTAAGCTTTCTATAAGCTTATGCACGACCGTTGCGTGCAGGTGACGTTGGGGCGTAGCAGTGCTGAGGCAGGAGCACTTAGCAAATCACTTTGGAGATTTTGATTCATCATCATTGTATTTTCCTTTATACTCATTGTACTTATAAAGTTTTTTATCATAGTGGAAATGTAATGGAGTTTTTGGTTGTTGTTTGTGGGTTATGCCTTTGGTTATGCTTATTACGAATCAAACTGACGTTGAAAATCCTCCTCGTAGCATCCCAGGATCGAAACCTGGCGAATGGGCGCTAGGAGCCGAGAATGGGGCTCTACGGAGGCTGTCGGCGCCGGATTCGGCGATCGGGAATTTTGTGAGCTCGGTTTTCGAGTTTGGGGCGTGACATATACTGTCGGTGCTAATATCTCTGAGAAGCTGATCCCTTCTCCCTGAGCATAACCCATCGCCACCTACCTCGCTCTGTATCTATGTTATATCCTCCTGAAGATTCACCTGCATCTAACCACTTTTCGGCCCACTGAAAGCTTCACCCGCTCCCATATGTCGTTCTGGTACAACGAATCCATCACATCGCCCATAGTCACCTTTCACTTCTCAGCACCAGGCTCACCTAGTGCCATCTGAATAAAAGATGAATACTCTTACGATATTAGAGTCGTCCATGTACCTCGCCGATATCCCGCGATCATGCCGTGTGTTTCTTCTCACAGGTGACTGCTCCACCTGCTCTGTATTTCTGTCCGCGCGTCTCAGCCTTCCTACCCTTCTCTCTCATGTGGTCATGCCCCACATGCCACACATGTGCAGAGGCGGAATCCGCTACATCCACCGTAGCTCCACCTTTTGAAGTGCTCTCGATCAACTTGTACAAGTTACCGAGTCGTTGGGCTTTCATGATTACCCGTGCCCCCTTGAATACTTTAAGAGCACCATCAATACTTGTGTACTTGCATCCTTTTGTCTCAAGCACACTAAGAGAAATTAGATTCTGCTTCAAATCAGGAATGTACCTCACATCTGTCAAGGTACGTTCCACCCCATCAAACCTTCTGATGCGCACAGAACCAACAACCACAATATTACAGGCAATATCATTGCACATAAATACCTATCCACCATCGCACTCCCTGTAGCTGGTGAACCAACTCTGATGAGGAGTCATGTGAAAAGATGCCCCTGTGTCTAGCATCCACTCATCCTTACTATCATCATATAACCGTCTGAGCGAAAACATAAATAAAACATCACCATCACATCCACTCGATCCATCTGACATGGCAACATTTGCCTCCCTGCATGTAGCCTCAGAATCTTTCCTCTTCGATTTAGGATTTTCACAATCCTTCTTCACATGTCCTTCCTTCTCACAATTCAAGCACTTTACCTTTCCTTTGTCCTTACCCCTGAATTTGGATCTAGAACCAGAAGAACCTGTACTTTGTCCAGAATTCCTACCCACTGTAAACAATGCATCAGAAGACGTCCCCATGTCTCTATTCAGTTGTCTCATAGCCTTCCCTTGAAGGGCTGAGATAACGGTGTCGACACTCAGGGTTTTATTCATGCTGCACATAGTGTCCTTGAATGCCTCATAGGAAGCCAGGAGAGAATTCAGCAACATACATGCTTGTTCTTCATCTTTCATCACTTCCCTCTGCCATCTTGAAGTTATACCACTGTCGCTTTAAGTGTAGGCGATTTTTCAAGGATTTCTTCACATAGACATTCTTTAACTTCGCCCAGAAATCAGCTGTAGTTTTCTCCCTCATGACATTGTAGAGAACCTCATCCGTGAGACATAAATGGATCGATGATAAAGCTTTCTTATCAAGAGCATTCCAATCAGCATCATTCATAGTAGACTTTCACTCCTCAAGAGCACCATCCTCGCCTTGCTTGGTTAATAGGCTAATCATCTTAACCTTCTATAACTCAAAATTATTTTTTCCTGAGTACTTCTCAATCTCACACTTAGTGCTCGCCATTATTACTAATCCCTCAGATTCAGATCTATGCCCTAATGATAGCTCTGATACCACTTGTTGGGAATTTTGCCCTACAGAATCACACAGATCTAGATCTAAGATAGCAATCCAATGGCACCAAGCATACAAGAGAACACAGAGAACACCCAAATTTAACGTGGAAAACCCTTGCGGAAAAAAACTACAGCACAAAGCGACAGATCTCCACTATGAAAACAGAAATTACAAAGAGAGAGGACTTACCCGATTCAAACAACCTCGAATCTCACCCTTGTTACACCCTTTAATTTCCCTAGGACCCCTTTAGAAAGCTTTCCTATACACTAGAAAAGCCCTAAGAACACTTATTTATAGTTTAGCCAACTTTTCTTTCGCATCCTGGTTGCGAAAGGACTCAAATCCGCAGTTTCGCGCAAAATTGCAGTATAAACTGCGTAACCTACGACTAGTCCTAAAAATTTCAGGACTGGTTCTAGCCTCTTTCGACTAGTCGAAGCTCACCTACCACTAGTTTAAGCTCACCTACGACTGGTCGAAGACCGTGGAGAAAAACAATAAAAAACTCGTTAGACTTTGAGTCGTGCCAGGGCTCGAACCTACGACCGGTCGAGCGCCTCCCATGACCAGTCGTGGCTGTCCCACGACCGGTTGAACGATCCAAAAACTTCAGATTTAAGACTTTTTCCTAACAATAGCCCTATCGGTTGGGCTGTCTAATGGCCAATCTGACCATTTTAGTTCGAATATGGATAACCGGTAGTAGTTGGACTACATGTGACGTTCGCTCCCAATGCCAGGAGTTCCACAACTCGCCTGAATGAGGTAAATTAGTTCACTAGTTGACCAACCATGTATGTTAATCATGTTTAGTCATGCCTGCCTGAATTTGAAGCACCTCATACCTTTGAGAAGCCTACTAATAACCATTAGTGATTTAATTCCTCTAAGACTCACTTGGGTGATGAGCCAAGCATGGTGAAATGGGACACCTTGTCCGAGTTGTCGGCCTACACTTGGGTGACGAGCCTCCTCGTAGTGACCAATAAGTACCTAAGTCTCGAGAGTCGGGTATGGTGGAATGGGACACTTTGTTTGTGTTGTCGGCCTCGCTGGGGTGACGAGCCTCCTTATAGTGATCAGCGAGCACATGAGGTGACAAGTCCTTATTTAAATGGTCCTTGTCAAATTACCCAGCTGATGGTTTCGTACTAGAGTACCGTTCGAACGACCCGGGCATGAATGGAATTGGGTGATGAGTCATTCCCTATGGTGATTTAGTTATGTGATAAGCCCACACCTCAGAACTGAGTGATTATACTCGGTATTTGGGTAACGACTCATACTGAGTTGATCCTCATACATTTAGATATCATGTCTTACCTTTAAAATTATTAATTTGTGAAACAGATAGATGATACCTAAATTTGGATCATGGATAATAGGTTTAAAGCCGCTATGACTGCCTTAGGCCAAGTTGGATGGCGAGGGCATGCATTATATCATAATAACATACATATGCATTAAAGAGAGTAGCTAAGAACTTTATGTTTGATGCTTTTCATTAATTGTGCCTATGGAATTGATAATATGTGTAACTTATTGCTAATGAAACCCACTGAGTTGATCACTCACTCCTACTCTGGGATGGTGTTTTAAAATACCAACTAGACACTTTTATAGATGCAGGAATTAGGAACCCAACGCGGCAGACGAGACGTCTATAGACTCGAAGGAGGAGCTCTCCTATTGCCAACTCTTGGGTGGGCCACTGTAGTTGCCCTAGGGCTAGCAATGGTGCCATAGAGTAGGGTTATTTTGTATATTTTTACACATTTATATTTTTTTGGAACTGTAAACTTTCCTCAGTTGTAGTCTTATCCTCCGGATAGACATATTTCACTTGTCAACTGATTTACTTACATTAAAATTTATGTTTATTTCACGATACATTGCATAGTCTATTTTAATTCTACGAACTGCTTAAATGGCAAATAAAATAAATTATAAAATCTCGCATCCGTAAAGCATAAGTGGCACTTGGGATGTCGGGAGTCAAGTATCTACTTGCATCCCCACTAAAAAAATTTAAAAAAATCTGGGGCGTTACAGAGATATAGGGATGAATCAAATGTCGCATTTGTCCTCATTAAAATGAAAGGGTTCCATTTACTCTTTAAGAGGCTCTTAATGAGGCGGACGTCGAAAAGTGAAAAGTAATGATGAATGATGAAATGGACTTGCTGTACAAGAATGAGATGTGTGAGGTGGTGAAGCTTCCCATTGCCTGAAAAGCGATCAGGTGCAATTGGATCTTCAAGAAGAAATAAGATAGGTATTAGGGAATGTTGGTAGAGAAGGGATATATTATAGCGGTGTCAACCTCACTGAAATATTCATGCCTATGGTGAAGCAAGTATCTATAAGATTCGTGTTAGTGCTAGTTGTTAAATACGATCTCGAGCTAGAACAAATGGATTGAAGACTTCATTCCTACATAGAGAATTAGAAGAGTTTATTTACATGAAGTAATCAGAAGGTTTCAAAATACTAAGGGTAAAGAACAAGGTTTTTAGGTTAAGAGGTCATTGTATGATTTGAAATAGTCACCTACGTAGTGGTACAAGAAATTGATTCTTTCATCGTGAGTCAGAAATTTACCATTAGTGAGTATAATCACTATGTCTATTACAGGACGCTGAGTAATGAAAAGTTCATTATTTTTGTATTGTATGTTGATAACATGTTTTCGCTAGTCATAGTATGTCTGAAATCGACATACTGAAGACTCAACTATTAGGGACATTCGAGATAAAAGATGTGGGCGTTGTAAAGAAGGTTCTAGGCATTGACATTGTAACACCCTGAAAATCGAGGGTCATGTATAAACTCAACTCTCGAGTTCCAGACCGTCACTTATGCAACAAAAATGATTATGATTCAATGTTGTCTGAGTTAAAGCATTCACATAAGTAAAAGTATACTAAAACTGCAATTCATACTTCAGATCCAGTGATAAAAGCAAGCGGAAGACTAAAGAATATATATATCACTGTATGGAAAAACAAAGTAGATCTCAACTGTCACTAAAGTATGAATACATCTCTGAGTCTCATATACATGTAAATAAACAAATCAAAATGTCAAAAATAGTCCCACTGAGGAGTCCCGTCAACCCAGGCCACCTAAGCAAAGCCGTCGTGGCACTGCATGTATGAGAACTCGTCCTGGTCCTCATCAAAGTCCGGCTCTACCTCCTGGATCTCAACATCACCTGCATCTAAGATAGGGTCTGGTGGGTGTTGCAACACCATCCCGAAACGTGGGAATGAGGAGCTAACTCAGTGGAATAATAGAGCAACGATTAACATGTTCTCAAATCAATCATGCGATAATAGTAAAGCAGTAAATCAGACATTCCTAATACTGTTGTTAATGCAATATGATATGACGTGATGTATGCCCTCACCGACGATCTCCCTCATACGGCACCATCTTACGACCGCGGCATGTAATCGTCCCTCAAGTGCTCCACATCTTCCAAGCACATGCAATGTTATGGTGATATGATTTTCGAGTTGTTATTAGTCCATTCAAACAGCAGGATTGGGAAACTAAGGTATTTCCCTTGTATCAATCCCAACACAAATCCTGTCTAGGGTCGTCACTCCTAGTAATCTCATACGATGTATATTTTGTAGGTCACTGCAAGGGCTTCCAGGACTGTTGCTAGCACTCGTTGCACCGCTCCCCCATCACCTTATCAATATAAGCCTACTGTACTCTCACTGCTACTGAAGAGTCGTCCCGTAGACTCAGAATACGCTCGCGGTCACTACAAAGGACTCGTCGCCTGATCAGTGTAAGCCGACAGCAAGAATATAGTGTCTCATACCACCATAATCTGCTCACGAGTTATAAGTGCTCACTGGTCACTACGGGGAGGTTTGTGGCCCCAGCGTAGGCCGACAGCTCGACCACGGTGTCCCATACCACCATGCCCGGCTCATGAGTCTTTGTAGATCAAGGTACCATGGTTAACAGGGTTTACAATGGTAAGTTCAGTACCCTAGGTTCAAGCAGTTATGACTCATACAGGGTGAACATATAACGGCAAATCAGGTTACTTGACGGGCTCGACTAGCACGATCGCATCTCAAGTCGAACAACATGAAGTGCGTAAAATACTTCGTGTGGCCTAACCACTGCCGCCAACTCCAGAACATGGCTCGCGTTCATCGACGCGTCGTTCGTGGCCAAGATAAGCCAACCACGAATTCGCTCGGTTACCGACTGCCTGGACTAGGTATAGTCCCAAACACATGAATTCACATCAGCAATTCATGTAAGAGTATCGGAATTGAAATACAACCATGTGAGCATGTTAACACATGTTATAATATACAACTTAAGTAAATTATCAAGCACGTGCATTTCATATATACAATGAAATCATGCATATAACTAACATGTAGGAAATCATTTACATCAGCATATTAATTGAGAAATCAATCTCAAACTAATTCATAACACCATTTAATTCAATACATACTAATACAAGCATTTATACAAACACTTACACTGCACACTTAAGTCTACATATAGGATGTCGACCCGAAGTGCGCATTTAGGCGAATCTCTTCGCCAAACTAATTATGCACATATTCATAGTATTCTAATACGACAATAAGCCATGTCAATCACATCAGCAAAATATAAATGAAAACAGTACTTCCTACAAATGACTAAAATGCCCTAAATCTCATATTCTTCGTCTATTTACGAAATAGGAAACGGACAGCATGTTGTACATGTCAAACGGCGATGCCGTCGATAATCTACTATTAAACGATATTGAAAGTGTTGGAAATAGTCAATCAAAGCGTTTAAAATCCGTACCTTATCTCTTATAAACGTATCGTTTCGAACGGAGCGTATACGCTTCGTCTACGGCGAATAGACAACCTGTTTTACAAGATGCATCAGCTATCTCGCTACGGAAACGAAGGAACACTAAATCAGCAACTTTTAGGGTATTTTCTTACCTGAAAACGCGGAGGAATCACCGGTCAGGTGATTGAAGCATGTTGCTAAAGCACGTGCAAAAGGTAAGGCAACGGCAGGAAAATCCTCTCCTACTCTCTCTCACAAACTCTCACCTTTTCTCTCTCCCAATCTAGGGTTTTTCTCAAATTCGGATGGGAGAGAGGAGTGAGGGTTTCAACCCCTTTTATAAGCCTAAAAATGCCCGGAATAGGCTCGGCAACAAAGTTTACTTGATGTTTATCCAAAGCGGGGCTGTTTCGGTCCAAAAGTACATTTCTGGTGGTCCCCTGGCCGAACGCGATCGGACTTAAGTTCGTACTTGTCGGATGTTGCTCTCATCCCGTTTTCAGACCATCAGTGTTCGCAGATCGCCCGTGGCGGTCCAGTTTCAGTTCAGCGGTCACCGCATGTAGATCAGGCCTGCAAGTCTCATGATATGAAATAGAAATTTTTCCTGATCCGAGGGTGTAATTTGGCCGAATTCTGACGGTCAGAATGCTTAATACTGATACGTCAAGTCATGTGCCAGATTTGAATTTCAAATTCCAAATCTG
This sequence comes from Magnolia kwangsiensis, assembly GCA_037074715.1. NCBI lineage: Eukaryota > Viridiplantae > Streptophyta > Magnoliopsida > Magnoliales > Magnoliaceae > Magnolia > Magnolia kwangsiensis. Next base: position 7,719,445 of record CM073584.1, read on the forward strand.
TCCCTATTCTTACTCTCTTCAGTCCAGGCTCAATGAAATAGCCTGCGAATGTCAGTTGGACTTGATTTTTGAAATGATTATCAAGTCCAGCTAGGCGGTTCTAACGGTCTAAGATAGTATGTATCGGACTTTCGACGCGCGGTCTACATCCAATACAAAGTTTCAAAGTGGTCCAGAGAACAAACCTGCTTAGAGTTTGATCCGAGGTTTTACAGTATTGTAGAGTCATTGGTTTTACTCGATTTGCGTCTTGTAGAACGTATTTAAAGTGATCAGGGACTATTTCCCAGCTACTCTAGCGTTGCGCTAGCTAACTTACACTTATTTTCTTAAGGAATTAATCCTACGCGATTTCGGGTCGAGTTGGTACTCGAATCCAAGTACGAATTTTTTCTGGGCATTACAATCTACCCCCCTTAACAAATAATTTCATCCTCAAAATTTGTACCTTTTCGTATTCCTTGAGAAGCTGTGGGTAGTTCTTTCGGATCTCGACTTCTGTCTCCCAGGTAGCCTCTTCCTCAGAGTGATGCGTCCACAATACCTTCACAAGGGGAATCACCTTGCTACGCAGTACCTGCTCCTTCGTGTCAAGGATACACGTCGGTCGCAGGATATATGTAACATCCTCTCCTAACTGCAGCTGCTCCCATCTGATGATATGGGAAGGATTAGAAATGTACTTCTTCAGCATAGAAACATGAAATACGTTGTGAACGATCGCGAGAGGCGTAGGTAAAGCCAATCGGTAAGCCACTACTCCCACACGATCGAGGATCTGGAACGGACCAATGAATCGCGGTGCTAGCTTCCCCTTCTTCCCAAACCGAAGGACTCCCTTCATAGGGAAAACTCGCAAAAATATATAATCCCCAACTGTGAACTGCAGCGGCCGTCGTCTCGTATCGGCATAACTCTTCTGTCTGCTCTGCGCTGTGAGAAGCCGACGTTTAATAATATCAATCTTCTCTAACGTCGCCTGCACTAACTCTGGGCCAATCAAGCTACGCTCACCGACCTCAGCCCAGCAATGCGGTACGCGACAAGGTCACCCATACAGTGCCTCATAAGGTGTCATACCGATACTCGCCTGGAAGTTGTTGTTGTACACGAACTCCGCATATGCAAGACAGTCATCCCAACTGTCCTTGAAGTCCAATGCGCAAGCTCGCAACATGTCCTCTAAGATCTGGTTCACCCGCTCTGTCTGTCCGTCTGTCTGTGGGTGGAAGGCAGTACTGAACTTCAACTTCACACTCATAGTCTCCTGAATGCGAGTCCAGAAAATAGAAGTGAACCGCGCGTCTCTGTCCGACACAATCTCCAATGGAACTCCATGCAGACGCACGATCTCTCTGATATACAGTCTAGCCAGCTCGTCTGCAGAGTTCGTAACTCTGATCGGTAGGAAGTGCGCCGACTTCGTCAGACGGTCGACGATCACCCAAATGGAATCATGTCCCTTCCTTGTCTTCAGCAGCCCTGAAATGAAATCCATAGAAATGAAATCTCACTTCCACTCTACGATTGGCATAGGCTGCAAAAGTTCAGGTGGTCGGCGATGCTCTGCCTTCACCCGCTGACAAGTGAGACAACGGGATACGAACTCTGCTATGTGGATCTTCATACCTTCCCACCAATAAGTCCTCTTCACGTCGTGATACATCTTCGTACTGCCTGGATGCATCGCGAGTCTGGTACAATGCGCAGCCACGAGAATCTCTCGTCTCAAGTTAGGGACATCTGGGACGCATAGGCGGCCACGATAACGTAAGCCCCCATCCATGCCAACTCGCCACTCGGCGTCTGCATCATCACTAGCCTGCTCTCGAAGCTCAGTCAGATGCGCATCATCCCTCTGCGCCTCGATGACCCGGTCATCGATCTGAGATCGCACCTGCACATGTGCGATGAACTCATACGGCTCCTCTACAGTGAGTTTCTGCTCAAAGTCTCGTAAAAACTCAATCATATCCCACTCAGCAACCATCAGCGGAGCCGTAAACTCTATAGCCTTCTTGCGGCTCAAAGCGTCAGCCACAAGGTTCGCCTTCCCATGATGGTAAGAGACTTCGAACTTGAAGTCCTTCAAAGTCTCCACCCATCGCCGCTGCCTCATATTCAAGTCTCGCTGAGTGAATATGTACTTGAGGCTCTTGTGGTCGCAAAAGAGCTCGAACTCCTCTCTATAGAGGTAATGTCTCCAGAGTCTCAATGCGAATATGACGGCTGCCAACTCTAGGTCGTGTATAGGGTAATTCTCCTCGTGCTTCCTTAATTGTCTCGAGGCATACAAAATTACCCTGTCCCTCTGCATAAGGACACAACCCAGACCAAAGCTAGACGCGTTAGTGTATATAGTGTATCTAACCCCCTGCTTTGGCAATACTAGCACAGGGGCGGACGTAAGCCTGTCCTTCAGCTCCTGAAAAGCTGACTCCGCCTTGTCATTCCAGGCGAACTTCACGTCCTTCCGTGTCAACTGAGATAAGGGTCTCACGATCTTTGAGAAATCCTGAATGAAGAGCCGATAATAGCCAGCGAGACCCAAGAAACTCCTCACCTCAGTGACAGAACCAGGCTACTCCCAGTCCTGAACCGCAACTACCTTAGACAGGTCAACTGCCATGCCATCCTTGGACACCACGTGTCCCAGGAACTTCACTTCCTGCTTCCAGAAGTCGCACTTCTTGTACTGTGCGAACAACTGATGCTGTATGAGCGTATCCAGGACCAAACACAAGTGCTCCTCATGCTCCTCTCGACTCCTGGAGTACACCAAAATGTCGTCAATGAATACAACGACGAATCTATAGAGGAAAGACCGAAATACCCGGTTCATTAGATCCATGAACACGGCTGGTGCGTTCGTAAGACCGAACGACATCACAAGGAACTCGTAGTGGCCAAAACTGGTCCTGAATGTTGTCTTCTGCATGTCCTCATCCCTGACGCGCAACTGATGATATCCTAACTGAAGATCAATCTTCGAGAAGTACTGTGCTCCTCTCAACTGATCAAACAAGTCATCGATCCTGGGTAAAGGGTACTTGTTCTTCACCGTGAACTGGTTCAGCCTGCGATTATCAATACACAATCGCATCGAACCATTCTTCTTCCTCACGAACAGAACTGGTGCTCCCCAAGGAGACACACTAGCCCGTATAAGGCCAAGCTCCAACAGACCATCGATCTGCGTCCTCAACTCCTCCATCTCACACGGTGCCATGCGATACGGCTGTAGTGAGATGGACGAGGAACCAGGCACCAGATCGATAGTGAAATCGATCTCTCATCGGGACGGCAAACCAGGGATCTTCCTGAACAGATCCCCAAACTCGCAAACGACTAGCGTATACTCAAGTATCTGGGCACCAGCGTCTCGCAGTAATGATGCATAACTAAGTATGCAGAACGAGAGATTTACCCGCACTGAAAATGTAAAGGATGCGCCCTCGTAGGCTGTCACTATACGAGTCTTACAGTCAATCTCGGCCCTCGCTGCAGTCAACCAGTCCATGCCAAGAATGACGTCGAGATAAACAAGAGAGGGGTCGACGACAAGATCTAGAGCCATCGTCTTGCCCCCCAGATCCACCAAACAGCCCTCACACATTTGGGTGACATCTGTAAAGGACCCGTGAGCTGTATAAACTCGCACCCCATCCATAGTAATAGTCTGTAGACAAATGCGTCTGACTATGGCACGTGATATCAAAGAAATCGTGGATCCTGTGTCCACCATCACGAGTATAGGAATACCTCCAATGTGGGCAGTGACCTCGAAGGCCGAATGCTGAGAAGTCTGTGTCGCAGCTGCCTCTGCTGTCAAGGCATGCACCCGTGCCTGCTGTGGCCGGTTCGGCAGCTGTGCCATGGGCCGTAGAGGCTCCTGATCTGCGATACCGGAGGTCTGAAGGAAGAGTGCGCAGGAGTCAACCGTAAAGGTGGTGCGGATATCGCCTGTGAGCTCGTACGGTCGATCTTCTGCGGCGGCGAGAACCCACTGTGCCGCATCCGGACAAAACAACTCTGCGCCAAGTGGCCCGTCCTCCCACAATATGTACATAATAAATCGGGGCACCGAAATGGTGGTACTGGCGCTGTAGCCCTAGTAGGAGGGTCGACGCGAGACCTCTTGCCCGCAAAGGGCCTGTCCTGCATCTCTGGTCGTGGCCTAGGAGCAACAGGGCCACGAGATCGGGTAAGTCGATTCACATCCTGCTCTGCCCACATGGACATGTGAATCAGCTCAGCATAGGAGGGAATGCTCACGCAGCACATATTCGACCGAATATCCCGTCGCAAATCCTCTGAAAAGCACCGTATGCGCATCTGCTTATCTGCCAAAATAGTCAGGACGTATCTGCCCAACTCTGTGAACCGATGCTCATACTCCGTGACTGTCATGCCTCCCTGTTTGAGGCGGAGAAACTCATTCTCCCGATCATGCATGTACGTCTAGGGATAGTATTTCTAGTGAAAGCGGAACTCGAACGCTGCCCAGGTCCATATAAAGTCGGCGGCAACGGTCCGTAATACACCGTCCCACCACAAGCTGGCCTCTCGCTCGAACAGGAACGTAGCCAACTCGACCTGCTCGGCCTCTGTACAATGAAGCATCCGCAGTATCTTCGACACACGGTCGAGCCAATACTCGGCCTCCTCGGGTCTATGAGAACCTGTAAAAGTGGGAGGCCGTAAGCGCTGGAATCGCTCTAACAAGCCCCGTGTGCCTGCAGCATTCCCCGCAGGGTAAGCAGGTGGTACAGGATGAGCCATGCCCTCATCCTGGGCATATGTATCAGCATCCGCAGCTGGATGCGCAGGTGGTGTGGGTGGAGGCACACTCCCACCCTGGGCTAGAGTCCCCACAATAGTAGTCAGGAGCTGCTGCTGCTGCTGCATCATAGCCATCATCTTCTCAAATCTATTTGGAGGTGGAGCAGGCTATGACGTGTACTGCGTCGAAGAAGACACGCGGTAAGGCTCTCTGACGGGTGGTGTGAACGGCCGTGGTCCAACTGTAGGACCAACAGTAGGCTGAGACGCACAGACTGTCTCAGGAATCAGGCCCACAGCAGGGTCCGCATGGGTATCAGACTGCGAAGGAGCCTGATCCATAGGCTCACTCAATGCAAGCCGAGCCGTGCTCCGTGTATCCTTCGGCGGCATTCCCTATATTCAAAATAGGGCGCAACCTTGTTAGTCTCAATAGCACAAACACACCGCAATCATTCACATGAGGAGTTAAAAGCATTCCATGTATTTCATTTAATTAAAATTGTCACAATACAAGGGATATGTCCTTACAAGCATTATGACGAGAAATACATGGGAACTAAGACAGTTAAAATTACAACAGCAACATAAGCAAAGCACTAGCCTTAATACGCTTACACAATATAAAGCAAGAAACGATTAACTACTAACAAAAACATCAAAGATCATCACTAGTCTGAGTCGGGTGACGGAGGAGGAGCACTCCTGCAAGCAGCACAAGATCGCCTTCAAGGTGCGAGTCACCTTGCCGAATTTTCTCTTCGTAACGGCCTTGGCATCCCCGACTTCAGCACGAAGTTCCTGAACTTCCGTTCGCAAGGCAACCTGTCTCTCCTTAATTCGGGCAATGCGATCATTGCCAGTAACCTGAGCAGAAGGAGGAGGGCTCTCATCTGTATCCTGAGCCTCCTTTTCTACCTCTTCCTGGACTTCTTCCTCAACTTCTGCTCCAGGTTCTCCTTCACTTGGATCCTCTTCATCATCAAAATCGTCCTCGCTATCTTCCTCAAGCTGAGTCTCACGGTACTGAGACCCGATCTTCATCTTGACCATGGTAGACTCATCAATGCTGTGAATCGGAATTGGCAACTCCGGCCCAAGTCTGTAAGCAAACTCAAGCGAGATCTTGCATATCAGTCGGCCAAAAGGAAGCGATTCAGACGTTCTTCTTGATTTTGCTATGAGGATAATCTGTCGCAAGATGAAAGTGACCATACACACATTCTCTCCCTGGGCCACCAGATACAAGAAATCAACCATAAGGCGCGTACACTCAATGTGATTTGTCAACCTAGGATACACGTTGAACGTGCAAATGTGGTGCAGCAGGCACAAATCATTAGACATATGAGACGCCTTAAGGCTATTATTAGGCTGCCATGGAACCATTTTACCATATAGAAATCTGGTATGGCGATCTCGTTCACGCCTATTCCTCAAATTCTTCTCACTAGGATGAACATCACCAAGAGGCACGTTCATAAGTCGCGCAATCAACCGAACATCGATCGTAGCCATCCGGTCTCTACCAAAAGGAATCTTGAACTGCAATGGCTCCATTATAGGATTCTGGATATGAGTGTAGAAGGCACGAACGGTGCTTACATTAGCACGAGCACGAGCTTCAAAGATCGGACCCCAGTGAGCAACTTCAATGCGCTCGAACAACAGAAATTTATCGAATAGTCGTCCTTCCACGTCCGCCTCAAACAACACCTTACGGTCAGTGTATTGGCCGTGAGGCATCTCTGCCAAAATCACTCACCCAAGTTGAGTATGGGGATCCAAATCCCGCTTTGTATGGAACTCTTGGGCTGTGCTTGGACTTGCGGCGGTGCTTGAGCTAGCGGCGCCATCCCGCGGTCTTCTTAATTGAGCAGGGCGACTAGGCCAAGCCTCGTCCACTGCGGTCTTTCTCTTACCCATCAAAGAGAGGATGAAGAAGAGTGACAAAAGACCCAAAATAGCTTCAACGAAAGCCATGAAAAATGGAGAAAATGCCAAGAAATGGCTGTCCAAACTGGAAAAGGGAGATGTAGGCGTTGTAGGATGTATTTTTAGAGAGAAAAGAGAATGAAAAAGGGAAATGGAGCACCTCACGATTTCAGCTCGATTTGGGGGTTTTAAGAGCTCCAAACGACGAGATTTGAAAGAGGGAAGGCTACAAACAGCAATAGAGTGAAGGAGAGTGGTCTTTTTTAGCCAAGAATAGATTTGGGAGTGGTTTGGAACTACGAATTTGGGTTAGGGCAGCTGAAAAATGAAAATGGGGCTTGAAAAGGGGCTGTTTGTGAAGGAAGTACCCCTATTTGGGATTTTCTATGGATGAACCGCACATGGGGGGTATACACTACCCAAAATACCCCCAGATCCCAAAACTTACATCAAGTGGGCCACAGTGGTCGGCGATGCATCGCCGGATCGGCGAAGGCATCGTAGACCATCTCTCTGGTCGGTCAGTGGGACCACATGGGTCTGGTCCCCCATGGTCCAGGGACCCTAAAAATATATGATCTCAACCTTGGTTCATTGTATATTGACCTGTAGAGGCTCAAACATGCGTTCGGAGCTTTCCGGGGCCAGTCTGCAAACCCGAATACAATTCCCTATCATGCAGCATATGATTTTAGGGTAGAAGGATCTAGTACATCCATCTAGCCCATTAGTTTCTAAAGAAAGCAAACTTAGAATGGCCTTATGACTATTTTTTCATGAAATTTTATTATTCACTGTAAAATTTTATCGAAGTATGATTTTATGTCATTTTCACATTAGGATCAATGACTAACATGGAAAGAATAAGGAAGAATTGAAGAATGGAGTGGTGAGAGGAAGAATCTCGAAGGATTTAAGTGAAACGGGGTTTTTAAGCCCTGAAGATTGAATGCTGGGGTTATGGTTGTCCCACAGCCCAATGATTCACCTTTACGGGTTTAAAATCATTCAAAGAACATCTCAACCCACTTACCTACAACCTAGGAGTTACTCAGGTCGTTTTACGCGACCCAAGATGTGTTACGGACTCGATCACGCGATCGATACGAATAGACTTCACCTATTGGCGAATCTGCCATCCTATAAGTGTTTCTAGACCCTTCTCGCACCCACCTAAGTCAAAGGAAGCGACAGCGTACGTCGCGTGACCATAACCCAGGCCCGGGATAATCTTATTCATACTCTAATACCAACTTGTAACACCCTGAAAATCGAGAATCATGTATAAACTCAACTCCCGAGTTCCAGACCGTCACTTATGCAACAAAAATGATTATGATTTAATGTTGTCTGAGTTAAAGCATTTACACGAGTAAAAGTATACCAAAACTGCAATTCATACTTCAGATCCAGTGATAAAAGCAAGCGGAAGACTAAAGAATATATATATCACTGTATGGAAAAACAAAGTAGATCTCAACTGTCACTAAAGTATGAATACATCTCTGAGTCTCATATACATGTAAATAAAAAAATCAAAATGTCAAAAATAGTCCCACTGAGGAGTCCCGTCAACCCAGGCCACCTAAGCAAAGCCGTCGTAGGACTACATGTATGAGAACTCATCCCGGTCCTCATCAAAGTCTGGCTCTACCTCCTGGATCTCAGCATCACCTGCATCTAAGATAGGGTCTAGTGGGTGTTGTAAGCACCATCCCGAAACGCGGGAATGAGTAGATAACTCAGTGGAATAATAGAGCAAGGATTAACATGTTCTCAAATCAATCATGCGATAATAGTAAAGCAGTAAATCAGACATTCCTAATACTGTTGTTAATGAAATATGACATGACATGATGTATGCCCTCACCGACGATCTCCCTCATACGGCACCATCTTACGACCGCGGCATGCAATCGTCCCTCAAGTGCTCCACATCTTCCAGGCACATGCAATGTTATGGTGATATGATTTTCGAGTTGTTATTAGTCCATTCAAACAGCAGGATTGGGAAACTACGGTACTTCTCTTGTATCAATCCCAATACAGATCCTGTCTAGGGTCGTCACTCCTAGTAATCTCATACGATGTATATTTTGTAGGTCGCTGCAAGGGCTGCTAGGGCTGTTGCTCGCACTCGTTGCACCGCTCCCCCATCACCTTGTCAATACAGGCCTACTGTACTCTCACTGTTACTGAAGGGTCGTCGCCTCCCGTAGACTCAGAATACGCTCGCGGTCACTACAAAGGACTCGTCGCCTGATCAGTGTAGGTCGACAGCAAGAATATAGTGTCTCATACCACCATAATCTGCTCACGAGTTATACGTGCTCACTGGTCACTATGGGGAGGTTTGTGGCCCCAGCGTAGGCCGACAGCTCGACCACGGTGTCCCATACCACCATGCCCGGCTCATGAGTCTTCGTGAATCAAGGTACCATGGTTAACAGGGTTTACAATGGTAAGTTCAGTACCCTAGGTTCAAGCAGTTATGACTCATACAGGGTGAACATACAACGGCCAGTCGAGTTACTTGACGGGCTCGACTAGCACGATCGCATCTCAAGTCGAACGACATGAAGTGCGTAAAACACTTCATGTGGCTTAATCACTGCCGTCAACTCCAGAACACGGCTCGCGTTCATCGACGCGTCGTTCGTTACCAAGATAAGCCAACCACGAATTCGCTCGGTTACCGACTGCCTAGACTAGGTATAGTCCCAAACACATATGAATTCACATCAGCAATTCATGTAAGAGTATCGGAATTGAAATACAACCATGTGAGCATGTTAACACATGTTATAACATACAAGTAAAAAATCATTTACATCAGCATATTAATTGAGAAATCAATCTCAAACTAATTCATAACACCATTTAATTCAATACATACTAATACAAGCATTTATACAAACACTTACACTGCACACTTAAGTCTATATATAGGATGTCGACCCGAAGTGCGCATTTAGGCGAATCTCTTCCCCAAACTAATTATGCATGTATTCCTAGTATTCTAATGTGACAATAAGCCATGTCAATCACATCAGCAAAATATAAATGAAAACAGTACTTCCTACAAATGACTAAAATGCCCTAAATCTCATATTCTTCGTCTATTTACGAAATAGGAAACGGACAGCATGTTGTACATGTCAAATGGCGATACCTTCGATAATCTACTATTAAACGACATTGAAAGTGTTGGAAACAGTCAATCAAAGCGTCTAAAATCTGCACCTTATCTCTTATAAACGTATCATTTCGAACGGAGCGTATACGCTTCGTCTACGGCGAATAGACAACCTGTTTTATAAGATGCATCAGCTATCTTGCTACGGAAACGAAGGAACACTAAATCAGTAACTTTTAGAGTATTTTCTTACCTGAAAACGTGGAGGAATCACTGGCCAGGTGATTGAAGCGTGTTGCTAAAGCACGTGCAACAGGTAAGGCAACGGCAGGAAAATCCTCTCCTACTCTCTCTCACAAACTCTCACCTTTTCTCTCTCCCAATCTAGGGTTTTTCTCAAATTCGGATGGGAGAGAGCAGTGAGGGTTTTAACCCCTTTTATAAGCTTAAAAATACCCGGAATAGGCTCGGGAACAAAGTTTACTTGATGTTTATCCAAAGCAGGGCTGTTTCGGTCCAAAAGTACATTTCTGGTGGTCCCCTGGCCGAACGCGATCGGACTTAAGTTTGTACTTGTCGGATGTTGCTCTCATCCCGTTTTCAGACCATCAGTGTTCGTAGATCGCCCGTGGCGGTCCAGTTTCAGTTCAGCGGTCACCGCAAGTAGATCAGGCCTGCAAGTCTCATGATATGAAATAGAAATTTTTCCTGATCCGAGGGTGTAATTTGGCTGAATTCTGACGGTCAGAACGCTTAATACTGACACGTCAAGTCGTGTGCCAGATTTGAATTTCAAATTCCAAATCTGTCCCTATTCTTACTCTCTTCAGTCCAGGCTCAATGAAATAGCCTGCGAATGTCAGTTGGACTTGATTTTTGAAATGATTATCAAGTCCAGCTAGGTAGTTCTAACGGTCTAAGATAGTAGGTATCGGACTTTTGACGCGCGGTCTAGATCCAATACAAAGTTTCAAAGTGGTCCAGAGAACAAACCTGCTTAGAGTTTGATCCGAGGTTTTAGAGTATTATAGAGTCATTGGTTCTACTCGATTTGGGTCTTGTAGAACGTATTTAAAGTGATCAGGGATTATTTTTCAGCTACTCTAGCGTTGCGCTAGCTAACTTACACTTATTTTCTTAAGGAATTAATCCTACACGATTTCGAGTCAAGTTGGTACTCGAGTCCAAGTACGGATTTTTTCCGGGCGTTACAGACATACATAGAGACATGAAGAGGAGCATGCTATTGTTATCTTAACCTGAATACCTTAGGAAGGTTGATGAAGTATGAGATGGACAAAGAAAAATCGATCAATGTTCCTCACGTTGCTCATTTTAAGATTTTTTCTAAATAGTGTCATAAAACAGATGAAGAAAAGCAGGTTATGTCTCATGTGCCTTATTCAAGCGTAGTGGGCAACTTGATGTATGTCATGGTCTGTACAAGACTTGATATTTCACATATAATTGGTGTTATCAGAAGATACATGTTTAACCTTGACAAGTAACATTAGGAGTCAATGAAATGGATACTTTAATATATTCGAGGTACGCATGACTATGTTTTATCATTTGATAAATCAGGGTACAAGTTAGTATGCTATGTGCATGGATTTTAATTATGCGGGTAGTATGAATAATGGAAGGTCAACTTTCGGTTATGTTTATGCTAGTGGGTGTGACAATCAGTTGAATGTTGAAACTTCAGTCTATGCTGACTTTTTTAACAACCGAACCTAAGTATAAGATAATGAAAAAAACATTCAAGGAAGGTATTTTATTGAAAGGGATGATAAATTAATTGGGGCTTCAATAAGAGGTTATGCTAGTCAATTATGATAGGCAAAGAACAATTAATTTGACTATAAATTTTGTTTATTAGTCATGTACTAAACATATTAATGCATGTTATTATTTTATCTGACTGGTTCTTGAGGAAGGATGCATGACTCTAAAGAAGATGCACACAAGCATGAATCCGACTGACATACTTACTAAGTCAGTTCCCACAGATATGTTCAAGTTCTTTTCAACTTCTTTGGGTTTGGCGAAGGTGTAAATAGAAGACGGAGTATGTAGAAAAAGAGATGATGGAGCTATGATGGAAGACAGAATTAGAGATGATGATTTATAAGGAGCAATACTGAATTAAGATTGAAGACATGGTGGAGATTGTTGTTGATATCTTAAATATGTCAATAACATGATCTGTCGATTGCATCAACAGATCACTCGATGCCATCAACAGATGCTCGATCCCATCGAGAAAATCTGAAAAATTTCATGTTGATTGCTGGAATGTTTTAGCGTTACTACTCGATATCATTGAAGTAAGTTCAATGACATAGAAGGTCCCATTGAAAATGTGCGCAAAATTGCGTAAGTGCGGGATTTGTTTCCTATTCTAGTTGTAATAGTAATCTTGGGGTCCCCTTGATCAGAGGAAGATCTAGAAAGTTCATTTCCAGCCCATGGTTGATAATATTTTGCACAGAATTTCAGGCTGAAAGGTAGATTTCTAAGCCAAGTAAGAAGAGATGTGCTTAGCAGCGTCCTGATTCACAAGCCAGCAACACCGGAGGTGTCAAAAGGGACCTTAAAGGATGTTGAAAATGGTGTGGCATCTTTTCTCTATGGATGGACCGAAGGCAAGAAAAAAGTGCATTGTATCAGCTGGAAAAAAATTTGCAATTCCAAAGGAAGGATGTGGGCTAGGAATAAAAACTCTAAAGGATGTAATGAAAGCTCTAAGAATGAAAAAATGGCATGGACAGCCACCTTCGACCAAAAAAACTGCCAATGGGCCAATTTCATGTGATCCAAATACAAGGTGGATGCTCAATCTATGGGTAATCGCAACAGATCGACGACCTCAAGATATTGGAAAGAAATCTTAAGCCTGACGGATATGTTGGAAGCCAAATTGCACCTACTATTGGGAGATGACAACAGCAATCTCTGAACTACCAATTGGATGGGACTAGACCCCATTTAAGACTGGCTCCCTAGACAAATCCCCCAAGGCTCCCTCCAAATGAAGATCAACAAGGTGATGGGTCTTAATGGTGTCCTTCCGAGCAACGCTATATCATCCCTCATCCCTCCAAGTGTCCTTCAACATATTAACAATGAGGCAATTAAAACCCAGAGAGGAGAGGACCATGTCATATGGACAGGGGAACCATTAGGAAAATTCATGGTTAAGTCGGCATGGAAGAAGGTTCGCCCAGTAGGAGAGAGAAGGAAGTGGACTAAATGAGTTTGTCGCAACAGATTGCCTCCAAAGATCTCCCTGCTCACCTGGAAACTCCTATTCAAAGCAATTCCGGTAGATATCAGTGTAACAAAAAAAAAAAAAAAAAAGAAGAAGAAGAAGAAGAAGAAGAAGAAGAGAGGGAGCAATTCTAGCTTCAGGGTGTACCTGCTGTGAAAGTGCAGAAAGTTACAAAGAAGAGTCTCTGGATCACCTCTTTGTGAAGGTGATTTAGCAGCCACTCTTTGGCGTATGTTCTCAACAACTCTCTCTGTCTCAATCCTAGAAGGTCAATCGGCAGTTGGTCGAGCCTCACAATGGTAGAGCTTGGCTAATGACAACTCAAACATCGATATCCTTCTTGGGATTTCTCCTCACCTAATCTTCTTAGAGATCTGGAATGCAAGAAACAAGAAATGGTCTGAAGAAGTCAACGTGAACATAGGACAATCCATAGCCAAAATTCAAAGATGGTTCTCCATCATTGTCGCTTCATTCCAGCTCCTGCCAAGCAAAAATTACAGAAACAATGAGGTTATTCAAGACTTGGATATCCTCTCTAAAAAAGGAAAAAAGAAGTCCCTTTGCTTTATAAAATGGAAAAGGTCGGTGGCAAGATGAGTGAAACTGAATGTAGACAGATCCTCCAGGAGAAACTTGGGCCCCTCAGGCAGTGGGGGGAGTGTGTCGAAACGAAAATGGGAATCTAATATTTGCATTCTCAAGAGGTTATGGTAACAAAACAAACTTCCAGGCTGAAGTAAAAGCATTGTTAGATGGGTTGCATCTATGCTTGAAGAAAGGTCTCAATCGTATTGAAGTAGAAAGGGTCTCGGAAGCAGCGGTGAGTGCATTCACAAATACAAGTCCCACCCCTTGGAACATCTTCTACTGGAAGAAGAGATTAGAATGTCTGTAGAGGTCAGCCACCATCTCTATTACGCACGTCCTAAGGGAAACAAATAGAGTGGCCAATGGCCTGACCCATCTGGGCAGCAATAGCCAACTCGACAGGGACTTTGAGCATCCGGTGGACCTCCCAATCCTATCATAGGGGAGCTTCTCGACTGAGCGGGCCTAGGTATAGTTAGAGAATCATAGATATCCTTTGGCCAGTTTTCAAAATAGAATATGATAGGGTTGAATCCTCTTCGTTTTGTACTAGAGGTCTACCCCGAATTGTATGTCATCCGTAAAGTTGCATTATAGTTTAATGAATATATATAGAAGTATGCTCTCCTACACACCTATGCACATGGGCACCTTTCCACATGTGCATTCACAAATACAAGTCCCACCCCTTGGAACATCTTCTACTGGAAGAAGAGATTAGAATGTCTGTAGAGGTCAGCCACCATCTCTATTACGCACGTCCTAAGGGAAACAAATAGAGTGGCCAATGGCCTGACCCATCTGGGCAGCAATAGCCAACTCGACAGGGACTTTGAGCATCCGGTGGACCTCCCAATCCTATCATAGGGGAGCTTCTCGACTGAGCGGGCCTAGGTATAGTTAGAGAATCATAGATATCCTTTGGCCAGTTTTCAAAATAGAATATGATAGGGTTGAATCCTCTTCGTTTTGTACTAGAGGTCTACCCCGAATTGTATGTCATCCGTAAAGTTGCATTATAGTTTAATGAATATATATAGAAGTATGCTCTCCTACACACCTATGCACATGGGCACCTTTCCACATGTGTCATGGGTGTAGAATCCAAACGGTCCATAAGATGTGGAATGCTATGGAACCTTAGGAGGTTAATTTTCACCCTGATCTAAGATTTTAGTGAGCCATAGTAAAGAGAAATTCAAATCAAGGGAAGAAACTGTTTGCATTTTTATGGCTCACCAAAGTTTTGGTTCAAAGTAAAAATTGATATCAGGAGGTTTCATGAGGTTCTTCTTCATGTGGACCGTTCAGATTTTCAAGAATCATCAGATATTATGAGTTCTCAAAAACGTGCATAGGTAGTCGGTGTGAACTGGTTCGCATGTGAGCGATCCGCAATATATATACACACACACGGCGCTCTCCTGTTCTTCCATTATACTTCAAAAAATGTGACTCAGAAGTTTTCAAAAGAAAGAAAAAAAAAATAAAAATACTTGGCTCTAGCTGGTCTCCTCATTACATAGACGGCATAGGTAAGCAAGGAGACGGTAGTCTCCCAATGGCAGATGTCCTTCGCCGCCTCAGCATATTCAAGTAAAATTTCTAGAAAAACTGCTTTGTTTTATCAATAGTAATTTTGAAAATAGTGAACATGTGCTAAAAAAGTATATTATAAAAAACAAATAAGGAAATTTCCTCTTCGCTGGAAATGTTGTTTCCTATGAAATACGGTTTCTTATTTTCATTTTTCACTACAAAAGAACAAGCTTTTATTAATCGTTCCAATGTAAGGTTTTTCCTTGACTTGAGTTACATGACTGCAATGTGCGTTTGCCACATAGAGACGTGGCTTAAAAAAATCCCGGAACAAGACTAATTAAAAATCTTTGGCCAGTGTACTTTGGCCATGGGTTGGATGATGTGTACCGATGACCATTTTCCTTTCAGATTGCTCATTTGCTGGCTTCCTATTTGATAGTTTTCTCAGTCACTGTGATTGGGTAACCCTCAGTCCACAATTGATCTCCTGATAGAGGTCATTGTTGCATTTCACGTGCACTGCCAGCCAAATGCCAAACCCCGTGAATTACAGCAAACGCACATTTTGGTTTAGTCAAGAGATAAGAGCTTTGTTAGACCTTTGCTGGACCCACACGCGTGTACGAGGCAGCTCATGCACACACCACATCCACGCTAGCATGATACATTTGAAGCAGAACGGATTGGCTACTCTCTGGCTGATGATAGGTGCTTTGTGGGCCGCACCATGATGTATATTTTTCATCCATTCCGTACATCCAATTTTAAAGATCATTTTAGGATTTCATTCTAAAAATAAGAGGGTTATAAATCTCACGTGGACCACCCAAGAGGAAAACAATAGTGATTGGATATCCACCATTAAAATCCCCCTAAGGCCCACTGAACTGTTTATTTGATATCCAATCTGTTGATTAGGTCATAAAGAGCAAGATGAAAGGTGAAAAAAAATATAAGCTTTATCCAAAACTTTCATGGCCCCCAAAATGCTTTTGATGGTTGTCGTTCATTCAACACTGTTTCCTGTAATGTGGTCCACTTGAGATTGTTATATACCTCATTTTTGGTTTTTATAGCATAAAATGATCTATAAAAATAGATGGACGGAATCGATGAAACACATACAGCTTGATGGGGCCCACGGAGCACCGATCATCAGCCATTGGCTGGTGGCAGGGGGAGTAGCCAATCCGTTTCCTATTCGAAGGTATCCATTTCATTTATGGGTGGACAGGTTCTGGCCAAAAAGTCTGGTCTCTCTGATGTCAGATGCGTCGTATTTTTGGGTTTTAAAAATAAAGAAATTCAGGCTCGGAATAGATACGTGATACTGAGGTAATGCAATAGGAGCGAAGATTGAATACGAGCCGATAGCCAGGACAGTCGTTCAGATCAACTGCCAACCACCGGAAAAATCAGAATATTACAATTATTCATTGGACCTATAATAGATCTTTCATAATCCCCAACAAATTGATTATTCAGTTTATTGATCATTGGGGCTACATTTTACAAGTGATCTTAACCGTCCATACTATAGGGTAATGATCCAATACATGGAGCCATGAAATGCATACTGCACTAACTGGATAGTTAAGATCAATCGATCGGATGGTCCAAGTAGTTGCTTTTTTTTTTCAAAAAAATAATCATTTCATTTCGGAGACGGTATGGTCCAAGTAGTTAATATTGCAACCAGGGGCAATGAATTCCAAGTGCTCGAGTAAGCTCTGAAACGCTTCTTGAAGAAAGTTCTTCGTCAACGTTCCTAGAATAAGCTTATTCTACAAATACATGCGTGGAGCCAACCTTGAAGACCAAAAATTATACTCATCCAAAACAGGTGGGCCACTCCATTTAAATTTATGCCTAAAACTACTAAAATCACGTGATGTGGCCCAACTTAGATTTTGAATAATCTGGAATGTTAAGTGTTCAGTAATCCATGTGGGCCCCATTTTATTAATGGATTGGATGATATCTAATAAAGCGTGTCAGTGTGACCCACCAGTGTTTGAATCGATCTGACTTTTCGAACATTGGGACAACTAGAAGGGGGACAGCTTATGGAGGCAGTGTATGTTGACCACACAAGGATATGAAACGACTTCCTGCTTACCATCTTTTATACAGCACCTCCCATTCTTATAAGAAAAAGAAAAAAGAAGAAAAAAAAAAAAGAGCTCTCGTTGATTAACTGCTATTGTTGGAAGCATGGGAAATGTAAAAGCTCTTCTTCCTTTTCTCTTTCTCTTTTTCTTTCCTTCTTGCACTTCAATCTCTACCATTACTCCCACACAAACAATCACAGAGGGCCAGACCCTTCTTTCGCCCGGTGAGGTCTTTGAGCTGGGATTCTTCAGCCCTAAAAATTCCACAAACCGCTATGTCGGGATATGGTACCACAGCGTCCCAACCCAAACGGTGGTTTGGGTGGCCAACCGAGAAAACCCACTTAAGGATTCATCTGGGGTTTTTGCGGTAAGTGGGGACGGCAATCTAGCGGTTTTAGATGGAAGAGGAAACACTCTCTGGTCATCAGGTACTTCCACCGCATCCAACGATACAACCGCAACGCTTGAAGACACGGGCAATCTCATTCTTAGGATTGGAAATTCAAATAGTAGCATCTTATGGGAGAGCTTTGATCACCCAACGGATTCGTTCCTACCGCTGATGAAGCTCAGGGCCGATCTAAAGACAGGGAAGAGGACGATTCTAACATCTTGGAAGGGCGAAGAGGATCCTTCCTTGGGGAGTTTCACTTTAGGCCTTGAGCTTCATATGATACCACAAGTGCTAGTATGGAATGGGTCCGCCCGATACTGGCGAAGCGGGCAATGGAATGGAAGGATATTCATTGGGATGAAATACATGTACAACGCCTATATTATCGGTCCCAACTTGGTTAGAGATGAAGACAAGAAGACGATCGACTACTTATATTCTTTCTACACGGATGAATATACGAGATTGTGGCTCGAGTGGTCAGGTGTGTTCAAGCGGACGAATTGGAACCTACAAAGGAAGGAATGGTCCATTCCGTGGATGCACATGCGTACGAGGTGTGGCCTTTATGGCCTGTGCGGGCCTTTTGGGATTTGCAAGGAGTTGGGCTCGCGTATATGTGTATGTATGCAAGGATTCAAACCTAAGTCGATTCCCGAGTGGAATGGTGGGAATTGGTCAGGTGGGTGTGTAAGAAAAGCCCAGTTGAATTGTAGTAGTGAAGGAGGGAAAGGAGATGGATTTTTGAAGATTGGAGGGGTGAAAATACCGGATTTTTCAGATTGGAAGCGTGGCGTGGGTGATGGAAAGGCCTGCGAAGATGATTGTCTGAAGAACTGTTCTTGTATTGCCCACGCCTTTGTTAGTGGAATCGGGTGTATGAACTGGGGTGGAGATTTGATGGATATTGAAGAATTCAGCTCTGGTGGAGAGAATATCTACATTCGTCTTGCGCATTCCGAACTCGGTACGCCTAACTCTCTTTTAATTCTTTCCAGTTAAACAATTATCATTTGATGTTTCTTGAATATATATATATATATATATATATATATATATATATATATATATATCCTTTCCTGTCATTACACAAGAAAAACTGAGTGGAAGTTGTTTTACCTATGATAAGGGATCATGATCAACGGCTTGTGTGGATCCCTTGGGTTCTACTAGGGCCCACATTTAGAGGTAATCCAATGATCTGAATGAGCTACTTTATGAATTTTCAATGAACTCAAGCTTGACAGATTTCAAAACTCAATGATCAGGATCATTCCTTCAGCTTGAGCATTGGATCATAGGTCATGCATGTAAATTAGCTCTCAAAGAATGGACGGTTGAGATTATCAGATCATAAAGTCATTTCTGCCCTGTAATAAGGGTAAAAGGGTCATCTGATATACGGTCTTGATCATCAGATAATCACTTTGTGTCAATCCAGTGGGGCAACACACGCTGGTCAATTCCTGGTCTTGCATAGGTCTTATAAAATAGCTCTCAAAATATGGACGGTTTTGACAGTCGGATCATTACTTTGTATTGGCCCAGTGGCGCCACACACATTGTTCTTTTCACATGTAACATGCAGACAAAAACCGGTGCTGATTGCTCACCGACCCTGCTAGAGACGAGGTCGCTACTGGTCAGTGCTCTATGGGCCCACCGTGCTGTATTTGTTTAATCCACGCCATCTATCCATTTTTGTTGCTCATTTTAGTTGCATGAGCCCAAAAATGAGGCAGATCAAACACTCATGTATATCTCGCCACACGAAACAATGTTGATTGAACACCCAACCGTTAATAACTTCTTGGGGGCAACAAAAGGGTTTAGATCAAGTTGATATTTGTTCTTTTGCGTGACCTTATCCACAGGTTGGATGGCAAAAGCGCATTAGGCCCTGGGAAGTTTTTAATGGTAGGCGTTCAATCACCACTGTTTTTCTTTGGTGTGGTCCTCTTTAGATTTGGATCTGCCTCATTTTTTGTGTATACACTAATATAAGCTGAAAAACATGGATGAACGGCGTGGATAGAAACACGTACATCTTGAAGGGGCCCACAGAGCACCGCTTCGTGTCGACTCTGGAACGGTCGTAGGCAAAACGGACTCGGCTCGAAAAGTCTCGATTTTTTTTTAAAAGTCAAAATCTTGACCTTTAATGCACGACTGACTGCAATTGATGTTTGGCGGAACGCCAATTGCACACGTTTCGTGATGGAAACACGTGAAACGGATACAAGATCCGAACCGTTCATCTGAAAGTCCCCATCACAAATGTACGGCAACAATAAAAATAGGCTAATTGGATGATCTCATACGCGAGAATCTGAATTTTCAGTCAGCGGGTCCTTACTCTTGCTCGGGTGGTAGACTCTCAAGAGTTTCAACACCGGGTCAAGGGTTCGAATACCCATAGGTGGTGAAATTCCACCAGCGTGGAGTCCCGGCAACAATAAAAATAGCTAACTGGATGATCTAATACGTCAGAATCGACTTTTCAGTCAGCGGGTACTGACTCTGGAAGGATCACAATAGGACAAGAATATATAATTCAGGCAGATCTAAAAATCATGTAAGTCATATCTCACTAAACAGTGGGTATTGAACTCCTGATGGTGACGGAAGGTTTGTATCCGGATGATATTTGTTCCTACAGTTTATGACAGTGGTGATATTTCCATGAACGGTTTGGATATCATATAAAGATCATGGTCAGCTCGAAGAAGGTTTCAACAGTGGACGTTGTTGTTCACACTGTTTTGTTAGTGTGGCTCACATAAGTTTGATATGCATGATTTTTTTCACCATGTACTATTGTGGTCTTTCAAAACAGATGAATGGAGTGGATGGGAAACGGATTGGCTACTCCCCCTGACACCAGCCAATGGCTGGTGGTCGTTGCTCTGTGGACCCCTCCATGATGTATGTGTTTCATCCATTCCGTCCATCTATTTTTAAAGATAATTTTACAGCATGAGGAAAACAATGAGATATATCCCATTCTCAATTGTACCACATTACAAGAAACAGTGTTAAATGAGTGCTGACCATTAAAAATATTTTGGGGGCCATAAAAGTTTTGGATCAAGATGATTTTTGTTTTTTCCCTTAATCTGGGCCTGTATAACCTATTCAACATATTGGATGTCAAATAAACAGTACCGTGGGCCTTGGGAGGATTTTAATGGTGGATATCCAATCTCTATTGTTTTCATGTGGTGTGGTCCACTTGAGATGTATATACCTCTCATTTTTGGGCTAAGGCCCTAAAATGATCTTTAAAAATGAATGAATAGAATGGATGAAACATATACATCATAGTGGGGCCCACAGCATACCGACCACCAGCCCCAGGGCTGGTGTTAGGGGGAGTAGCCAATCCGTTCCCGAGAGGATTTATCACGGATATATCTGTAGACGCCATGCAGCCCCGGCACAGAGATATCTCTGTGCCGGGGTCACAGGCAATCCGCTCCTCAACCAATGTGTACGATCTGTTCGGGCAGACGGAATCTTAAACCCAACCCGCTTGTTGATAACCATTGTATTGGGCTCGACCCAGCGAGCCGGCCTGACCCATTCACAGCCCTGCTTATGATCGGTGGACTCATGTGGTCTCTCTTAATCATTTTTATAAATAGTTACTTATTTTCTTTTTTCTTTTTATTACATATGCAGGTGGAAAGAGAGGACTTAAGGCAATTATCATTGTAGTAATTGTGGTTTTAGGAGTAGTTATTATTGTTGTGTGCGCCTGCATTTATAGGAGGTGGACCACTAAACAAAGAGGTAAATACACAGTGCTTTGCTAAGAGACCAACCGTATGTACAAGAGAACAATCTACTCGCCACTCCATGTGCTTGAAATCCAAGCCACCACTTGGTGGATCCTAACTTATAGGTGCCCTACTTTAAAAAATAGGGTAGTCCCAATTGTGGCTTAACTGATCAGCAGAAAGACCGTATTGTTCTAGTTCAGAGATATGCATAGTGGGACTCATCTGATGAATGGCTTGGATCTTTCACACCTATGCCATTTGGCATGTGCTATGGCATTTACATTGGCTTCCTTGTAAACCCATGATGGCTCAACAATGATCTTTCACACCTAGTTAACTCGGTCAGCATGCTCGACTCGCCTTGGCTTGAAATTGGATTCAAACCGAGTTGACTTGGTTTTTGGAGCTCAAAAAAATTTCAAACCGAGTTCGAGCTTGTCCAAGCTCGACTTGACTCAGATCGAACCTCAACTTGATTGGCTTGGTGACTCAGTTATTTCAATGTTGACCTTGCTAACCAAGCGTTCGATGAAATGACTCAACGAAGTGCTGCTTTGGGTGCATACATTTTCCATGGGATTGGTTGGTGGCGAGAAAGGAATGGATATGAAACAAATCACTATAAGAAAATAAAAATTTTACATTATAAAACTACCCTCATATCTTGATTTTGATGCTGTCAGAAGAGTGTTTGATAAAATACCTGTAAACTATTGTTACTATTTTGCATTATGTGAAAATTTGAATATACATTTTGTGTTTGAGAAAATGTCGCACTTGTTCAAACTCAGCTTGAACTGGCCTGAGTTACTGACCGAACCAAGCTGAGCTGTCTAGTCAGGCTCGAGGTCCGAGATAAGTTGAGTTCAAGCTGGGGTTAACTACTGGTTGAGCCAAGTCAAGTTGTGCTAAGCTCGACTTGGTTTGATTTGTGTCAACTCTATATGTGATGAGGTTAATCACCATCTTCCTCAAGGAATAATTACTACGAGATTCAAACCTCTCTAGACTCCTCACATACTTTCCTCAAATCCACAAGGGATAAAAGCACGAATAATTTCTAATTAATTTGAAATAATTTGATTGATTAAAAAAAAGGAATTGAAATTACTACCCTTTAAATAATGAGTTCAAACCTAAGATAGAGGTTTAGACTTAAACTCTAACTCAAATACCTTAAAAATAAAAATATGACTTTCTATAAATAGTAGCCTCAACTCCTACTAAACTTCATGATTTTTGACAAAAAATAGTCAGTGCCCAATTTGGCCCAACCAAGCTATTTTTTAACTTCTTCTTCTTCTTCTTTTTTTTTTTTTTTTTTTTTTTTTAAAAAATTTTTTTTGTAACGTTGGGCGCGACTCCTACAACTCAAAGGATCAAAAGTTATACTCGAACTACAACTTACAATTTATAGTAAAAAACAAAACAAAATAAGACTTTTCTGATGGAATCTTGCAAATCCGGCTTGGGCAACCCAGCATAACAGGGTTGGTTGACTTATGCATGTTCTCTTACCCCAAAATCATATATAATATGTCAAAAAGCTCATCCCAGTTTATAAGATATGACTGATTTAAGGTTCTGACGGTCCGGATCGTTTCGGCCTCCGATCGAGTCTTCTTTGGTCCATCTTTGCCATGGAAGTGTGACCTGCTTTACATCAATTATCAAATGAAATTATTAGCTATTTGTCTACTTCATATTGATTTATTTATTTTTCCCTTACTAATTCTAGATTCAGTAAGGAAGATAAAATGGCAGGAAATGGCGTTATTTCATATGGGCCCCAATCTAGATGCACTCAGAAACTCTTCGGATGCTGATAGACGGAGAGATGGTGGAAACCAAACACAAGGCCGCGAATTACCTATTTTCGAATTTAGGATGATAGCAAAGGCAACACAGCATTTTAGTGATGCAAATAAACTTGGAGAAGGAGGTTTTGGTCCTGTTTACAAGGTAGCATTCCTTTCTTTTCACGGCACAGTGTCTCACACAAGCGTGTAGACCATCTTTACACATCTACACGTGCTACAACGTTGTACACGTGTTTGAGATCTAAGTCGTCCATCATGTGACCCCACCATAAACTGGGCTTCTAAAGAACCATGGTTATTATTTCTTTCAGCCACTCATTTGATTCTTTCACTGGCCCAGCAAACATTGGATCTTATGTTACAAGCCAGCCGGTGTACTTCACTCCGGAAGGTTGTGTAAACGTGAATGGGAAGTAAAAATCCATTGACTCATTCGATATGGTTTGCTCGAAACTCTTGATCTATGATATTGGCCCACTAAAACAGAAAAGTCTGTCGTCCACTTTGCACGTGGCACGGTGTAGATGGGTTGGATACAGACGTGTGGTATGAGCATCCACAAACATTAATTTACACGCTTGATGATTGTTACTAGGGCAAGCTCTCAGATGGACAGGAAATAGCAGTGAAAAGGCTTTCCAAAACCTCTGGGCAAGGATTACAGGAATTCAAGAACGAGGTTATGCTGATTTCCAAACTCCAACACAGGAATCTTGTTAGGCTCTTGGGTTGTTGCATCGAAGGAGAAGAGCAGCTTTTGGTATACGAGTACATGCCCAACAAGGGCTTGGATTCCTTTCTCTTTGGTCA
The DNA here is from genome assembly GCA_037074715.1 of Magnolia kwangsiensis. Classification (NCBI taxonomy): domain Eukaryota; kingdom Viridiplantae; phylum Streptophyta; class Magnoliopsida; order Magnoliales; family Magnoliaceae; genus Magnolia; species Magnolia kwangsiensis. The sequence goes on from CM073584.1 coordinate 7,743,625, forward strand.
GATATCTCTACGACCTCATCAATTACACATATGAGGTGCTTTTCAGTTTGTACACGCAGAGCCCGTGAAACCATGATCCTAACCATTAATATTATGGGCCCCACAGTGAATCATGCAACAAAAAACCTAGCCATTACACAATGGTTATATGGCTTGGATTTTATTTTTCCAATCTGGTCTGTGTACAGTGGGGCCCATCAAATTGATGGTTTTTCTTCTTAAATTATTATTATTATTATTATTATTATTATTACTATTATTATTATTTTAAAAAAAAAAACAGATTGATGGTTTGAATCACTTAAAGATGGGCCTTACAAGTACAAACGAAAAACCCATTTTAATACTTTGCGTATCTTTGCCCACTGAAAATAGATTTTGGTGTCATATCTTTGTTAGATCCAAGCCAGCAATCAGTACTGGATTGGGCCAAACGCTTCCACATTGTGGAAGGGATTGCTCGAGGGCTTCTTTATCTTCATCGAGATTCAAGATTGAAGATCATACACAGAGATCTTAAGGCGAGTAATATTCTACTAGATGGAGACTTGAATCCAAAGATATCGGATTTTGGCATGGCAAGGATCTTCCGAGGAGATGAAAATCTAGCAAGAACTAACAGGGTTGTTGGGACACAGTAAGTAGCAGCCTCTTCTCTATATATAAACAATCCATATTGGCTGATCTTGTTAGAAGATGGGACGTCATTTATTGAATCATGCCCATATCATCCATTTTGCAAACCATTAATCAGATGATTAGGATTATATCAACAATTTGATTTTTCCCTGACCACCCATGAAGACTGGGCTGGATAAATTTTAATCTCCAGATTGATGATTGTCCAATGCACCTCATTTGCATGGTATCATGTTCAAAGCTAGTTGCATAGGATCATTCCCTTTTTATGTTTTTGTCACAACAATCAGATGCTTTACGTTTCATAGAGTATATTTTGATGAATAACATCATTTATGATAATTGAATTTGATACTATGTTCTTTCTTAGGCCACGTTTGGATGCACTGCAGAATTAAATTGCAATCAGTATTACTTTGAAAAAGTGAAAATAACCAAATTCCAATTTCCTTCCCAAGCATTCACATTGAGGCTGTGATGACTGAATTAGTATTGCAATTCAATTGAATGGCATATCCAAACATAGCCAGGAAATATTATCAAAATTTGCTGTTCCCCCACAACAGAATTGAATGTTTTTCACATATGAAGTGCTTTTCAGTTTGAACAGTGGTATGTTCCACTTCCTGTTTAATACAACCCACTTCCTGTTTAATACAACCCACTTCCTGTTTAATACAACTATCTCCGGAGTATGCCATGCCCGAAATAGTTGTATTTGCCCAGTACAGTGTGGTATGTTCCACTTCCTGTTCAATACAAAAGGGATTTTGCTGAAGAAAAAAAAATGTTTTCACAATTCAATTAGCTTGTGCATCCAAATACAGCCTACATGTCATTGCTTCATTTGAATAGCTATTACATTATTTAGGGTGCCTTATTTAAGAATCACATTCCTAACACAGAAACTAATACAAATTATTGGAATGCAGTGGCTATATGTCCCCGGAGTATGCCATGGAAGGACGGTTTTCAGAGAAATCAGACGTCTTTAGCTTTGGGGTCTTGTTGTTAGAGATTGTGAGTGGTAAAAGGAACACTGGATTTTATCACCATGAACACTCTCTAAGCATGTTGGGTCATGTAAGTGGAGTTTTCAAACCACTATCTATCTTAGCAGTGAGAGAGAGAGAAGAGAGGATTGGGTCCATTCATCAGGTGGGTCAAACCATGAATAAGCACTGGCCTAGGTTCAATATTGATTATTAGAAATTTTCTCTGAAACCACACTTTTTCCTCTTACCTCTACATAATGAGTAGACCATTCTGATTTTTGCATTTGCAGTAGGGCATATTCAAAGTGGGCCCCACATGATGAATGTCTCAGTCGCCCTGTTCCATAAGCAAACTGTCTTCTGAATATATTTCCTTAGCTAAAAATGTTAGATCTTCCAAGCTCCTTGTTTGCATATTGTTTCAGGTGTGGCGATTATGGAACGAAAACAAGATTTTGGAGATGATTGATACTGCATTGGGAGAGTCATTTTCACAATCCGAAGTGCTGAGATGCATCCATGTGGGGCTCTTATGTGTGCAACAGTTCGCGACTGACAGGCCAACCATGTCTTCTGTAGTTATCATGTTAGATAGCGATATTGCAAATTTTCGTAAACCCAAACAGCCTGCATTTACGGAAAGGAGAAGCCAGTCGGAATCAGATTCTTCAGAGAGGAGTCACAAAAAATGCTCAGTAAATGAAGTTACTGTTACAATGATCCACGGCCGATAACATAGAGAAATGTGGTACCTACGTGGAACAGATGATTTCTAATCTGACTCGCCACAATGCCATTGTATCACATTTGCGAGTGATCCAGTCCACTCATCAAGTGACCCATCACATTTGTGTCGATGGCCAAAAAAAAAAGAACAGTCCAGTCACGTCATCAGGTGGGCCACACATGTTCAAACACAATCATATGTTAGAAGTGTCCTCATATTGAATAGCTAGGGTTGTTTGTAACACAATTTTGTACACCTGAGATACTTGTTCCTTGATGAGCTATTCTAAGTCATTTTTCCAACTTTATGTGGGTCATAAGCCAATAATTACGCTGCAAGAATCTGCTAATGGACCATTAATATGAAATCAATGGTCTTAATTATTTGATGAATGTTAACGAACATCCATTAATTGGTGGTAGGAATAATCCAACAAAAAAATCTGGTGGAAGACCCACTTCGAGGTGGGCCCAACATTAGGTAGGCCATAGATGGTCCTCTTCTTTCTGCCAGAATGATCCTAACCATTCGAAAAAGTGGAATCAAAGGTGAACCATTAACGATTCTACGATTTTGGGTGTCCATAAATCAAATGGTTGAATCAAAGGTGAACCATTAACGGTTCTACGATTTTGGGTGTCCATAAATCAAATGGTTGCATTGGTTTCCTCTTGAATGGTTGATCATCGCAGTCCATGGACCTCCACACCGGACATCTGATAAGATCATTTTGTAGATGTTGACGTGTAGTGTGAAAATTGCCTTAGATTTCCCTTCCCATTATTTACCATTCATTCACGGATATGAAGCGATTATACACGTGGCATATATTTACCTCAAACTAAGCTATCCACACTCCTTGGCCCCACCTATAAAAAGGGTCATAATCAGACAAAATCTCCCTGATGAGCCTAGTAGCCTCGTTGTGGAACATTAACAAGTTACATTAATCAAAGGTCAAGATTATCTAATCCATATGGATTCTAGGATAGGCCCCATATAAAGTGGCACACGCTTTACGCGGTTCAGATTTAGTTGCATATATTCACAAGTTGGACCTAAGTTATTCTCCCTCAAGGTTAGATTCTTCGCATTAGACAATATGGTAGGAAGCAATCTCCCCGTAGTGGGGTGATAAATTAATCCAATGCATCCATTTTTGGGCTCTAGAATTTATGTTGGGGACTGCAGAAAAATACGAAGATGAATCAAGCAAAATAATCTAATCGCACAATCAAGTCTAATCACAAATACTTCAAATTTAATGTAGAGAAACTTTGCGGAAAAAAACATCGGCATAAAGCGACAACAATTCATTATATATGAAAGCAAAAAAAGTATAAAAGATAAAGATTACTTGATTGGAATAATCCTCGAATCATTCTTACAAGCCCTTGAAACCCTTTGGAACAAATTAGAAAGTGTTGAGATACATTATATTCTCAATTTTACCTGTGTGTGTGTGTGTATAACATATATGAGAATTACAATTGACATAGAAAATAAATCCTGCACTTATGCAACTTTATGTAACTCTGTGTGATCATTCGATGACACTTTGATGGCATCGATAGACTATTAATGGCATCGAACATCTTCACGATATCATCAAAATAAACATAAAAACATTATAGCGATAAAATATAAATTTTTCATATTTTTCTGATGGCATCGAGCTGTCATCGACAGATTTGTAGATTCTCATATTTGAAGACATCATCAATAATCTCTGCCATGTCTTCAATATATCTTCTTCATAACTCTTTTTTTCTCATTTTTATAGCTCCATCATCGCTCCTCATGCAGACTCTGACTCTTTTTTATGCCTTTGCCAAGCTTAGAGAAGTTGTACAAAACTTGAACTTCTTTATAGGAACCACCTTAATGAGCATGTCTGTCGAATTCATGCTGGTGTGAATCTTCTTTAAAATTATGCTTCTTTCATCAAGCACTTGTCAGATAAAATGGTGACTAACAATAATATGTTTAGTACATGATTGATAAACAGAGTTTTTGGCCAAATTAATCTCGCTTTCACTACCATGTTAATCGGAACGGCCTCATACTGAAGGCCCAATTGATTTATCATTCCTCTCAACCAAACATCTTCCTTAAATGTCTCTATTACTACCATATACTCAGCTTTGGTCATGGAAAGAGCCACCACAAACTAAAACTTTGATATTCAACTGATCGTTATACCTGTTAGCAGAAATGAGTAACCGGAAGTCGACCTCTAGTATCTACATTGACTTCTTTATCAGAATTCACATAACCTACTAACTTAGCTTCTGATTTCTCAAAAGATAAGACGTAGTCATACATACCTTTAATGTATCAAAGTATCCATTTCATTATTTCGCAATGTTGTTTTTCAAGTTAGACATGTATCTGCTGACAACACCCACTACATGTAAAATATCTGGTCTTATACAAATCATGACATATATCAAGCAACCAACCGCATTCAAATAAGGCACATGAGACATATCTTACTTTTTTTCATCTATTTTAGGACATTGTTTCAAAGAAGCTTGAAATAAGTTGCATGGGAAATGACGATCGGCTTTGCCTTGTCCATATCATACTTAATCAATACTTTCTCAAGGTATTCCACTTGAGATAACCAAAGCCTGCTCGTCTTCCTATTTCTATGTATATCAATATCGAGAACTCTCCTTGCAACTCCTAGATCTTTTATCTCGAATGTCCATGATAAATTAGTCTTTGGTAAGTCGATCTCAGACATGTTGTAACTGACGATAAGCGTGTCATCGATGTACAATACTAGGATAATAAATTTCTCATCGCTCAGTGTCTTGTAATAGATACAATTATCATATTCACTCTCGGTAAGCCTCCGATTCACCATGAAGGAATTAAAATTTTTTTTTATACTACTGCCTAGTCGGCTATTTTAGGACATACAACGACCTCTTTAAAATGCAAACCTTGTTCTCTACTCCTTTTATTTTGAAACCATTTGGGCACTTTATGTAATTTTGCTTTTCCAATTCCCCATGAAGAAAGACAATCTTCACATTCATTTGCTCTAGCTCGTGATCATATTGAGTGGTTATATATGGTCGAGGTTGGTAGGTCTGTTATGAGTCTTGTTTCCAAACTGGTTTAATTGTTTCAACTCAGTCACTAAGTCTCTCTGTTTAGTTCATTTTCTTTAACCCTTGGGTATTTTAAAGAGTCTCTTTGGATGCTTTTGTTGCCACATATCTTACATTATGTCAACTTAATTTTACTCATAACAATGTCCCCCATTGGTTTTTTTTAGGACCCACCATAAAGATTGTATGAAATCTACTCCAACCGTTACATGTCACACTGAAATTTAGGCGTTGTGCTTAAAAATCAGGTCCACCTGTAATTCAAGTGGGCCATACCAAGGGAAACAGGTTAGAGGGTGATCTTACCCTATACACCTTTCCAATCATGTGGTCGACCTCAATCACAGATGGGATAATATTTAGCCCATGCCCTAACTTGAGGTGGCTGTATTTTTCATAAACATAGGGGTGGGGCACACCCTAGCAGCTGACTAGTTTGCTAGCAGGCCCACCCACCCAATAATACAAAATAAATAAATGTAACCCACCCACCCAATAAAGAAAAATAAAAAAAATGTAACCCATGGCAGTGGAATAACAATTATATATATTTATAAGATAGCTTTTGAGAAAACTTTTTTTTTTTTCGTAACATTCCTAAAATAGAAAAACGTTGCGCTGGAACAGGCATGACACGCATCTCTGCCGCAAGCATGACACAATATAGAAATTCAGAAACTGACCAAAATTTCCATGACCAACTGAAGAACAAATCAAAATCCAAGAACTGACCAAAATTTCCAAGACCAAATGAATCATCCGTTGGTACCTTAAATTCAACTTGAAGGAATAAAAATCAAAATGCCATTTTCTCCGTTGAATTAATCTCTGCCACGGCTTTGACGCCAGTATGAAATCATTTTTTCCAACCTGTCTTCTCGGATTCTACATTTTTACAATGACATGTGGACATTAAAGCTTGTCATACGGACCACTTCATATTTTGACGGAAACAAAGGGGCAGTCGTCAGTGCACATTAGCACACGACCTTACACTTTAGGAAGGTGCATGCATGTTAACCAATCATAGCTCATCCAAGATCTAAGCCGTTCAGTAGGTGGGCCCACAATGTATGGCTCTTAGACCAAAACATGAGGCTATCATCTTGTATAAATTTGTGTGCTAGCGTTGTTTTATATATATATATATATATATATATATATATATATATATATATAATTAATTAATTAATTAATTAATTAATTAATTAATTCAATCGAGACGTCTGGTGGTTTTGCGTAGAGTGTTCATATATAGTTTGGTCAAAGGACGGATTAAGCCAACCTGAGCAATCTGATTGGTTGCAATAATGATTATTACAATCTGAGCCGTTTGATTGGTTGCAAGGAAAATGGTTGAATAATACCGGCCAGGGTCCAATTTCCTGGCTATAAGTCATCAAACCTGATCTCTGGGATTGTACCATCGATGGGATGTTTAGGCATCATGAGTCTTCCGTGGAATTACCTACCTCATGAAAAGTTGGGATCTTGCCGCGCTGAAGATACAACCCACCTAATGAAAAGTTAGGATTTTGCCACGCTTGCAGTTTTACGTCGGTTGTGTAGTTGTCGTAGCGGTCCTTCTGTTCCTCAAGCAGGGCTACCTATTTGGCTGTCCATAAGATGGATGTCCAAACAGTGCAATGGCAGATCCTTCGAAGAATCTTACCCATTCCACTGGCATATTTCACTACTTTAATGGGTACCATGGTTTCAAGACTCATATGGGTAAGTCTGTAATCTATATAATAGAATAAATGAATCTTGAGATTTTAAACTTTAATCTTGAGGGCATGCCTTTTTTAAAAGACATTTATGAAAGCACGTTGTCACTTAGAGGAGATTTTGATGATTACACCTTTAGAAATTCCTCTTAGTAAGATCAGGTTATTGTCTTAATGGGTCAAGGCCAATAAGTATTGTTGGGGGTAAGATGGGATGTTCCACGAAAAAAGTTGAACTGAAAACCAACACGAACTCGTGTATCAAACTACCTAAAAGAGAACTACTAATTGGGAAGAACTGATCAATAAGATAGCCCGGCCTACTCATACGTTGGTCCAGTCACAGGTCAGCTGGACCGTAGATCAACCTATTCATAAGTTGATACAGATCTAGGTAAGCCCAACCGTAAATCGACCTACTCATAAGTTGGTCCAATGATAGGCCAGCCCCACCGTAGATCGACATTATCCACCTCTAAGGCGACGTCCGCCTCATCCATCCAATCTTACCTAAAGGTCGGATGAGATTATTGGTTCCTAACTACCATATGGCCTTATCCAAACCCAACGGTCCAAGGATCTCTCCTGAGGATCTTCGCCGGAAGATCTTCAGAGGATAAGATCAGGATCCTAGAGATCTCGGACACCTGTGAGCTAAGGGGGATGCCTAATGATTCAGAAATCTCCAACGGGAAAGGTCACCAACATATGATCTTCCTTTTAAATGGAGAAGATTTTCTGCCTGTGTGATCTTCTCTCTTGACTATATAAAGAAGCTTAGAGATGGTGAAAGGTACGTTCACACACATTATTACACGTGATAGCTGACTCTCGTCCAAAAGGATCATTTCCTATAAAGACTCAGGTCCCTGACTTAGGCATCGGAGGGTCCCATGCATTAGCCAGGGTCTCCTTTGTCCTTTTTATCTCTAGTGTGCAGGTGTATGAGGGTTTAAGGAAAGTCCATCGAAAAATTGTATCAACAGTTTGGCGTCGTCTGTGGGAAACGAGATCAGAACTGTTTACTACTTTACTAAAGAGACCATAATGGCTAGAGGGAAAAAGAAAACCTGAGTGTCTCCAGTTGTGCCTTATCTTACGCCAACCCTGGAGCAGCTTGATAGCCATCGGGGTTCTACTTCCCATAATTAGGCTGATTCCGGTTTTGGGAGGTAAGGTTAGAAGTCTCCCATCAAAGGAGGACGGTTAAACTCCCATCAAAGGAGGACGGTTAAACTCCCACGAGCAGTAGGTCGAAATGCTCAACAGCAATATGAACTCCATGAAGTAGTTGTTGAAACAACTATAACCTCACCATGGATAGAAGACAACCAAGGAGGACGAGCAAGTGGGCCACAAACCTCCTCAACCTTCCAACACGCCTGACGCCACTCAGAGAAGTCGACAACATGGTTCGACCGATCTAGCCCCATCACACATTTTCGGTACTACAACCTTGCCGACTTTCAACCTATGCTATGAACTAGACCGAAAGAAGCATGACAAAGCTCCGGTCGAAGCTACTACTAAGAGCGGCGAGCCATGGGAAGCCGAGCTCAAAGATGTGCGAGGTCAAATTGGAGACATGTGACAAGCCTACCGTATGAACACACCAACTCCAATAGAAGCGATAATTGAGGAAACTGAACCCCCATTTACCGCCGAAGTCATGTAGGCGTGATTCCTAGATAAATTTTGTATGCCTTAGATCTCTCCCTTCTCAGGACCGACCGACCCATCAGAACATCTGGAATCCTTTAGGGTCTAGATGGAGCTACACAATGCGTCCAACATGGTAATGTAGCGAGCTTTCTCCTTGACCTTAATCGGAGCCACCCACCTATGGCTCAAAAATTAAAGCCGAACTCCATCAGTCTGTTCTCCTAACTCGGTTAGATCTTCATCACGAACATTGTCGGGAGAAAGAAGAGACTCAAACCGACTTCTCATCTCCTTCACATCATCCAAAAGGATGGTGAATTACTGAAGGATTACATCAAACGCTTCAATCTTGAAGCAATGCAAGTACGGAAGCATTCTGAATAGCTCGCCTTAACAGCGATAATGGGAGGACTGAGAGATCACCAATTCCTCTTTTCGTTGGATAAAAACCCACTAACAACAATGGCCGATCTACTCAACATGTCATAAAAATATGCCAATGATGAAGAAGCCCATGTCCTGCGAAACGCTGTCCAGAACAAAGGTCTCCCGACCAAGGAACGATAGACGAGGGTAGAACCTAGTTCGGCCACTACAAATAGAAAGAGGAAGGATGACCAATTACATGACAATCAGTGCCCAAATAAACGGCTAGACATCAAATTCAAGATGTAGACTCCTCTCAACAAAATGCCCAAACAAGTCTTAATGGAGATTCAGGACAAGCGTATCCTCACTTGGCCAAGCAAGTTGAAGTCTGATCCTAATAAAAGATGAAAAAACAAATATTGTCTTTTCCATTGGGATCACGGTCATTTGACACGCGACTACTTCGACCTCAAGTAAGAAATCGAAACACTCATTCATAGCGGTCATCTTGGGGAATACGTTAATCATCGGGAAGATTCGGTCGTGTTAAAAGATGTACAGCCCATCAATAACAATCCGGCAGGAGAAATTTGCACCATCTTCGAAGGCTGTGGTGGTGGAGGAGATTCAAACCAAGCTCAGAAAGCCCACACACGAAGTATCATTCATTCTGACTCAGAACATGAGATCCTTACCACCAGCTAACCTTCAAAAGAGAAAAAAGTAGAGACATTAGCCTGACCTTCACCGAAGAGGATGCCCGATGAGTCTACCATCTGCATGATGACACGCTTGTGGTGATACTGACCATAGCTAACTGCAAGGTATTCCGAATCCTTGTGGATATTGGATCATCGACGGACATCCTCTTCGCGTAAGAATTTGACAAGATGGGAATTGGTCGGTCCAGACTTCGACCTATCAAGACTCCCCTGCTCGGTTTCTCAGGTGGCACAATCATACCAAAAGGATTAATACAACTCCGGCTTATAGCAGGAGACAAAAAAAATTAGATAACTACGATGATCAACTTCCTGGTAGTGGACTGTCCATCTGTCTACAATGCGATCCTCGGCTAACCATCCCTTAACGCACTACGAGTTGTGGTCTCGACCTACCACTTAGCCATGAAATTTTTGACTGAGCAAGGGGTCAGATTGGTGAATGGAGACCAACACAAAGCTCGACAGTGTAATGGGATAACATTAGGGACTTCGAACCAAATGATGACCATCGCTTCTCTGGACTCTCGTGAAAATTCTGGAGAAAGAAGATGTCCCATGGAGGATGTTGTTCTCATTCCGCTTGATGACTCTAACCCGTCAAGAACGATCTAGATTGGGTCGTCCCCAACACCTCCGCTATGGAATAAAATAATGGATCTCCTTCGAACTTACGTTGACATCTTTACATGGTCCCATGAAGACATGCCCGACATCGACCTAAAAATCATCGTGCATCGACTGAACGTCGACCCTGACCATCGACCAATCCGATAGAACCATTGTGTGCTCAGTCCGAATGATATGCAGTGATTAGAGAAGAAGTCGACAAGCTCCTTATGACTAGATTTATTGAAGAAGTTTACTATCCGGATTGGATAGCCAACGTAATATTGATTAAAAAGTCCAATGGGAAATGACAGGTCTATGTCACTACATAGACCTGAACAAGGCCTGTCCCAAAGATATCTTTACCCTTCCTCAAATTGATCATCTTGTCAACAACATCGTAAGGCATGAACCACTTAGTTTTATGGAAGCTTATTCTGATTATAACCAAATTGTAATGCATCCATATGATAAGACTAAAATAACCTTTGTCATTGACAAAGGTATTTATTTTTACCAAGTTATGCCATTTGGATTGAAAAATGCCAGAGCCACTTATCACCAGCTTGTCAACAAGATGTTTACCCATCAGATTGGGCGAACAATAGAAGTTTATGTAGACGATATGCTCGTCAAGAGCATAATGACCACATATCACACTTTTGATCTCGAAGAGATGTTCCTCGTTCTTTGTAAATTTTAGATGAAGTTGAATTGGAACAAATGTTCCATCGGGGTTAGCTTAAGAAAGTTCCTTAGCTTCTTGGTCAGCCAATGAGGAATCGAAGCGAACCTTGAAAAGATCAAAGCTCTGCTTGACATGGACTCGCTAAAGACACCGAAAGAGGTCCAATGACTTACAGAAGAATCGCCACACTCAATTGCTTCGTGTCTCGAGCCACAAATAAATGTCTCCCCTTTTTCAAATAGCTAAAAGGGAAACAAGTAGTAGACTGGACAAAAGAGTGTGAAATGGCCTTTTAAAATCTTAAACAATACTTGGGGTCTTCGTTGTTGCTCTCCAAACCTGAACAAGGAGAATCCATACTGTAATACTTCGTTGTATCGGACACAGCAATTAGCTCGGCCTTAATAAGGGAACAAGAGGGGACTCCAAGTATTGTTTAAGATATCAAGATCTGAAAAAACTGGCATTGGCATTGGTCGTTTCCTCTTGACGACTACAAGTACTTCCAGGATCATACTATCATTGTCTTGACCAATCAACCACTCCGTCAAGTGCTCCAAAAGCCCAAAGTTTCGGGAAGACTAACCAAGTGGACAATCGAGTTAAGTGAGTTTGACATCAAGTATCAACCCCGAACAATCAAAGGTCAGGCAGTAACTAACTTTATTGTCGAGCTTACTCCATCACTCAAACAAAGAACCAACTTGAGTGTTCAAGCCGACCTACCCAAATTAGAACTTGTTCCGAACGTCCAGCTCGACCAAACATCTAGTTCCCAGATTGACCCTAACCCACCCATGTGAATGTTATATGTTGATGTCTTATCCAACTCTAAGACAAGTGGGGCCGGGATAGTCCTAGAGACTCCTGATCATATACGTATGCAATATACCTTAAGATTTGGATTTCAAGCCTCCAATAATGTAGAAAAATATGAAATCTTGCTTATTGAACTTAAGTTGACAGCCACCATGGGAGCTTGATGTCTTGAAGTCTTCAACGATTCGTAGTTGGTCGTCAACCAAATAGTTGAAGCGTATCAGGCTAAGAAGGAATACATGAAGGCATATTTGTGAAAAGTTAAAGTATTGATCTGCAAATTCCAAAAGTGCACTGTAGCTCTAATTCCTCAATCGAAAAATTTCAAAGCTGACATGTTAGCAAAGTTGGCCACCACAGATGAAGATGATATTATAAGATTAGTTCCAATCGAATTCCTTACTAAACCGAGCATTGACGAGGCCAACCTTGTAATAGCTCTTCCAGTAAGGTCGGAACCAACTTGGATGGACCTAATCATCGACTTCTTCAGTGAGGATAAGCTACCCGAAGATCAGATGGAAGCACGCAAACTACAGACCAAGGTAGCTCGCTACACCATGGTCAATGGCATCCTCTACAAGAAGGGGTTTTATCTCTCTTATCTTAGATGTCTCTAACCAGAAGAAGCGAAATATGTTCTAAGGGAAACTCATCAGTGTATCTATGAAAACCATTCTGGAGGCTGAGCCTTAACCCGTAAGGTCATTTAACGGGGGTATTATTGGCTGACCATCCAGGCCGACACTCTACAGTACACCTAGAAATGCAATAAATGCCAGCACTTTGCGAATATAATTCGAAAACCTCCCAAATAACTAACTCCAATGACTAGGCCATGGCCATTTACTCAATGGGGATCGACATTATCGGCTCTCTCCCAATTGGCAAAGGCCAGACTAAGTTTTTTGTGGTCGCGGTCGACTACTTCAAGAAATGGGCCGAAGCTGAACCTTTGGCATAAATAACTGAATAGAAAATAACAGATTTTGTTTGGAAGAACATCATATGTAGGTTTCGGATCCCTCACAAGATCGTCTCCGACAATGGCAAGCAGTTCTGAGAAATGTGCGAAAACCTTGGGATCTGGAATGCTTACTCCTCACCGTGACATCCACAAGCCAATGGATAAGTTGAAGCGGTTAACAAGATTATAAAACACCATCTCCAAACCAAGCTCGAAAAAGCCAAGGGAGCATGGGCCGAAGAGCTCCCCAATGTTCTTTGGGCATACTAAACTACTGCCCAGACAGCCACTAGGGAAACTCTCTTTTCCTTAGCCTACGAGATAGAGGCCATCATACCAGTAGAAATCAAGCTACCAATAGCTCAGACAGATTCATTCGATGAAGAACTGAACTCTGAGTTAATGGCGCTGAGTCTCGACCTCATCGAGGAAAGGAGAGAAAAAGCTCGGATCTGGACTGCTATATGCCAACAATAAATATCACGTTTCTACAGCAAATAGCACATTTCGACAATGCTAGAGTAAAGGTTAGGAAGTTTTGAGTTGGGGACTTAGCCCTTCGAAGAACCTTCCAAAACACTAAGGAGCTGGGCTCCGGAACCTTGAGCCCAAACTGGGAAGGGCCTTATGTGGTGGCAAGTATAAGCCGACCTGGATCATACCGCTTAGAAGATCTGGATGGTCAGCTCTTGCCTCATACCCGAAATGCCGAACATCTTAAGATTTATCGCCCTTAACAGGTCGATTTGTAGTTTATTGTGTATTGGTCATATTCAAGATAAAGTAAAAAAAAATTTCACAATACGATTTCTACTGTCATTAGAATATCTACTAGATCTGACCTATCTACTAGGCTTGATCTACCTACTTAGAGAAATCTAAAACTGGGTGCACATCACATCAAAAAGGTGAATTATATTGATAAGCTCTCAAGAGCATGTATTACATCAACTAATTACAAAAAAAAAAAAACATAGAGCGAGCTAATCATTAAGCCTCGGGGGGCTGCTCGGAAGGCACATCCTCAGCAGAAGCTTCGAAGTTTGAACCGGCCTCTTCAAAGCCAAAAAGGTCCAGATCTGGAAAGGCCTCTTTGATCTCCTCGACACACTTTGAGAAGTTTATTCAGTACAGAGCATCTCTATCTCCCTTATATTCTTCAGAAGACTTATACTCTTTGACGACATCCACTCGAGCTCGAAGAATAGCCACTTGAGCTTCTGTTTCCCCCATCTTAAGTTTGGCCTCGACCTCCTCGAGCTTCGTCCTTAACTCCCTGTTTTCGGCCTCCTTTTAGGACGGCTCATCAGAAACCTCTGCAAGAAGCTTCTTCGCCACTTCTAGCTCAGCCTCTAAGGCAGAAGCACGAGCTTTCATAGCAACAGCCACGGCCCAAGATAGATAGGCTTCACCTCCTTTCAACAAGAGATTTTGCTCAGTCTCCCATGCCAACTTCAACAACTGAGCCATGTCACAATACACCTTTAACATGTTAGGAGCGAACTGCCAAAAGAGCAGAAGAAGATGTTCAATACTAAACAAATAAAAAGGAAAATAAACTACTTAAGAGGATTTACTCACTTCGAGGAGGGCCCTCATCGTGGACACCAGGATTACATTTGAAGAAGAGTCCAGTATGCGGAAGAACTCCTTCTTGAGCACATTTTGCTCAGCCTAAGGCAGCTCTTCTATGGTCCCGTGAACACTCTTGGGAGGAGGCTCCTCCCTCTCCCAAGATTTGGAAGGACCAACAGAGGATCCGTTGGCCCCTTTGCTCCCTTGCCTCCGCAGGGTGTGCATCCTCATGAACGGTTGCCTCAACCGTCATCTCAACAGTAGCAGGGGCAAGTACTATTTTCACCCCTCATCTTCAATCTCCACAGTGGTGGGAGATGAAGGGCCGACCCTCCCCTTTCTTTTGGTGGTTGTCTTCGGCTTCTTTGTCTTCCTCGACACCACAATCTTCTCGAGAGAAAGCATCTTGCATTTGGCGATGGGCTTTAGCAGGAGGCGAGCTTTAGGCATTTCTACATCGAAACAAAAGGAGATTTAGTTACAAAATTCAACGAAATTTCTTTAAGTTCCAGAGATCGGCTAAAGCTCTTACAAAAACTCTTATCGGTGAGGGCAGTGTCAAGACTCGATTTAAGCAGGAGCTCTGGTTAGAGGAGAACTCTCCAAGACCGATCGTCCTCTTTTAACACTCTTACTCACCTAATCTGACCAAAAGGCCCAGCATCCAACACGGGAGGATATTTAGGAATAACTTTGACAAGAGAAGGTACATGCGTGAAGAAGTCAAGAATATTTAAAGTTGATCGATCAAGGAAAAACTAAGGAAGAGCTAAGTCTGGGGAATGCCGACCTAGTTCAGTGAACACAGTAGGGACCAAGAGATGATGAAAGGTTGGGTCTGCCACTTCCCAACAACTAGAGGCCCAAAACCATTTATCCCTTCAACTCTTGTTGGAGGACAAGGGATCTGTAATGATGCTCCCTCCGGTCCCGCACCAGGAAAAGAGATAGTACCAGCCTCGGTGAAAATGGTTAGGCTTTAGTTGCTATAGATGGAGGAATTCCTTGACGGTGAGCTTGGGCTGCTCTAACTTGGACCATAGAATGACACAGCCGATCAAAACCCTCCATCCATTGAAGATCATCTGCCCTAGGGCCGAATCTATCTGGGTAAGCACCCACCTCACTATGTTCTACAGAGGGAACCTAAGGCTGCATTAAAGGGCGACCTGAAAAATGGAAACTGCTCTCTCTAGAGGGTTATTGGGAAGCTCGTCTAATGAAGGAACTTGAATGATCACCGACGCCGAAATATGGTACCCTGACCTAATTCAGTCTAGGTCGGCCCTAGTAAGGGTCGAAGCTACAAGACTCCTCATCTCCTCCTCACTAGAGGACTCCTATACATCCCCTTTGTATAACAGATTGTGCTCTACCCTAATCGGCCATTCTGTCGGGGACCTCTCCAATACTCTCAATGATTGCGATGCGTGGAAATCGGCGTGGCTCATCATCACCAACGGTGACAGTGAGTTCGACATTATCCGAAGGCTACTCACCCCACTTTCATAGGCAGAGACCCTTTCCCATGAGCTCAAAGAGGCCAGCATGGCAGTCAAGCACTTGAAATCAGTGAAAAATGAAAACGGAAAAGGAGGGGGTGAATGAAGGAGCGAAGCTCACCGGAGAAAAAAATTCGTCTGATCTCTGCTAATGTCATGAAGTCAGGTTGTCGTGAATCGCCTCTACAAGTTAAGGAAGACGATTCAGGGACAAAAATGCAAATAAGACTTCAAAACACATTAGGGCTTCCTTTATATAGGTAAGAGACATGGTAGCATTTAAGTACCCCCATCAATGCAAGTTTCATACGACGTCCCCTCAACTACCCTGTCTTAACACATGGCGTGACCCAATTCAACACCCGACTCTGCTATCGAGAAAATGCCACATGTCACTCTCCCATTGATTAAACACCGAAGCAGTTGCCTGACATGTCACATAGCCTCGAGCCATGCCATGCCACCTCGACTTCACCATACATGATTACTGACGCGCCTCGACTCTTGTGTTAACTGCCGTGTTTAACATTTAAGACAGCATGGTTTGACCTACTACATTCCGACCTACTTAGAATAGAAATGAAAGTAGGGGGCTTACTGTTGGGGGTAAGATAGGATGATCAATGAAAAAAGGTTAAACCGAGAACCAACATGAACCCATGGATCAATCTACTCAAAAGAGAACTATTAACTGGGAAGAACTGATCAATAAGATAGCTCGACCTACTCATAGGTTGGTCTATTCGCGGGTCAGCCTGACTATAGAATGACCTACTTATAGGTTAGTCCAGATCTAGGTTGGCCCGACCATAGATCGACCTACTCATAGTTCGGCACTATCCACCTCCAAGGCGATGTCTGCCTCATCCATTCGATCTTACCTAAAGGTTGGATGAGATTATCGGTTCCTAACTACCGTATGGCCTTATCCAAACAGAACGGTCCGAGTATCTTCCTAGGAAAATCTCCAGATGATAAGATCAGGATCCCAAAGATCTCGGATACCCATGATCTAAGGGGGATGCTTGACGATTTAGAAATCTCCAATGGGAAAGATCTCCAGCAGTATGATCTTCCCTTTGAATAGAGAAGATTTTTCGCCCATGTGATCTTCCCTCTCGGCTATATAAGGAAGCCCTTTGATGGTGAAAGGTCCATTCACACACATTATTACACATGACTGTTGACTCTTATCTAAAAGATCATTTCCTACAAAGATTTAGGTCCCTGACTTAGGTATCAGAGGGTCCCCTGCATTAGTCAGGGTCTCCTTTGTCCTTTTTGTAAATGCTATAGTGTAAATCTAGCACCCGAAGAGTTGTCAAATTTTGTTGCACCAAACCATTTAGAATTTGTATCATGCTTTTAGTTGAATTGATTAGGTTCGTGCATTTTAAAGTTGTCTGCATCTTCGTGGAACTTGCCTACATTTTCAAGTTGAAGAGAAGATTGTTGAAGTTCATGATTTGAAGCTCAAATTTAAGAATTAAGACTCAAGAACTCGAGTTCACGTTTGAAGTTCAGGTACTGTACGCTAAAGACTCAAGAACTCAAGCGTAACTCAAGCACAAGTTCAAGAGATCGAACTCAAGCTTCACGTATCGCAAGAAATCAAGGTTCTGAAGCAAATGATGTTTCAATTGTTCCAACTCACAAATAAGGTATGGATGACCCTAGATTAGCCATAAGTTGAGTCATACTCATTGTATATTTTATATGGATCATTTTATAAGTTTATAGGCCATTTTCTCGACTAGTCTTAGTCATTGTTCAACCAGTCCAAGTCTGGCTCGACCATTCTAAGAGTTTTCTCGACTAATCCAAGATTTTTTGTAATTTTTTAAAATTTTCTATTGGACTCTCTACTAGTCCTGGAGAGCTGCTCGACCAGTCGAGTGAACAGTGCTCGACCGGTCATGTAGTGCTTGACTTAAAGTCTAGCAAGCTTTTCTGGTCCCACTCCACCAGTCTTTTTTTGGTTATCCTTATTTTTTTGAAAGAAGATCTTTCTATTTATTCACAAAAGAACTGGGTTACATTCGAGCGTGTTCGAAAAAAAGAACCAGGCAAGCCTATTGTGATCAGTAAAACCGAAAAAATAAAAATGCTAATTACAAAGGTGAAGCCTTGCCACCACGACCTCTAGTCGCCTTCAAGCCCACCCTGTCCAAGAAGATCAGACCCCTAACTTGTTGCGACAACTCCGCAACAGAGGAGAAGATATATGCTTATTAGGTATCGCACCCAATCCGGGCTAGTGCGTCAGCTGGGAAATTGGTCTTCCTAAAGATGTGGTAATGTGCGTTTGCCCCAGCATCATGAAATTTTTTATCCTCTTAAGCCTGTAGGTCCACTTCCATCCCGGACATGAATTACCATTCAGAATGTCCACTATAAGCTGTGAGTTAGATTCAATCTCCACCTTATAGAAGCCCCATTGAGGACAAAGGGAAAGGCCGTCGAGAATGGCACGAATCTCCGCACACGTGTTTGTACCATGCCCATACGCAGCGAGGAAGGCAAAAAGAAGCTCACCTTTATCGTCTTTGCAAATCCCCCCACCACCTGAGAGCCCCCTACAAGAGCCGTTGACATTAATCTTGACCCAATTGCAACGAAGCTTGATCCAACGCACAACATTCGTCTAAGAAGTAGAGACCGACCCCGAATTCCTGTGTATGGCTGACGAGGTCACCATCTGGGCTGACCTGACTCCACTTTGGTTTGAAACGTACCTCAGCCACCAATAAACCTTAGCAACCACGTCGGAGATGGAAGCCGATCTACTGTCAAACCTCGCAACATTACGAGCTTTCCACACCACCAAGCAGATTAAGAATGGGGCCACTCTCTGCGAATCTGATTTCCTACCTGAAACAGAGTATGTGCTCTTCCACTGTGCAATCTGAATGTTGAAAGAATGAGTGGGCATGATTTGGATGTGGAAGAAATCACTTACGTGCCGCTAGAGGGCCTGCGTAATGCCACTATGAAGAAATAGATGAGAGATGGTCTCGACTAATTTGTGGTTTGGATCCTCGAACCTACAGCAGACGCTCCCACTAGACCAGTCGAGTAACGATCTTATTTTATCGCGCCAGAAATTTTAAAATGTGGTTGGTCCTTCAACCAGTCGAACCAACCCTTAAACCAGTCGAGTGAACAGTATTTTCACCTAAAAATTGAGCACAAATTTCATATTTTTTTCATTCATTCAAAGCTAGCTAAATCAAGACACCATTCTGAGAGATAAGTTTGTAAATTTATTAAGCTATATTGCACTCATTTTAGATTCTCTTTATTTAGCTTTTACAATTTGATTTTGTGATTTACATTTCAATCTTATATTAAGAAGGGATTTATATTTTACCCTTTCTTGAGATCAAAATCAAATCAAGTAAGCCCAGGTTGATTTAATTAAAAATCATTTATAACTAGAACCTTTTCATCTATAAGACTGGACATTAAACATCTTTGTCTATATCAGATTAGTTCTACCAGGCTTCTTCAAAAGAAGAATTTCTAGATAAGTATCATTTAAATTTTGTATATCTTTTGTGGTTTGGTTTGTGAGGTTATGCCTGGAAAATCTCATTTTTGATTTTGTCTGAAGTAATTCAGAAAATCTCAGAGTGTGGGGTTTTGGTAATCGTGTAAGCCCAACTAAAGACACTATTGTGAAGGTTTTAAGGTGAACCTCGAAAAACATTTTTCATAGTGAAAGTCAATATCCCGTTAGTGTGGATATTGGGAGTGGAGTAGTTATGTGGCCGTTTTTCTAACAGTTGGTGTATACACAAACAAACCACTATAATTCTTGGAGTTGTAGTGGATGTTTAGATTTACTTATATGTGTGAATGTTGTAATTTACTTTGAGCATTTGTGGTGAATGGTGTAATTTATTTTATATATACACTTGTGGTGAATGCTATAATAACTTAGTTTATTTCCTTTGCTTGTTTATTGGTTTGGATTTTTGATACTTCATATGTTCTAGTAAGGTTGTCCTACCATAAGCCTTTGGTTTTTGGTGTTAGGTTATCCTTAGAACTATGTTTGTATTAACCTCTTAAGACTAGTACATTTGAGGTTGCTATTTATTTGTACTTTTTTATTATTTGATTGTGCTATCTTTCTTTATATTTTGCATTTATTTTTAATTTGGCATAGTCCTATTCACCCCCTATAGGATGTTTAGCTCGGCATTTTCAAGTGGTATCAAAGCCTAATAACTCTTTTTTTATTATTTGGTTTTATTTCTTGAGCTAACTGATCTGAGCTTATACAATGTCAAATTTCGATAGCCTTTCAATCACTAAGCCTCCACCTTTTGATGAGTCCAATTATGCCTATTGGAAAGCCAGAATAAGGATCTTTTTAAGGTCCATAGATGAGAGCGTGTGACAAGCCACATTGACTAGATGGACCCTTTCTACCACTGAAGTGACTAGCACCGATGGATTCAAAACTGTAAAGGTTATATCATATTTTCCTTGGACCACACTTTAGAAAAATGAGAGTAGTGCTAATGCAAAAGAATTATATCTTATGATACTAAAAAGCAAGCCTCGGACATTCTAGAAATGACACATGAGAGTACGACTATTATCAAGAAATCTAAACTTCAAATCCTCACCACTCGGTTTGAGGAGATACATATGAAAGAAAGTGAAACTTTTATAGACTTCTATACTAAGTTAAACGACATAGTTAACTCTATACGGGGTCATGGTGATAGCATCACAGAAAGTAAAGTCTGTGCCAAGATACTACGCTCATTACCTGATAGGTTCAATTCTAAAGTGATTGCAATCCAGGAACTTCATGATACAGATAATATGAGGTTGAAGAGCTGGTTAGTTCTTTACAAACCTATGAGTTAAACTTTAAGGCTCCTAAAGGCAAGTCCATCACCCTTAAGTCTTCTAAAAATATTTCTCATGAAAATCCTAGTAATTCTGATTATGAAAACTCTGAAGATGATATGACACTATTAGCTAAGAAATCTTATAAAATTTTTAAAAGCAAAAAGAGGGTAGATTTTTAAAAACCTTCTGAAAAGAAAAGGACTAGATCTAAAACTTGGAAATCTATTAAAGAAAGCCAATGTTTCAATTACCATGAATATGGGCATCTAGCAAACAAATGTCCAAAGAGGGACAAATCTAAAAAGAAAAGCATGTTGGCTACATGGGATGAATCGTCTTACTCTAAAGCCTCTTCTAAGTTAGAAGATTTTGAACCCGAGTCTGCTAATAAGGTTAAAGCCTTAATGACTCTAGCTAAAGTCACTGACTCAGATAGTTGTGATTCAACTTGTGATGAAAATTTGAGAAGTGATCCTGAAAATGATAATGATTTATAAGATGCCTATAATGCCCTATACAGGGAAAGTTACAAGATAGTTGTAAAACTAAAACTTCAAAAAGAAAAGTTTTTAAAGTTAAAAGAAGATTTTGATAACTTAGTTTTAGAAAAATCATATTTTTCTGATTGTTTTGAAAAAGCTAAGTGTGATTTAGATTTCAAAACATCCCAAGTTAAAAACCTTAAATCAGAAAATGAAAAACTAAAGTTAGAAGTCTCTTCTTTCTTCAGTATGAAGGATACTTGGAGGTATGCCCAGGGTGATCCTAAACTAGAAAAACTGTTAACCGGATTAAGGAAATGTGATGAAAGATCTGGTCTAGGCTACAATAAGAATAGACCTACTAAAAGTAAGTCCACTTCACCTAAGTTTGTTAAAGGAGAGTCCTCTAACTCAAAAGAAAAAAGTTTAAATTAAAATAATTTTAAAAATTCTAAAACTTTTCAAGCTATGAAATCTAAAAGTAACTATATCAATTATAAAGATCAGAATTATAACCCCTTAGTCGAGAAAATTGTTGATTTACTCAAGGAGCTTCTAAAATCTCACTCGAATGATAGAATATACAACAACTACAAGCATAGAAAAATCAACTATGCTCTAAAACCCAAAACAGTAATGAAATGGGTTCCTAAGGTTTCTTGTCTGGTTGTTCCGCACTGCTTTCAAGGCTACAAGTCAATCAAAGTGGTACCTAGACAGTGGTTGCTCTAGACACATGACAGGTGATAAAGATTAGTTCACCAATCTCAAAGATATGACTGACGGTTCAATCACATTCGGTGATGGTAGCAACTGCGGAATTGTTAGCCAATGTACGGTTTAACTCTTTAATCTTCCTCCATTTGAGAATGTCTTGTTTGTGGAAGGCCTTAAGCATAATCTCTTAAGAATTTCTCAAATTTATGATAATAAATATAGTGTAAAATTCACTAACCAAGGGTGTGAGATTTCTAATGAAAACGGTTCTATGATATTAACTGGTCGCAGAATAACTAAGAACTGCTATATAGTCAGTGATTCAAGCTTGTCTAAGTTATCATGTTACATGGTCCAAACCGTTGAGACCGAACTATGACATAAACACCTAGGACATGTACACTACCGTAGTCTTTATAGACTGAGCAAAGGTGAAGTAATAAGAGGTCTACCCAAGGTTAAGAAATTGGATAAAATCCGTGGCGAATGTCAGATTGGGAAACAAACTGGAGTGCTTACAAGAAAGTGAAATCCAGTACCACGTCTAACCCCTTGAGCACCTCCACATGGATCTTGTTGGACCGACTAGAACAGATAGTCGAGGCGGTAAGAAATATATTCTGGTTATAGTAGATGACTTTACTAGATATACATGGGTAGTTTTCATGAGAGATAAATTAGAAACTCTCAATGAAGTGAAAATGATATTACTCAAGTGTATCCAAACTGAGAAGGAATCACATGTCTCTAAAATCTATAGTGATCATAGTTCTGAATTTGATAATAGAAGTTTTGAGAAGTTCTGTGCTGATCATGGTATATCGCATGAATTTTTTGGTCTTGAGAAACCTCAATAGAATGGGGTTGTTGAAAGAAAAAATCATGTGCTTCAAGAAATGGCTAATGTAATGTTAAATAGCATGAAACTTCCTAAAACTTTTTAGACCGAAGCAGTAAACACAGCTTGTTATATCATTAATAGTGTTTAAAATAAAAAATCTAATAATAAGACTACATATGAACTATGGTTTAATAAGAATCCTACTATCAAATACTTTCGAGTTTTTGACAGCAAGTGCTACATTTTACATGATCAAAAATATCTAGAAAAATTTATCACTAAAAGTGACGAAGGGATATTCTTAGGATATGCTCTAAATAGTCGAACGTATCGTGTTCTCAACAAGAGGACCGGTGTAATACAGGAGTCCATTCATGTGGTTATAGATAATCATCTGAATACACCTGTCTCAAGTTCAAAAGATGACGAAGTCTCTTTATTTGATAAACCCGAGTCTTCATCTAGTCAAAATGACACTGAATTGTGGTTTGTTAAAGACCATCCAACTAATCAAATCCTTGGAAATCCTCTCATTGGTGTGCACACTCGAAGACAATTAGAAAACATCTGTAATTATGTGCGCTTCACATCCCAGATTGAGCCGACCAATGTAAAAGAAGCACTTGTTGATAGAAACTTGATAGTGGCTGTGTAAGATGACCTTAATCAATTTGTAAGGAATGATGTATGGTACTTAGTTCTTAGACCTAATGATAAACACATTATTAAAACTAAATGATTTTTTAAAAATAAGTCTGATGAACTTGGTAATATTATAAGAAACAAGGCTAGACTGGTTGTACAAGGGTACACTTAGATAAAAGGCATCGATTATGATGAAACTTTTGCCCCATTAGCTCGTCTTGAATCTATCAGACTATTTATATCCATTGCTTATTACAAAAAAATTTAAAATTTATTAAATGAATGTCAAGAGTGCTTTGTTGAATGGTTATATGTATGATGAAGTATATGTTGAACAACCTAGGGGTTTTGAAGACCCAAAACATACTGATCATGTTTATCGCCTAAAAAAAGCACTCTATAGATTAAAACAAGCTCTCAGGGCATAGTATGAGAAATTGGCTAAGTTTTTACTAAGTCATAACTTTATAATGGAAACTGTTGATGAGACACATTTTGTAAAGAAACATAATGATCACATACTGATAGTACAGATGTATGTTGATGACATTATCGATGAATCTACATGTTCTAACATAACTGTTGAGTTTATAGATTTAATGAAGTCTAAATTTGAAACGAGCATAGTTGGAGAACTAAACTGTTTCTTAGGTTTGCAAGTAAAACAACTTTCTTATGGGTTCTTTATCTCTTAAACCAAATACGCTCTAAACTTGGTGAAAAGGTTTGGCTTTGAGAGCGGTAAAAATTTCGATACTTCTATGAGTATGACACTTAAACTCTCTAAGGATTTTATAGGTAAAAGTGTAGATCCTAAGTTATAACGCAACATGCTGGATAATTTATTATATTTAACTGTGAGTTGACCTGATATTGCATTCAGCGTAGGAATCTGTGTTAGATATCAATCACACCCTAAAGAGTCCCACCCGATTGTTATAAAGTGCATTTTGAGATATATCGCAAGTTTGGCTAAACTCAGCCTTTGATATCCTCTTGATACTAATGTTCAATTAACCGGTTATTCGGATGCTGATTGGGCTAGTAATATTGATGACTACAAGTCTACCAGTGATGGATGCTTTTATGTCGAGAACTTTCTAGTTTTATGGCATAGTAAGAAAAAAAGTTCCGTATCACTTTCCACAGCTGTGGCTGAGTATATTGTAGCCGGTAATGCATGCACCCAGCTTGTGTGGATGAAGAGGATGTTAAGTGATTATGAATTTGTGCAAGATTCTATAGTTTTGTATTGCGACAATTCTAGCGCAATTAACATCTCTAAAAATCCAATTCAGCATTCACGAACTAAGCATATTGACATTAGATATTATTATATTCATGAATTAGTAGAAGATAAGATTATTTCTTTGAATTATATTCAAACTGAAAATCAACTTGTAGACATTTTTATAAAACCGCTTGACAGAAACAGGTTTGTTAAATTAAAATTGGATATGGGTATGTGCAATATGATCTGAATTGCTTGTGTTTATTTGTCTATATTACATGTTTTTATTTTTACAAATTTTTAAATATAAAAAATATTAAAAAATGTAAAATTTTTGGGGTGCACGACCAGTCGAGTCCACACTTGACTAGTCATGGCACGACCGGTCGAATATGTACTCGACCAGTCGAGTTGGTCGAGTTTGGAGCTTTTTATTATGCAAAAGCACTTTTTTCTCCATTTTTTAATCTTCCCCAACTAGCCCTTTCATGACCGGTCGAACCCAGCTTCGATTCCTTCATGATTAGTGTATCTTTTTTAGTTTCCTTTAGATTTAGGTTCTTTGCCTTCCATTGCCTTAATTTTGTGGTTTATTTCAAGGTTTTTAGTGGTTTATTGGGGTTTCTAGCAAAATTTCTGATTTCTTTGAAACCAATGTTTCATTTCTTGCATTACTTGTATTTCTTATATTCTTTGTACTATGGAAGGTACAAATAAAAAGATATCCTCGTGGTCCCTCTTCTTCTCGTTTCGCATCAATTACAGTGCGTCATCTTTGTTCACCCGAAGAAGACCCCGAATATGTGCGGGATATTTGTCTCCGCAATGTGATTGTTGAGCGAACTGTTAACTTAAATCATTTGAAACCATTCAATATTGTTCCCCTCCTTCAAACTGTAGGATAGACTAACATATTAAATTAGGGCAGTCCTGCATACCGTTCCTTTGTGCATGCCATGTTTGCTTGTATAAGTGACTTCTATACTGAGAATTTAACTTTTACTGTGACAACAAGAGAAGGTCCTATTCACTACGCCAAAACAACGAAAAAAGGACGGTTGAAAACCGTCTCAAAGGGCCATAAAGGACGGTCTTGGACTGTCGCAAGGGCCATCATATTTTGGGACATCGTATTGCTTAAATGACGACCATAAACCGTCTCTAAAGAAGGACGGTCATGGACCGTCTCTAAAGAAAGACGGTCATAGACCGTTTATAAGGGTAGACAGTAAATGTCTGTTTTGAAGCTAAAAAGGACGGTCCATGACCGTCAACAAAAAAGACTGCTCTGATGAACTATAAAAGGACGGACATGGACCGTCCCTGCAAAGACCGTCCTTAAAAAGGACAAGGCTTCTCTATGAACCTAAAAAGGACGGTCTTAGACCGTCCTTTTTAAGGACTGCTTTAGACCATTTCTAATGAAACCAAAAAGGACAGTCTTAGACCGTCCCTGATGTTAAAAGACATGATAATAAAAAATCTGATATATAATTCAATTGAAACCTGTATTTTTTAATATTTTAAACATAAAAAAATGTTGCAATACAATTAAAACTAAATATTAAACAAAATTTATATTACTTCACCATAAAAAAATATATCATATTTACAACAATAAATTGAAAATGGTCTTGAATAAAAATAAATAAATAAAAAACAAATCCTCTGTGGTCTACTCCTAGCACGAGTGGCGTCGAAAGGCTGAAGTGCTTGTAGGCCTAAATTTAGGCATAATTAATTAAAATCCTGCATATAAGAAAAAAAAAGAAAAAAAAGAGTTAAAATGTAGCATTTAACAAAGATAAAATAAATGAATTAAAAAATATGTCATTAATTATAAGGTTGAAAGATTTTACCAACAATGACTTATGCAAAGAACTAGAATATGCTTTTAGGGGAATCAATTGACCAAAATACCTTTTTTTCCCTTTTGATTTTCCCCTAGAAAGCGTTAAGGTAAAGTATTTTTAGGCTCTCATGGTGTGTTCATCACATTCAACCCATACAACAGGTTCATTCCACTATGATGATCATGTGAGGCCAAAAAATTAAGTCCAATAATCAGGTAGGCTACATATGAATTTGAAGGTCTTAGGCTGGTTTAGGCCAATCTTTTATTCCATACCAATACAATAAACATTGAATTTAGCAGACGATGTGGAATTGAGAATAGGTTAACGTTTAGGTTTAGGAAATCGAGTTCGGGATCGGGTTTAGGTTTGGGTTTTCAAGTTTAGGTTTAGGTTTAGGTTAGGGAGTTGAGATTAGGATTAGGTGTAGGTTTAGGTTTAAGGATTTGAGAATACATTTAGGTTTTAGGTTTAGGATTAGGTTATAGGTTATAGGTTTAGGTTTAGGTTATAAGCTATAGGTTTAGGGAATTGAGAATAGGTTAAGGTTTAAGTTTAGGAAATCGGGTTCGGGTTCAGGATCGGGTTTAGGTTTGGGTTTTCAAGTTTAGGTTTAGGTTTAAGTTAGGGAGTTGAGATTAGGATTAGGTGTAGGTTTAGGTTTAGGGATTTGAGAATACATTTAGGTTTTAAGTTTAGGTTTAGGTTATAGGTTATAGGTTTAGGTTTACGTTTAGGTTAAGGTTTAGGTTATAAGCTATAGGTTTAGGGAATTGAGAATAGGTTAAGGTTTAGATTTAGGAAATCGGGTTCGGGTTCGGGAAGGGGTTTAGGTTTGGGTTTCAAGTTTAGGATTAGGTTTAGGTTAGGGAGTTGAGATTAGGATTAGGTGTAGGTTTAGGTTTTGGGATTTGAGAATACATTTAGGTTTTAGGCTTAGGCTTAAGGCTTAGGTTTAGGTTTTAGGTTATAAGTTAAGGTTTAGGTTTTAGGTTTAGGTTAAGGTTAGGTTATAGGTTACAAGTTTAGATTATAGGTTATAGGTTACGGTTTTAGGTCATAGGTTTTGGTTTAGGTTAAGGTTTAGGTTAAGGTTTAGATTTAGGTTATAAGCTATAAGTTTAGGAAATTGAAAATTGGTTTACGTTTAGGTTTAGGAAATCGGGTTCGGGTTCGGAATCGGATTTAGGTTTGGGTTTTCAAGTTTAGGTTTAGGTTTAGGTTAAGGAGTTGAGATTAGAATTAGGTGTAGGTGTAGGTTTAGGGATTTGAGAATACATTTAGGTTTAGGTTTTAGGTTTTAGGTTAGGGTTTAGGTTTTAGGTTTAGGTTTAGGTTTAAGTTAGGTTATAGGTTAAGGTTTAGGGAATTGAGAATAGGTTAAGGTTTAGGTTTAGGAAATCGGGTTCGGGTTCGGAATCGGGTTTAAGTTTGGATTTTCAAGTTTAGGTTTAGGTTTAGGTTAGGGAGTTGAGATTAGGATTAGGTGTAAGTTATAGGTTTAGGTTTAGGGATTTGAGAATACATTTAGGTTTTAAGTTTAGGTTTAAGTTATAGGTTATAGGTTTAGGTTTACATTTTAGGTTAAGGCTTAGGTTTAAGTTATAAGTTTAGGTTTAGGTTTAGGTTTTAGGTTATAGGTTATAAGTTTAGGTTATAGGTTAAGGTTTTAGGTCATAGGTTTTGGTTATAGGTTTAGGTTTAGGTTTAGGTTAAGGTTATAAGCTATAGGTTTAGGGAATTGAGAATAGGTTAAGGTTTAGGTTTAGGAAATCGGGTCCGGGTTCGTGATTAGGTTTATGTTTGGGTTTTCAAGTTTAGGTTTAGGCTTAGGAAATCGGGTTCGGGTTTGGGATTAGGTTTATGTTTGGGTTTTCAAGTTTAGGTTTAGGTTAGGGAGTTGAGATTAGGATTAGGTGTAGGTTTAGGTTTAGAGATTTGAGAATACATTTAGGTTTTAGATTTAGGTTTAAGTTATAAGTTTAAGTTTAGGTTTAGGTTAAGGTTAAGGTTTAGATTATAAGCTATAGGTTTAGGGAATTGAGAATAGGTTAAGGTTTAGGTTTAGGAAATCAGGTTCGGGTTTGGGATTGGGTTTCGGTTTAGGTTAGGGAGTTGATATTAGGATTAGATGTAGGTTTAGGTTTAGGGATTTGAGAATACATTTAGGTATTAGGTTTAGGTTTAGGTTATAGGTTATAGGTTAAGGTTAAGGTTATAGGTTTAGGTTTAGGTTAGGTTATAGGTTTTTGGTTAAGGTTTAGGTTATAGTTATAGGTTTTGGAATTTGAGAATAAGTTTAGGTTATAAGTATAGGTTTAGGTTAGGTTATAGGTTAAGGTTTAGGGAATTGAGTTTAGGTTATAGGTTCAGGTTATAGGTTATAGGTTTAGGTTAAGGTTTAAGTTATAGGTTTTGGGATTTGAGAATAGGTTTAGGTTATAAGTATAGGTTTAGGTTAGGTTGTATGTTAAAGTTTAGGGAACTGAGTTTAGGTTACAGGTTTAGGTTATAGATTATAGGTTTAGGTTGTAGTTATAGGTTTTGGGATTTGTGAATAGGTTTAGGTTATAGATTAAGGGTGTGGTCCCTGCAAATACAGATATAAACACGGCCTGCTCCAATTGGCCAGACCCTTCCAATGTTGTCCATAGGAAATGGACAGCTTCATCATGGTCATAACAGCGGTTCCCACCTTCTAGGGACCCCCGCTCAACTTCCGAATAGCTCCGACGCACATCTGAGTTTGCTTCATTAATTTCGAGCAAATACATAAACACGGACTGTCCAAATGGCCAGGCCCCTCCAATGTTGTCCATAGAAAATGGACAGATTCATCATGGTCATAACAGTGGTTTCCACCTTCCAGGGACCCCCGCTTAACATCTGGATAGCTCCGACACACATCCGAGTCTGCTCCATTACTTTCGAGCAAATACATAAACACGGTCTGTCCAAATAGGCAGGCCCCTCTAATGGTCATAACAGCAGTTCCCACCTTCCAGGGACCCCCGCTCAACATCCGGATAGCTCCATCGCACATCCGGATACATAAATGGGTACAATTTCAAAGAACATTATTAACAATGTTTCAAATACATACCTCCCTTTGAAAGTCCTTCAGTTGATCCTCATGAAAAGTCCTGATCTGTAAGAACCTTAACGGCAACATCCTATATTCCATGATTGAATAAATAAGAAGATGCATCACTTTTACTTTCAAGTCAAACAAAAATGGGATAAAGAACCATGTAAGAAACACGAAGAAAAATGTGGATTTCTTTGAATATGATAGAGAGATTGGTCCAGGAACTGAACCACAAATTATTCTCATCAAGTTACTTATCAGAATAACATTTCCAGAGAAGTTCCCTGCATTAAACACTTGCCTATGTAATTCAATTGTCTTCAGTAAAATCAAATTACTATCTTAAAAGAAATGCACGCCACACATGCGAAACGTCATTTTCAAACCAAACTACACTTACTATTTTCAAATCTCACGCAGCCACTTCATTCCCCCACTATCTCCCTCGATTTCCCCACTCTCACATCTCCGTCTCTCTCTTGAAGCAAAAAAGAAGAAGAAGAAAAAAAAACTCTTATGTTTTTTCAATCCATCTTCCATTTTCTTAATAAGAAAATCCATATTTACTAATATTTTCATTTTTCTATTTTTCAAAAGAATGAGTTCGGACTCCGAAAGCGTCAGCTCCAACACTCGTACTTTCAGCCCAAACCCTAACCAAGAAGGACTCTAAAATTACCAAACTGCCACTGTGCGGGAACCCCCCAAATCTAGGAAAATCTAATGACTTGCAGTCAACTATTGCACAGTATATGAAATGGGAAGCAAATAGTGAACCAAAATGTCCATGCTTATGCAATAAACCAGAAAGATAAATTGAAAACTTTCCAACTGTGCATTTTACCAGACTCAGGGAAATATGAATGTTGTGAATCACCTGCCAAAGGAATCTACTAAAAAGCAAGGAACTCCAACATAGCTTTGCAAAGCATGAAGGGAAAGCAGGAGGGATTCCTAAGCGAGGAAGAGTCTGTTTTAAAATGTTAGCAAGTGCAAAAGAATGGGAAGCAGGAAAGGGTGCAATGAGGCTAAATAATCTTAATCAGGTTCACTTTCTCTTAATCATGCAGTTCTACAAAAGAGAAGAAAATACAAATTATGGCTCATGTGAAAAGCAGTGAAGAAATGCAACCCATTTGTAAAACAAAATCAAAGATTCCCAAGTCTGGAAACTTGGGTCACTAATTGGACTCCCAGGCAAACCAAAACCATCTTTTTATGATATTCAATAATTCTCTGTGGACTGTACAACTTATCTGAATCAAATAATCATTCCAACAAAAAAAAACACTTAGCAAAGGAAACATACTCACCCCATACTCACAGATGGCAATGGTTTTAAGAACCACAAACTCGTAACGGTCCATAAATGGCAAAATCACAATGTCGCCAAAGTAATCTGATTCCTTCTTCAGCACTGCATTGATTTCCTTCCTCAGATTCTACAACATGTCAGTCTTCAGAATGAGTAGAAATTCAGTAGACAAGAAACCAATAAACATACAAGTACAGAACCCAAACACCAATCCATAGCTCGTGGTAGACTTAAATTCAGATTCTGATGTGCCACAGAGCTTAATAAGCTTAATCTTGTCTACTTTAAGCTGCAAAAAAGTAAACACTGAAGCGTAAGAAACATTTTAAAAAATCAGGCAGGTTGAAATGGAAAGAGAAGAAAGGATTTCAATGATTAGCTACCTTGTGTCGTTTTGCAATTTGCACACATCGTGTACCTTCTCTGGTATGCAAACAGGAACACCATCATCTCTTAGTACCTGGAAAGGAAAGGAAAGTAAACTGATGGAATCAGCACAACATTCTACATAGTGCATTTCAGTTTTTAACACATGCAAACATTTATGGATCCTTACCCTCGTAAGCTTTCATTCAACATTTCAGACAAGAAATTAATCTACCTTAAGCTAGTTTAAACCAAAGATGAGATCGAGAACATGGCAGGTTCAGATTGACATTCTAATGTTAGTGATTTTCCAAAGGCTTTTCAATTTGCAGCAATTAATTTCTTGCTAACAGAATTCATGAATACTGAAAGAAATAACTGGTTGTGGTGTACCTCATCATTGTCATCATTAGAGATGTCCAGCTCCTCATCCTGCAGAGAAATAAACCAAGTACACAGTGGTGCAGTTGGATGACGCCAACATGGTAAGAGAAACTGATATCTGAGAGAGAGAGAGAGAGAGAGAGAGAGAGAGAGAGAGAGAGAGAGAGAGAGAGAGAGAGAGATCTATATGCCACATTGATATGATGACTCTACACATCTATATGCCACAAAGAGCATGACAGTTGCACATGAAGACAGTGGCTTTAAGAAGTACTTGAAATATAGGGAAAATGTTAAAATATAGCAGAAAGTTAAATCAATTGAATCAAAACCAGTACCTTGGAGAGGCCATTCCATGTTCCTTGGGACTATATTCCTCTGCAATACAAGAGTTCCACAAAGGTTACTTAATGTAATATCTGTAAATGATCTATACAAAGGAAATACAACAAAATAAGGAAAAGGAAGGATATGCAATTTCGTAGTTGTTTTGACTGGAATTTGAAAGACCAGAGCAAAATGTGGACAAGTTCAACATGAATGCATGTCCATTAGTAACATAACAACATTCAATTAAAATGGTATAAATGCACACAGAGCAGGTAACATATGCGGGTAAAACCTCCCAAATGGAATCCATGGGAATCTGTGTCATGAAAATCTTGGGTAACAATCTTTTCTTGCCTCACTAATCACTATCCAAACAGACCCTTAAGTTCAAGTTCTTCAATTAACTACATCAACTACCACTGCATATTGTTATCTCCCTAAAACAAACCCTAGCCTCACTGATCCATGATGTACCAAAAAAAAAACACAAGATAGAAATGAACCATAAGCTAAAAAACTAAATGCAGTCACTCCAATGTGATTGAAGGTAGAGAAAACACTAACCTTCCTCACACTGAACAAAATAGAAAAATGACTTACCTAGAGGACTCTTCCATCCATGCCATCAAGAATATCTGACTAGAGGCCTTTTACTAGTGGTAATTTGTTAAATATGAACAAAGAAATTCAACAACCCACCTTAAATCATTCAAGGAGTGCACATTTTGTTGCGCAGCACGCCAACAATGCAGTGGGCCGAGATCCAATCTCAGGCCTCACCCACAAACGATAAACAGAAAGGAATATAAACTAGAAACAGATCAAAGCAATCCAAACAAATCACAAGACAAGATATACGTGGAAAAACCCCAAACTAGGGTAAAAAACCACGGATGCAAACTTCCACTATGAAGAAACAAAGATTACAAGGAAAAATACTAACCTCCCTAAGAAGAATAGAGAAAACCCTTAGCCCACACCTTTAGAAAAATTTTTCAATATTCCTTATCTACCTAGAAAAGCCCTAGGAACCCCTATTTATAGTTTAGGTAACTTTCCTTCCGCATCCCAGTTGCGAAAAGACTCAAATCCGCAGTTTCGTGCACAATTGCGGAACAAACTGCGTAACCTACGACCGGTCTTAGCTCTCCTACGACCGGTCGTAGACCCCTATGACCGGTCCTAGCTCTCCTACGACTGGTCTTAGGCCCCTAAGACTGGTCCTGAAAATTCCAGGATTGGTCCTAGACGGGAAAAAAAAACAGCACAACTCGCTGGACTTCGAGTCGTGCTAGGGATCGAACCTACGACCGGTCGAAGACGTCCTACGACTGGTTGAAGGCGGCCCAATGTGGCTCCACATTCTCAACAATCTCCCACTTGGAGACACATTGCCATAAACCTTCGTCTTCTTCATCCGGAGTGCACCACCTCCCCGTCTTCAAGCTTGAAGACCAATCAAAGCTGAACAGAGCTTCAGCTTCTCCCTTGTGACCGCCTTGGTCAACATATCAGCAGGATTCTCACTTGTATGAATCTTCTCCAGAACAATCGATTCATCTTCCAGTAGTGAACGTATGAAGTGATATCTGATGGTAATATGCTTATTCCTTGAATGAAAGACTGAATTCTTAGTCAAGTGTATTGCACTCTGACTGTCACTGTACAGCTTGCAATCTACTTGCTTCTTACCCAACTGTTTCATAAAACCTTGCATCCACACCATCTCCTTGCATGCTTCTGTAGCCGCAACATATTCTACTTTTGTCGTACTGATAGATACTATCTTCTGTAATTGAGAAACCCAACCGACTGCAGCACTGCCCAGAGTAAAGACATAACCTGTAGTGCTTCTTCTGCTGTCGATATCTCCTGCCAAATCTGAATCCACGTAACCTTGCAGCTTGATTTCCGATCCACTATAACACAGCCCTACATCCTTAGTACCCACCAGGTATCTGAGGATCCACTTCACAGCTTCCCAATGTTCCTTCCCGGGGTTGTTCATGAACCTGCTAACAACTCCTACTACTTGAGCAATGTCTGGCCTCGTGCTTACCATAACATACATGAGACTCCCAATCGCTGACGCATATGGGACTTTGGCCATGTAGTCCCGTTCATCCTGCGTCTTTGCACCTTGCTCCTTAGATAGCTTGAAGTGGTTGGCTAATGGAGTGCTAACCGGCTTAGCACCTCCCATATTGAATCGATCAAGTACCTTGGCTATGTACTCTGCCTGTGACAAAACCAATTTCTTATTTTTCCTATCACGCTTTATCCTCATGCTTAGGATTTGTTTTGCAGCTCCTAAATCCTTCATGAAAAATTCTCTAGACAGTTATCTTTTGAGATCTGAGATGTCCTTTATGCTTAAACCGGCCACAAGCATATCATCAACGTACAGAAGAAGGATGATGTATGACGTATCAAACTTCTTCAAGTAACAACAATAGTCTGCATGACATCTCCTAAAATCATTTCCCGACATAAAACTATCGAACTTCTTGTACTACTACCTTGGGACCTGCTTCAGGCCATATAGACTTTTCTTCAGTCTGCACACCTTGTTCTCATTACCTGGTGCCACGTATCTTGTCGGCTAATGCATATATATTTCTTCTTCAAGATCCCCATGAAGAAAGGTTGTCTTAACATCTAGCTGCTCTAAATGTAAGTTCTCTGTAGCCACTATACTCAAGACCATGCGAATCGTAGACATTTTCACTACCGGTGAAAATATTTCAGTGAAATCGATACCTGCCTTCTGTTGAAAACCTTTTACAATCAGTCTCGCCTTATACCGTTTCGAACCATCATGCTACTCCTTCAGTCTGTAAACCCACTTGTTATGAAGAGCTTTCTTACCCTTGGGTAGAGTGACTAGCTCCCATGTACGATTAGACTTAAGAGAGTCCGTCTCCTCATCCATGGCCTGCTCCCACTTAACCCGTGTATCTGACTGTAATGCCTCTTCAAAACACTCTGACTCACCATTATCTGTCAGCAGTAGATAATGTAAGGAGGGTTAGTATCAGACCGTGGGTCTCCTCTCCGGAGTATACCTCCTCGCAACCAGTGTCTGTGGCTCTGCCTCATAATGCTCCTGTGCACGATCATCCTGTGGCGCTGTAACACCCATGTCCGGTAACTCTTCCAACTCTACGAATTCCTTTTTCTCGGCCTTATTTTCTTGCACACTGTCTTTATGCATCACTTTTTCGTTGAAGACTACGTCCTTGCTTCTGATGATTTTCCTATTTTCTGCATCCCAAAACCTATAGCCAAAATCATCCTGTCTGTAGCCTATAAACGTGCACCTCCTGGATTTCGCATCCAGCTTGTTTCTGTGCTCTGCATCAATGTAAACATATGAAATGCAACCGAACACTCTGAGATGTGTAAGGTTCACTTCTTTCTCAGTCCACATTTCTTCTGGTAGCTCACCATCCAATGGTGCTGAGGGACTTCTAATGATAAGATATACGACAGTATTCAAGCATCTGCCCAAAAGATCTTGGGCAACCCTGCATGTAACCTCATGCTCCTGGCGCGCTTAAGGATGGTCTTGTTAATGCGCTCAGCCACACCATTCTGCTGTGGTGTTCCTGGAATCGTTTTCTGATGTTTGATTCCACTTGCTACACAATACTCCTCAAACCTCTTATCACAATATTCTCCCCCATTATCAAATATGAGATACTTTACTGTTTTACCTGTCTCGTTTTCTACCATAACTTTCCACTTCTTAAACGCATCAAATACATCAGATTTATGCTTTAAGAAATAAACCCACAGTTTTCTACTAACATCATCAATAAAGGAAACAAAATAACATGAGCCACCAAGAGATGATACCTGTGTCGGTCCCCACACGTAAGTGTATACAAGCTCCAATAGATGCGTCTTTGGAGTGCGTCCTGTCTTCTTGAGGCTTACCCTCTTCTGCTTGCCATATACGCAGTCCTCGCAGAATTCCAAGTCAAGAGACTTCAGCCCTGGTAGTTTCCCCTTTGACAATAACACTTTCATCCCTTTCTCACTCATATGTCCCAACCTCTGATGCCATAACTGCCCATTCACTCCAGTTGATGCGACTGAGAGTGAACCATACGATCCTGAAGTCACGTATAGAGTGCCTTCCTTTTTGCCTCGAGATATCACCAAGGCATCTTCTGTGATCTTCTAGAAATCACTGGTGAATGTCGTCACATAACCGGTGTCGGCTAACTGCCCCACTGAGATCAGATTCCTTCTTAAACTCGGTACATGTCTGACATCCTTTAGTTTCAAAACTGTTCCGTCTTTCTGATTGACCTGAATGTTCCCCTTTTCAACAATACTGCACGGCTCATCATCACCCAGGTAGACTCTCCCAAAGTCACCTGACACATAATTACGCAGAACTTCCTTACATGAAGTGGCATGAAACGAAACACCCGAGTCTATAACCCATGACTCATTCCTTGCATCAAGAGACAAGATCAACGCCTCGGTGTCGCTCTCCTTAGACAAATTCACTAAATCCTTCCCGCCTTGAGAGCTTCCATCTTGTTTCTTAAGCGCCCTACAATCACGTTTCATGTGCCCCTTCTTGCCACAATGCCAACACCCGTTTTTGTCTTTCGGTCCCTTGGACTTCTTCCTCGACTTAGAACGCCCGTGTTTATTGTCTCCTCTGTTCTGCGATCTTCCTCTTCCTTCAACGTTTAGAGCATTCCCTGAATCTCCTGAAACTCCTGATGCCTTTCTTCTAGATTCTTTGCTAAGAATTAGATCGGCCACATCATCAAATTTCAGCTTTGTCGACTCTGAAGAATTGCTCACAGCAATCACCAAACCATCCCAACTGTCTGGGAAACTAGATAAGATCAATAGTGCCCTGACCTCATCCTCAAAAATGATGCCAACGGATTCCAACTGGCTCGTGACTGTATTGAACTCGTTTAGATATTCAGCCACGCTCCCACCATCTGACATCTTCATGTTGAATAGCTGTTTCATAAGATGAACCTTATTGGATGCTGAGGATTTTTCATACATGGCAGCTAGGACTTCCATTAATTCTTTTGTCGTTTTCATCTTGGATATGTTGAAGGCGACGCTCTTAGACAAAGAGAGTCGGATCGTTCTTAAAGCCTTCCTATCTAGTAAAAACCATTCATCATGTGTCATTTTTTCTGGTTTCTTCTATTTTCCTTCTAGAGGAATGTAGAGGTCCTGATACAAATAATCTTCCATCTGCATCTTCCAGAAGGCAAAGTTTGAACCATCAAACTTATCAATTTTAGTTTTTCCATCTTCCGCCATCGCTCCCAATAGAACTAAACCAATAGCTCTGATACTAGTTGTTGCGCAGCACGCCAACAACGCAGTGGGCCGAGATCCAATCTTAGGCCTCACACACAAACGATAAACAGAAAGGAATATAAACTAGAAACAGATCAAAGCAATCCAAACAAATCACAAGACAAGATATACATGGAAAAACCCCAAACTAGGGTAAAAAATCACGGATGCAAATTTCCACTATGAAGAAAAAAAGATTACAAGGCAAAATACTAACCTCTCCCTTGGAAGAATAGAGAAAACCCTTAGCCCACACATTTAGAAAAAATTTTCAATATTCCTCATCTACCTAGAAAAGCCCTAAGAACCCCTATTTATAGTTTAGGTAACTTCCCTTCCGCATCCCAGTTGCGAAAGGACTCAAATCCGCAGTTTCGAGCAAAATTATGGAACAAACTGCGTAACCTACGACTGGTCCTAGCTCCCCTACGACCGGTCCTAGCTCTTCTACGACTGGTCCTAGGCCCCTAAGACTGGTCCTGAAAATTCCAGGACTGGTCCTAGACGGGAAAAAAAATAGCACAACTCGCTGGACTTCGAGTCGTGCTAGGGCTCGAACCTACGACCGATCGAAGACGTCCTACGACCGGTCGAAGGTGGCCCAATGTGGCTCCACATTCTCAACACATTTTGAGAATTGGATTCCGATGGGAATTCATTTCCCACCCTTTCCTAGGACCCAAACACAAATTCATCCCCTCATGGAGTCCATTTCCCCGGGCTGGATTTCCAAGAGCCAAGCGAGTAATATGAAAATTTTTTAAGACGGAGCCAGCCCTATGTTCCAATTCATAAGATGAAGCTTGCTAAATAATGCAAATAGGTTGGCCTTTTTTGCTGATTGTTTTGCATTACAGTTTATTTAACTCTCTTGCAGTGAGTTATCAATGGATGTGAATGTAGACTAGTAGCCCACCGATCAGGTCATGGATCCAGGAGGTGTGTTTGATGAAAGTTTTATGGCCTTATGCATTGAATATCCCAATTCCAGCTATAGAATGATTCTATAATTAATACTTCTTTAAAAATATACAATAGGACTTACATCACATTTCCCAATTCCTATTTTTACTTGTAGGTTTTATCAAGGGTAAAAACAATCTGATTTCAGCCCGTTCAGGGTGCCAACTCTCCATCCACAAAACATACCAAATCTACTAGGTTGAATCGGTTGAGTCAGAATTTTCAACCCACTAAAACCAAGTCATAGTTTTCCAACCCTGATCCCACAATCAAACGGTGGAAGTTTATTTGTCTAGCTTATTAAATCTAATTAATGGTAGATAAAGATAGGATTTCAAATTCTACTTCCGTAAATATGACAACGTAGAACATATGAACAGGATCCAGGTTCTTCTTTTGTTGAGTACCACACGTGCCATGGACTAAAATACGGTCCATTCATGGCCAAACAAAGTAAAAAGGAAGAAGCATATGGTTAAGAAAAAAAGAAAAGTCAGATGGTCCAAATTCATGGCCAAACAAAGTAAAAAGGAAGAAGCATACAACCTGATGTGCACAACATGGCAGAAGTTCACCTGATGGATGGCCTGGATCTTGTAGAAATGCCACATTGGCATGTGGGAAGAGGATTCACAATCCTACCCTATAAGCAAGCTGTAGATAAACATGTTGATATTTAAAAAAACCGTAGTATGTTTATTATCCTTAAAGCAGCTTGCAATTCTGAAAGATCACTGCAGCTCAAAGGAAAATCCTCTATTGAACTTGGAGATGCCCATAATACTCCAAAGACTTGAAGAAAATGGTAGCACATGAAATGTGCATGAGATCTATGAATAGTCTAGATTGATGGACTAACCTTGAAGCTTTGATACAACATGATAGACAAGAGAAGGTTAAGATAATGTAAATTTTCAAACTGAAATTTCATTAGAACCTCTCATTTGTGCAAAAATCATTGTAGAGCTTGGTATGGAGCACACCTTTTCAATTGTATCAACGTTGAAGTCACTATGCCACTTCAGCATCTTTAAATACATATCCTTTGCTTTTGTGCATCTTGAAAGCCCCCATTTGAAGAAACTGTTGGTTTTTAGAGAGAAAAATAATTCAGACATGTTTTTCCCTTAGGTTAGAATAAGAGTCTTGCTCGCTTGCTTTCTCAAAAAATTAAAAAATAAACATTGCAGGATGGAAAGCAAAATGCTTTATTGGTGGTAGAACTATATTGGTAAGACATGTTTTATCAGGTATGACAGTCCATTCACCGTCTGCAATTCAGTTCCATTATAAGTTATTTGGTGGATGCAGGCTTTGCATGGAAACTTTCCTTCACAGGAAAAATATGTATATAAACAGCATTGTTGGAGTTGGAAGCATATGTCTTCTAAGATTTCAATGGGTCTTGGTATTCGTCAACTATCTGGTGTATGACGGTTTTATGTTCCTTCCTAATTGTCTTTGTGGTTTTATTTCATTAGCCGACTTTGGGGTGGCAGGGAATCCAAAGGCACATTATGCAGTATACAGTTTTCCACCTTTTCCACTCCAAATCTTAGTTGTGGGATCCTTAGTTACAGGAATCCGAAGACGCCTAACAACTGTTTACGAGTTGCACTGAAACAAGTTGCAAATCTGCCTTTTCTGAAATGCATTTCAGATGGCCCTATTTCACATGTGTATAGGCAAATGCACCATGGTCAAGATGAACTATTTCACATGTGTAGGTTACAACTACCATCAAGAAACATGTTTTCCTGAATGGTGTGGATCTATTACCAAAAAAAGGAAATTTTTTGGATCTGTTTTCAGCAAACTTGCAATTTCTGCAAGATGAAATTTTCCCATGCAATTTGGATCTTACCATTTTCATTGAACCCATTTGATTAATAGCCACCAATCTGAGGGTAAGGCTCATCTGCTCAGAGTATTTCAGGCCAGTTTCCACATCCCATGGCATGATCTCATCCATACGAATGTTGACATCATCTTGTTATATCAATTATTCTCCAAGCCAGAAGTAATATGGTTAGTGATGCCTTGGTAAAATGATTCCTCAAGGAATCAAAAGCGCACACAACTACATGGATGATTCTTAATCATGATTGGGCTTATTATGTTCTAAATGATCACTACCATCAATTTTTCATGAGACACTGGTCAGGTGAATAGGTTCGTGCCTCAAAAAGAACAGGCTGGAATGAATGACCTAGTTTGATTTGTAGGCCCATGTTAGTCTAAATGCAAGTACATAAGTTCACTCCCGTATAGTGTTTCTATCTTGCTATCTATAGAGAATGACTCGATAGTTATTGGTTCTATCCCTCTATTTAAACAGAATGATTTAGTAGTTATTAGTTCTATCCCTCTATTATTGAGAATGACCAAGTAATTATTAGTATGACCATATTTATTGTAAGAGGCAGACATAAACCTGTTAGAAAAAACAAAACACTAGGGCTTGCTTTCCATGTTGCTTCTTTTACATAGTTTCCTATACCAAACAATGATGTGGAAAGCGATGTAAAGCATTTGGTGAAATGAATCAAATCGCATCAGAGTAAGCGTCAAACTCCAAACTACAGTTTTTTTCTGGCAAAAGATTAATAATAGTCAATATAAACACAAGAAATGTAAACGAGTGCTTTCCAAAGTCTAAAATATCAAACTGGGGCTCCACCAACATGCTAAAAACAAATCAACACAACCCTATCCTTTGGAGATGCTCTGGCATGATCTGCTTTTGAGACAAACATTCAAAAAGTGTTCAACCAAACAAGTCCTATTCACTATGGAAAAAAAAAAAAAAAAACACTACTATTCAAAGGAAATCATCTCCACACAAAAACCATTCTAATCAAGACTTCTTCCCCACAAAACCCAAATCAAATAAATAAGATACAAAAATCAGCTTGACAAAGTTTGGATTACTTGGCAGTTTCAGCAAATAGGGATTAACTAATAAATTACCATGGTAAATCATTTCCACAGGAATACAGACCAGGAATCCACCATTACCATGCCAATATTCTAGATAAAGGTGTAATTAATGGAGTTTCATATTCGGCTGATTGATATAAAAAGCAGATTGCATAGTTATGAAGCATCATTAAACTCATAAACAAAAGCTTCAACACCTAAAGGACATCTATTTTATCAATAAACATCAATCATGCAGGTTTCTGTGTTATGCACAATGGCCGTAAACAATGCCAATGACAAAAATGTGAAGGCTTAGAGGTATCACTTACCAAAACAAATAAACAAATAGACAAATAAATAAAAACCATAACCAGATATTTGTGCTTTCAGGTAGCTCGCCTGTGCTGCATAGGGTCCCCAGAACTTAAAACACACATCACTAGTAATAACTGCAATCTGGTTGTCCCTCCACAAGCGGCTGCTTGATGGTGCTTGTTCACCCATGCATAGAATGTTGCCTTCAAATTACTTAGTTTCATCCGCATCATTCATTAAATGACGTGTATTGTCATTTCTTTTCACCGCTACCTTACTTCCAAGTGATGGAAAACTGGACATTGAGTTGATAGTGAGAATCTGAACTCTATCATCAATCAAATCAGAAAATAAAGACAGAAAGCTAAGTCTATAAGACCTTCAGACCAAGAACAGTGACAGAGTAATGAAGAAGATTACCGAGATCATAAATAGCAGTTGTAAAGCCATGGCGGGATATTGCAAACAAGGCAAGTGAATTTTTTCTTCCTTGCCCAAAATAATGAGGGAAAAAAAAAAAATGACATCAGAAGAAATGCTTACTAGCCACTGCAAAGAGCAGCTAATGTGATTTGGCTATAATGGTGAAGAGCAAAAAAATGGATTATTTTTTTTTTAATTTTTATTGCTGGTAACAAATACAACAATGTGATAACAAAAAAGAAAAAGAAAAGAAAATAATAAATGCCTGCCAGTAGGGCAGCACTTGTAAACTGATACACACAAGTACTCAATGTTCCACTTCCCCTTCAAAATCACAGAATTACTAGATGCTTCTGGTTATTATATAGCTTATTTTATACTCTCTTTTTTTTGTCACTCCAACTCCCACCTCCTGATACTTCTGGTAATGAAAGATCAACACAGATTTAAATATAGACATCACAAATGTACATGCACATGTTTAATTCCTGGTTTGGAACAGAGCACAAAGGAATTTTTCTTTTTACAATATCTGAAATACCTCTGCTGCATCATTCCTATGTTAAAAATAGTGAAAGTATCTTCTGTTATAACCTGCAATGAGGAACTCGATTTAACCTTTAGAGCTGAAATTGTTAGCAGAGATGAACCCTCAACTCGCATTTTCACCCAGCTCCCACCATCCAAATCAGCCCCAAGCAACCCAAATATGCCAAGGGAGAAATTGCAGGATTAAACTTCCAGATACACAAGTACCAAACGTGTTGGGGGTTAAACAAGTCAAGTCAGGAGTTTTCAAAACTGTAACTCAATGCCTTAATTGTCCACTTCTTGTCTAAAAGAATGTGCGTGGGATCTGACATCCCTATGCAGAATAGAATCCTACAAGCAGCTGCTTCCTGGAGATTTTCCAAGCTCCTTGCAGCTCCGATTGCAATGCCAACATGAGTTCCCTAGTCTATGGGCTCTTTCCCTTGGATCCAATCTAAACAATCTCTTAGATCTCCATTCAACATGTACTCAAATACCAGGCCTCATAGAT
Organism: Magnolia kwangsiensis; assembly: GCA_037074715.1. Taxonomy (NCBI): domain Eukaryota; kingdom Viridiplantae; phylum Streptophyta; class Magnoliopsida; order Magnoliales; family Magnoliaceae; genus Magnolia; species Magnolia kwangsiensis. Next base: position 7,786,883 of record CM073584.1, read on the forward strand.
TCCTTGGGACTGAGAAATAGCCAGGAAAAGGTACTACATGACAGCTTGGTCATGATATTAGCTCAACTTGAGAAAGCAAAATTCCATATGGTCATGATAGATTACAAACTACGAACTAAGTCCTCCTGGCTCAGTTCTGAGCTAATCAATGAGATTTTTCAAAACTGATTTCATATTTAGCTCCAATCAAAATTCCAAACTTCTCTCCAAGTTGATTGATAAATCAAGCTCCAAAGTGATCTCTAAGACTAACCTCTGACTTGAAGGAACAATAGCTCTTAGATTTATCCACAAAAACAGCCTAATTTTCTGAATTATCAACTTTCCCAATTGTTTGTGGGAAGTTTGGGAGAGACCCACTTCTGAAACAGGGAGAAAGGAGAATAATATATATATATATATATATATATATATATATATATATATATATATATATATATATAACAGAGGAGAATCTGAGATTTGACAGGAACATCACTGTCGGACTTTCCATTTCTGGGTATCATCCGCTAGATCTTGAATCTGAAAGACAGAACAATCTGTATCCCTTATTGTGACCACATAAAGACCAAAGAAAAGCTTAAGATGAGAAGGAAATAAATCTTCCAAATGCTAACTATGTTTGTTGAAATGCACTACTAAAAGGACTTGTTTGAGTTGGAGTTGATCAAAAGCCTAGCCTCCAAAGGCAGGCTTCTGCCCAAATACAGAAGATGTTGTTTCAAGGAAGAAAAGACTTTTAGTCAGACGCCAATAGAATTACTGCATGTCACAAAATAAACACTTGAAGCCAATTCACACGGTAAAAAAAAAAAAAAAACAAAAAAACCATTCGACTGAATACTTTCCCTCCACATCTCGTAAATAGGATTTTTCTAAAGAGATTGTTTCTGTCAGGCATTTCATCAAACATGCAACAGGCATCGTCAAGTTAGACCATTGGATGTATCTAGAGATCATGCAATTCCATGTAATGAGATCAAACCCATCAATTTGCTTGAAGATGGAGACGTATGAATCTAGTATCAAACTTAAGAAAGAAAAAGATCTCCACTATCAAAATCGTAGGAATTGCAAATGAAAACCGTAGGAAGAGAAGTCATGAAAATTACATTTAAAAAAAGAAAATTAATCTTCCAAACTGTAGGAATTGTACATGAAACAAAGAAAATCCATAAAAATCCATCCGTATGAAAAGCTTTTCATACTCATGGAGAGATGTAGTCCACTCGCCACCTGCACCTGCCGCAACGAGTCCACGAACCGGAAGACGAGCGATGGCTTCCAGCCCGCCATCCAGAGAGGCATTCGCCAGTGAGTTCAGCGACGTTAGAGAAAAGAGGGAATTAGAAATGAGGAGGGAATTGGAAAAATCCCTCTTCCGAAATGAGATGTTAGTTTCAAATCTGCAAGTTGTGAGTTTTCCATAATTTAGCACATTAACTACATTAATAGCCCTACATTTAAGGGACCATTTAATAGATCATTAAGATAGTTTTATATGATAAAAAGTTTAAATATTAACCATTAATAATTAGACCCATTATTTAGATAGTCTGGATAACTCTATATATCATTGCCACTATGATTAAGAATGAGTCACCACTATTTTACATTAAACACAAAAATCACACATTGTTTCTCTAACCAAATAATGTCACTTACGCTTTAGATCTGGTATGGCTCTGTGGGCCCCACCATGATGCGTGTCAAACATCTACTCCATCAGTTAGATGCAAAATTCTATGGTGGGCCTAGGGATTAAAAATAAAATTAATATGTGACTTATATGGGCCACACCATATACAAAAGTTAGGAAGGGTTGCCTTCCATTAAAACATTCATAATAATTTTTTAAGCCTACAGAGATGTGGTTCACAAATCCAACCCATCCATTATGTGTGTGCCACTTGGATGAGGGGTCATACTAAGTTTCAGATGCAACCAAATTTCAGGTGGGCCCCACTAAGTACTTTTATATGTTTTAGGCATGTCTTCACATGATTTTAGATGGTATGGCCCATCTGAGTTCCGTATACTGCTGATTTTTGGGATATCCCATAATTTAAAGGGGACCCATCAAATGCACGATATTGATTTTTGACACATGTCATGGTGTGGCCCACACAACTCGACTTCATGGGGGAGTTCCCATGAGCTCGACGTACAAAACCCTTTCCATATATATATAATATTTAAAAAATATATAAAAACCTATGATGTATTTGTTATATCCACACCATCCATATATTTTGAGATATCATTTTAAGTCATGAGCTAAAGAATGAGATAGATAAAAATCTATAGTGCACCCCGCCATAGAAAACAACGGGGAGGGTGGTTCCCACCGTTGAAACTATCCTAAGGCCCATCATAATATTTATTTAAAATCCAACTGCTTCAAAAGTTTTTTTTTTAAAAAAATGGTTGCCCTAAAATGATCATTTGTGTTGGGGTCCATCATCTATGCTGGGTCCACTGGAGCTTTGGATTTAACTCGTTTTTTGGACATTGCCCTAAAATGATCTCTCCAAATAGATGGACGACATGGATTAAACACATACATCATGGTGGGGCCTACAGAGCACCAACCACCAACCATTGGATGGTGTCAGGGGGAGTAGCCAATTTGTTCCCCTTATTTGTGGTGTGGTCCATTTAATTAATCTTTGGACATGAATCATTTTTTGGACAATTCTTTAAAATGATCTCAAAAAATGGATGAACAGTGTGGGTTGATCCCGAATTTTTGGTAAATCCAAAACTCAAGTGGACCATGCCACACGAAACAATGTGGAATAATGATTTCTATCGTTGATACCTTCCTTGGGCCCATAGTAATGTTTATTTGACATCCAACATGTTCATAATATCAAAAAGATATGAATGAAGAAAAAACACAAAAAGATATGAATTATTGTGGGCCAACTTTGTGGTCCATTTAATCTCTTTGCTTGCCTCATGTTTAAAAAGTACAGAAGATCATGGTGAGAAGAATACTAGAAAATAGTAATAAAGGAAATCGTATAAAAAATGTTTCAAGGCTATTTTCGTTTCAAAAATTTGAAAAAAAGAAGTGGTATAAAAAATGTTCAAGGTCATTTTCGTCTCAAAATTTTGAAAAAATAGAAATTGTATAAAAAATGTTCAAGGCCGTTTTCGTCTCAATTTTTTTTTTAAAAAAAATCGTATAAAAAATGTTTAAGGCCATTTTCATCTCAAAATTTTGAAAAAAAGAAATCATATAAAAAATATTCAAGGCCATTTTCATCTCAAAAATTTGAAAAGGTGTTCCATTTGTACGAAGAAAAAACCGAATACTTAGAGACTTTACTTGGCAGCAGATGAATGAACACAAAAAAGACAAAATGTAGTAATGAATTTTGTTAAGGAAGAAAAAGGCTCAATTAATAAACATCTAAGATAGTATAATCATATAAATTTTAGTTAAAGGTCAATCAATGGTCGATTCCACGAGATTAAATTATATGTTTTAGGGATGTCTTTGCATAGTTTTAGATGTTATGGCCCACTTGAGTTTCGTATATAACTGATATTTGGACTTAAAGGGGACACATCAAATGGATGGTGTTGATATTCTACACACATCATGGTGGGGCACACAGATTAACCTCATGGGAAGTTTCCATGAGGTAACCTTATAGTACCGTTTCACTATTTAGGTAACTCCTTCATGGGTGTTACTCTAACTGTGTAGCGCCCACCTTGATATATTTTATGTATATTGGCACCGTCCATTTACTTTATTTTACTGATCATTACCCTCAATTTGACTAGTTACTCACCTCGATCATACTACATATGAGAAAGATATTGGGCAAACAAAAATGATCAACAATTTGAGTGAATTTTGATTTAAACATTTAAAGTTATTTACTCTTCATGTCTGGACTGATCAAATTGTCCAAAAATAATTAAAGGTTGTTCATAATATCAAAAATATATAAATTAATAGACAATACAAACATCAACTTGATCCAAAACTTCTATGGCCTCTAAGAAATTTTAAATGGTAGAGGTTCAATCACACTATTTCCTGTGGTGATTGATATCTGGATTAATAAGAGACAGTCTTTAAATGGTAGTGATTGATGTAAATTGTCACTTGATATCTGGATTAATAGATATTCTAGTGAATGATGAAGGAATACCTATCTTTACTTTAGTTGCGGAACCGTCTGAATTTGAAAAACGAATGCTAACTAGAGTGTTGTACAACATAAATGTAGAATGGAATTTCGGGAATGTGCTCAGTTCCAAATATATGTTGCCTAGATACAGAGTTCTTTATCGTATATTCATTTCAAATGTATATCCTCGGTCTGGTAACAAAATTGAGTTAACGTCTTTCATGGTGCGCGTCATTCATTCAGTTGTTACTGGTGTTCCTATATGTTTTTCATCTCTTATTTGTTACATTATCATTTAGTTTCATCTCCATCCTGGTCATAGTGATATTCCCTTTGTATTTCTGATGACCACTCTAGCTACTTATTATCTTGTAGTTATGCCTGTTGGAGAAGATCCTATTAACCATTTACTCATTAACAATTCAAACATTAATAAGATGAATCTGAGGTTGGCTCCTGGCCAAGTTAATGGGGGTGCTGGTGGAGCTGCTGAAGAAATTTGAGAGGAAGATGCTTTGCCTCTTGATGTTGTTAATATGGAAGACTTGTTTGATGAGATCGAATCAGATTCTACAGCTGATCTAGATTTTCAACCTTCTGATTTTAATGAACGTATGAGATCTCTAGAGGAAAAGGTGGAAGGTCTGCATATGTCCCAGTAAAATCAATTTGAATACATGCGCAAATACCTTAGTCGCATTAATAAGAGACTATATCAGATAGATCCATTTATGCCTGCTCCATCATCTGGATCTGAATAGCTTTTTATTTTATTCTGGATATGTATTAACTCTTTCTACTCTGTGTGTTTAGATAATTATTGGGCTTATACTTTTACTTCTTATTATGTGGACATGTTATTATGCCTTAAGTTGATATTATGATTGTTATGATGATGCTTTGTTCTCTCTTATTTCATTTACTTCTCTTATCTTTTCTTTCCTTTATCATATTGTGAAAAAAATGGGGAGAAATTATGGAATATGGAATGTGATTGTAGAATATGGAATGTTGGGGTTTATGATTATTATTATTATTTTTTATTTTTTTTATAGTTTCTACAAATCACTTCTCTTGGATTGAGGGTGAGTATTGGAATGAGGGGGAGTCGACTCTTGATCATTTGTTGCTCATATTATGCATGATTCATTATTGTGCGTATAACTGGTGCATGTTTCTTTATTGGTGCATGATTCTTTATTGTGCATGATTCTTTATTTAGTTTTGTCACAAATTTGACAAAGGGGGAGATTGTAAATGCTACATTGTAAATCTAACACCTGAAGAGTTGTCAAAATTTGTTGTCCCAAACTATTTAAAATTTGTATTATGTTTTGAGTTGAATTGATCAGGTTCGTGCAATTTAATGTTGTCTGCATCTTCGTCGAACTTGCCTACATTTTCAAGTTGAAGAGAAGATCATTGAAGTTCATGGTTTCAAGCTCAAATTCAAGAACTAAGACTTAAGAACTCAAGTTCAAGTTTGAAGTTCAAGTATTGTACACTAAAGACTCAAGAACTCATGCGTAGCTCAAGCTCAAGTTCAAGAGATCGAACTCAAGCTTCACGTATCACAAGAAATCTAAGTTCTGAAGCAAATGATGTTTCAATTGTTCTAACTCACAAACAAGGTATGGATGACCCTAAATTGACCATAGGTTGAGTCATACTCATTGCATATTTTATGTGGTTCATTTCATTTCATAAGTTTATAGGTCATTTTCTCGACTAGTCTTAGTCATTGTTTGATTAGTCCAAGTACTGGCTCGAATAGTCTAAGAGTTTTCTCAATCAGTCCAATATTTGTTGCATTTTTTTAAAATTTTCTATTGGACTCTCAACCAGTCCTGGAGACTGCTCAACCAGTCGAGTGAACTATGCTCGACTGGTCGTGCAGTGCTCGACTCGAAGTCTAGCAATCTTTTCTGTTCCCACTCAATCAGTCAAGCAGGCCACTCGACCAGTCGAGTAATGATCTTATCTTATCGAGTAAAAAATTTTGAAATGTGGTTGGTCCTTCGACCAGTCTAACAGACCCTTAGATCAGTCGAGTGAACAGTATTTTCACCTATAAATTGAGCATGAATTTCAAAGTTTTTTCATTCATTCTAAACTAAATCAAGATACCACTCTGGGAGAAAAGTTTAAGAATTTATTAAGCTATATTGTGCTCATTTTAGATTCTCTTTATTAGCTTTTGCAATTTGATTTTGTGATCTTCATTCCAATCTTATATTAAGAAGGGATTTGTGTTTTACCCTTTATTAAGAAGGGATTTGTATTTTATTCTTTATTAGCTTTTGCAATTTAATTTTGTGATCTTCATTCCAATCTTATATTAAGAAGGGATTTGTGTTTTACCCTTTCTTGAGATCAAAATCAAATCAAGCTAGCCCAGGTTGATTTAATTAAAAATCATTTAGAACTACAACCTTTTCATCTCTGAGACTGGACATTGAACATCTTTGTCTACATCGGATTGGTTCTACTGGGCTTCTTCAAAAGGAGAATTTCCATGTAAGTACCATTTACATTTTGTATATCTTTTGTGGTTTGGTTTGTGAGGTTGTGTCAAGAAAATCTCATTTTTAATTTTGTCCGAGGTAATTCAGAAAATCTCAATGTGGGGTTTTTGTAATTGTGTATGCCCAATTAAAGACATAATTGTAAAGGTTTTAAGGTGAACCTTGGAAAACCTTTTTCATAGTAAAAGCCAATATCCCGTGGGTGTGGATATTGAGAGTGGAGTAGTTGTGTGGCTCTTTTTCTAACTGTTGGTGTACGCACAAACGAACTACTATAATTCCTGGAGTTATGGTGGATGTTTGGATTTGCTTATGTGTGTGAATGTTATAATTTACTTTGAGCATTTATGGTGAATGCTGTAATTTATTTTATGAACTTGTGGTGAATGTTGTAATAACTTAGTTTATTTCCTTTGCCTCTTTATTGGTTTGGATTTTTTATACTTGCAAACATTCTAATAAGGTTGTCTTGCAATAAGCCTTTGATTTTTGGTGTTAGTTTGACGCTAGTACATTTGAGGTTGCTATTTACTTGTAATTCTTTATTATTTGAGTGTGCTATCTTTCTTTACACTACCAAAAAAAGGGGCAAAGGATTCAGATCACGTTACCTTTTTGCTACGAATATAAACCTTAGCTATACTTGCTACGGTTTTAATTCGTAGCTAAAAAGTTGATACACCATTAATAATTAATAGTATTGCAAGGGGCTCTATGAGGCCTAAAAAAAACTATATGTTCTATCTAAGCCGTCTATATATTTGTAAATATTACTTTAGAAGTTGAAAAAAAAATATTAGTTAGATCGAAGGCTGAAGTGGACCACATGGTAGGAAACATTGATATTAAATTACAATTGCTTCTTATGGTGTAGTCCAGTTGGGCCTTCTATATACCTAGAATTTTTGTTTTCTAAAGTAAAATAATTTATTAAAATTATGGATAGGAATGGATTAATAAAATACACCATGGTTGGCCCCACAGAGTCCCTAATCGGTCCGTCCGTCAGAAGAGCCCCAAATTTAGGTGCACGCTCAAAACAGAACCGCGCCCAAACACGGTATTTCTTGCGCTCTCTCTCCTTGTCTCTCTCTCTCTCGTGCACTCTCTCCCGGTTTCTCTCTCTCGCGCGCACTCTCTCCCTGTCTCTCTCTCGCGCACTCTCTCTCCCTCTCTCTCTCTCTCTCACGCGAGCGCACTCTCTCTCCCTCCCTCTCTCTCTCTCTCTGCGTTTCAAAACCCTAGACCGTTGAAATTGGGTTTTCCTCTTTTCTCATTTAGGCACCTTCTTCAGAACCCTAATTTCGCGGTGCACGATGTCCCTTCTTTCCCATCTGCTGCATACCCTCTACTTCGTTCCAAGTTCAAATCCACAACCTCAACTCTCTCTTCTATTGTAAAATCCAAAGACAAGGCCACCACCAAGCTCCTCATCAAATTGCAGGTATTCCCTCTCATTTATCCTTGGCTGATTCGATTCTCTTCATTTTCTGAAAATCCTGCCATTTCTTTATTTTCCTTGTTTTTGATGTTTTCATGGAGTTCTACGTAGCCTCCTCGTGTCTGCCTGGAGTGCGTGAGGGATATCCTGATGGAGCATCAGGTGGGCCCCAACATGTGAACGGCCTGGCTTAAAAATTGGTTGGTCGACTGATCAAGTAGGCTACACTTCTGTGGAAATGATGGTTGGTTTAAAAGCTGTTACCGACGACCTGCATTCGATGTCCACGCATGGTTTGCTTGATGAGCGGATTGGCATGGGGTCAAGTGATCTTCATTATATTGGCCACATGATACATGAGTTAACCATCCAAGGTTGGCAGGTGTGGCCATGTGTCATGATGCGTGTGGGCTTAGCAGACCTCACATTTGATTTTTTTTTTCTTTTTCTTCCATGGCCCAGTTATAATTAGGGTTTTACATGATTATTTCTACATGGTTTTTGTTGTATAAATCTTCATATTCTGAGATTATTGGATTTTTTCTATCATGTGATAGACTTAAGTTGTGAGAACTCATCGGCGTAAACTCAGCATACATGCTTTCCAACCTGGACCATCACAAATGAAAATGGTTAGTATACTTGTGGATGGAGCTTGCCTCAAGATCACAATGATCAGATGATCCTGTCAGTTGAAATGGTGGTTGACATAAATGGGCGTTCTGTGGTCCATGTTCAATGAGTCAAGTCAGACAGTTAAAGATGATCTGATTAACATGATATTGTTCTATATTCCATCCACATTGGGGCCTACAACTTGGATGGTCTAAGTTGGCATGCATGGATGCCATCTTAAAGATAGATTATGTCACAACTTAATAGTTCGTGGCCAGTGCACATTAAAGTCTAGCCGATCTTATTATTTATTTATTATTATTTTAAAATCTGTTGGATGTAGAGGTGTACACGAGTTGAACCGAGTCAAGCTAGGCACAGCTCAACTCGGCTCCGCCACTTGCTGACCACATCTTGAACTTGACTCAGTCCTCGAGCCTGACTGGCCAGCTCGGCTTGGTTTGGTCAGCAGCTCGAGCCAATTTGAGCCGAGTTCGCTCGTGCAACATTTTCACAAACACATGGACTGCACCTTCAAAATCTCACTGTATGTAAAACAATAGCAATGGTTTTACAAGTATTTCATCAAATACCTTCTAAGCAACATAAAAATCAAGAAAAAAGGATATTTATTTCATATACATACCTTCCTTGCCACCAGCCACACTTCGTTGAGTCATTTCATCAAACACTTGGTGAGCAACATTAATTATCTCCTTCAAGTCTTTCAAAAGTTTTTTGTATTTTTTATTTTAAATACTCCTTTAAATCTCCACTATTGAATAGGTGAATTACCCCACATGTGTCAAAATGGCATGTATGTCCAACATATGATCTGAAATGCTTAGAGAAGCAACACCTACTTTCCAAAGCTCAAGCCTTTTAGTAGGAGCAAGAGCGGTTGAGGAATCAAAGAGCCTTCCTTCTTACAAAAATCATAGAACAAGCTTGACGATATGATTTCCTTTTCCAAATTTCTTTTGTAATTTTTGAACTCGAATCAACAAAGATCTGTCATTCGCACAGGTTTGCTCTTTTAAAATCGAAGGAATCGGAGGCTTGTATTTGCAGGTTCGATCTCTTCCTCCCTATGTTGTACTTTCTCTGTTCTTTTCTTACATTAGGGTTCTCTCTCTCTCTCTCTCTCTCTCTCTCTCTCTCTCTCTCTCTCTTAGATTTTGTTTTGCCATTCAGATTTTTGGTGCATGGACCATAATATCATCATTTTAGGTCACTTAAAAATGGCCACACTTGTGAAAACTAAAAAGCCTCCTGTGTAATACCTCTTGTATTTCATGTATGCCAATTGTTTGATGAAATGGCTCAACAAGCAATGTTTTGTGTGGATGTAACTAAGCAGAGGGATTTTTTAGCCCCCTTTTAGATTTTTGGTGCATGGACCATAATATTATAATTTTAGGTCACTACAAAGGCCCCATTCATAAAAACTAAAAAGCCCCTTGTGTATACCTCCTGTATTTCATGCATGCTAACTATTTGATGAAATGGCCCAACAAAGAATGTTGTGTGTGGATGTAGCTGAGCAGATGAATATGGTGTATATTTTAGAGGTCAGCTACATATTTGAACTCATGCATATTTCTTCAACTTGTGCGTATCTCTTCTTCAAATGAGAATGAATGTTAATGTGTGAACTCGGGACTAAACAGAAGTTGAACAACACAGAATTAATGTTTAGTTTTTATTGGGAATGCATTTCTTGTAAAGTAGGTAAATTCTATAAATATAATTGTATATGTCCACACCATCTAGTTGTCCACATAAAGGACCAGCTATTCAACAATGCACATGTCCCGCCAATGGGCGCGCGTGTCATATTGTAATTCTAAATAGGCCTACTTTTACTAGTTATGGATTCCTTATTGTGGCATTTCTCTTGGATAGGGACCAGCTATTCAACAATGCACATGTCTCGCTACTGTGCGTGTCATATTGTAATTCTGAATAGGCTTACTTTTACCAGTTACAGATTCCTTATGTGGGGCATTTCGCTTGGATAGGTAGCAATGGACAATATGACACCTCACTTTTATAGTTAAAAGCAGTTTTGATGATATGGCTGAAACACAACAATGGTACTTTTAACAATGTCGATTTTGTTGGATTAGGTGTTTACAAGTCTAAGTGGCTAGTTGTGGTGTGGATTAGATCTACAGATGCATTTCAAAGCAGCTTAATGGTTCTCTTTTGGGGTAGTTAGGGATCTTTCTTATTTTGAAATGCTATTGCTAAAAACATATAAAGACAATAATAATGTTATGGCAAGTATAGGTAGTAATCAGGCACTTGTTTGAGGCTTTCGATCTTAGAAATCAGACTTTTGGTGAATCTAAATTGAGTGTCATTCCATTAATTTGGTCCTCCTTCGGCCTAATTTGGGCATGCAGTTCAAATAAGTTATTTTATAGTTTTTACGCTTGGTAGAGTTAGCTATCTTATGTAGAGTTACTTGGATGCAATCAAAATTGTAGTGGAAAACCGTTTTTTCTCATTCTTTAGTGACGAGTTGGGGAAATCACTTTCCGAAGTTTTTATGTATGAAGTGCTCAAAAGAACCATCAATTGTGTTCAGTTCTTTGCTTGTTGACCCATGTTTCTCTAGTTTTCTCTCTATTTGTATACATATTAATTTAAGGTTGGCTCATGTTTGTGCCAGAGATCTTTTTTTAGTATCGTGGCTAAAATATCATAATAGAATTGAACTTATAGTGTGGTGTACAGGTCTTCTTCACGTCTAGCAGGTGAGTAGATTAGTGGTTGTTTGTTGCACATCTAGGATCAATTGAAGCAAATTCAAGGTTTTTTTTTTATTTTATTTTTTATTGTTTTGCTTTTTCCTTCAGAATCTTAGAAATGGTTATCTGTTTGGTGGTCAAGGGTTTGTTTTAATACATCCATATGCTTGTCATGTTGCAAGTGTAGTGATTGCATTAGTCACAGTAGGTTGGTAGATGTGACTATCTCTAGCCTAATTAATGGGGTTCGAATTCCGATTGCGGTCGATCAGTAGATGGCTCTGTTTCAAGATCTGGCTGCTATGGTGAATCTCTACTTTGGCTACTGGGTCTTCCCCTTGTCAAGCTGCAGGTGTTGTGGCTGTTTGAGGCTGATGCAGTTTTTTTTTTCTTCCAATGTGGATGATGCAGCTGGGTTAGCATTTATTTAGTCTTTTTTGTTTTATATATATATATATATATATATATATATATATATATAGAGAGAGAGAGAGAGAGAGAGAGAGAGAGAGAGAGAGAGAGAGAGACAAACACGCACGCACACATTTCTCGGACAATCCTAATTTAACAGATGATGAATGATCAATGTTAGCCACCTATGCATGTATATGAATATTGTGATTAGAGCTACACTTAGCAAGCGATGACCTTATGTGTTTGTGGTTTTCTTAGAACTACAACAATAATTAACCATGGGATTCATTTATAGTATTGGGTGTGCACATGGATTTACAACCAGAGGCATTGGGTGTGCACTTGATCGAGACTACAAATGGTACTCTATAATTGAACTTGGTGTGGATGCTTTTTTTAGTTACTTTATATGATGTTTCGCTTGTTTTTTGTTTTTTGGTTAATTTTTAACTAATTTGGCACTTTAGTTACTTTATATTGATGAACTCGAAACTTGGTTTGGTTTTTAGTTACTTTATATTGATGTTTCGCTTGTTTTTTTTTTTTTTTTTTGTTACTCTATGTGTTATTTAGTTTGGTTTTTATAATTTTGAATGAATTTTATACTCTATATTTAAACATATTAGACTCCATTTGGTCGTCACAAACTAAATGGAGCCTAAGTCCCTTTTTAACTCCGCCAATGTAACTCCTTGCATCGCCAGTCGCAAGCCCGGGTAAAGGAGGAGGGAGAATGGGCATCAAGGTGAGTTGTGTACTTTTTCATTATTTTCTGAGAGGGATTTTTAAAATGCTAGATTGTTAATTTCAATAGTTTTTTGGCTTCTTCTACTATCATTTGAGGACCTCAAAGGCCCAACTAATTTGAGATTTTTATATGCAGGCTGATGTATTTTTAGCCCCACAGATTAATGTTTCCACTACAAGGTTCAATATTGAAATGGTAAAGTTTTTAAATGTTTATTTTATGTTTATTTTTTCCTGTTATTCATAAATAATTTGATGTCTTAGCCTTCCGTCATTACCAGCTAGTTTTGTTACTATTTGTACATATGTCATCTTATGAGTCTTACTATTTGTAATTTTCTTACCCCTGTAGTGATTATCAGAAGCAGTGGGCCATTATTGAAAGATTACCCTTGTAGTGAGTCCAATTAAGGTATGAATAATATATGGTTTTAGTTCATGGTAAATGGTACCTATTGTTGTAAGTTTTATTGATTTTGCTAATTGTAATAGAAAACAGACTTAAGCTCAAGCTGGGGGAGATTGTTACCACAATTCCAACTATCGGTAAGTACAATTTAGAAGGCAGATTTAAATTTTATCTATTTATTTATTTTTAAATTTCCTTTAGAAATGCTAATAGAGGTGTTGTTATTGGTGTTGTTTATTAATCTGTCCTGCTAGTGCAGATAAAACCTTTGGTGAAGCCAACCAAAGATATAATGAAAGTTCGTCGCATTAAATATGCTTGGCATGAGTTTTTTTCTTGAGGGTACTCATCTTCATCTTGGTCCATAATATCCTGGCTTTTTGTCATTTCATTCATATAATTTTTTTATTTTGTCAATGCATCTAGGTACAACATTAGTGCAATTATCTTGCTCTACGCACTTGTAGCAAAATTGGTAAGTCTTCTTTCCTTCATACTATATGATTCATAGATGAAGTGGCCTGGCCATTTAGATAGGTCGATGTTTATATATTATCTCGAAATTGATGAAGTAGATCTGGATGTACGTCGGAGCTATCCGGATGTTGAGCGAGGGTCCCTGGAAGGTGGGAAACGCTATTATGACCATGATGAAGTTGTCCATTTCCTATGGACAGCATTGGAGGGGCCTGGCCATTTGGACAGAACGTGTTTATGTATTTGCTCGAAATTAATGGAGCAGACCCGGATGTGCGTCGGAGCTATCTGGATGAGTGGGGGTCCCTGGAAGGTGGGAACCGCTGTTATGACCATGATAAAACTGTCTATTTCCTATGTACAATATTAGAGAGGCCTGACCATTTGGACAGGCCGTGTTTATATCTGTATTTGCAGGGACCACACCCTTAACCTAAACCACACCCTAAACCTATAAACTAAACCTAAACCTTAACTTATAACATAAACTTTAACCTATAACCTATAACCTAACCTAAACCTAAACCTATAACCTATAACTTAACCTAAATCTAAACCAATAACCAATAACCTAAACCTAAACCTATAACCTAAACTCGATCCTAAACCTGATCCTGAACCCGAACCCAATTTCCTAAACCTAAACCTTAACCTATTCTCAATTCCATAAAGCTATAACCTATAACCTAAACCTATAACCTTAACCTAAACCTAAAACCTAAACTTATAACCTAAACCAAAACTTATAACCTTAACCTATAACCTAAAACCTGAACCTAAACCTAAAATCTAAATGTATTCTTAAATCCCTAAACCTAAACCTTAAACTAAACCTAAACCTAAACCTAAACCTATAACCTTATCCTAAACCAAAACCTAAACTATAACCGATAACCTAACCTTAACCTCAACCTAAAACCTAAACCTAAACCTATAACCTATAACTTAAACCTAAACCTAAAACCTAAATGTATTCTCAAATCCCTAAACCTAAACCTACACTTAATCCTAATCTTAACTCCTTAACCTAAACCTAAACTTAAACTTGAAAACCCAAAACCTAAACCCGAACTCGAACTTGAACCTGATTTCCTAAACCCAAACCTTAACCTATTCTCAATTCCCTAAAGCTATAACCTAAACCTAAACCTAAACCTAAACCTAAACCTAAACCCAAACCCTAAATGTATTCTCAAATCCTTAAACCTAAACCTACACCTAATCCTAATCTAAACTCCTTAACTTAAACCTAAACTTGAAAACCCAAACCTAAACCCGATCCTGAACCCGAACCCGATTTCTTATACTTAAACCTTAAATTATTCTCAATTCCCTGAAGCTATGACCTACAACCTATAACCTAAACCTATAACCTTAACCTAAACCTAATACCTAAACCTAAACCTATACCTAAACCTATAACCTAAACCTAAAACTAAACCTATAACCTAAATATATTCTCAAATCCCTAAAACTAAACTTACACCTAATCCTAATCTCAACTACTTAACCTAAACCTAAACGGAAACTTGAAAATCCAAACTTAAACCTGATCCCGAACCCGAACCCGAACTCAATTTTCCAATCCTAAAACTTAACCTATTCTCAATTCCTTAAAGCTATAACCTATAACCTATAACCTAAACCTAAACCTAACCTAAACCTATAACCTAAACCTAACCTAAACCTAAAACCTAAACCTAAACCTATAACCTTAACCTAAACCAAAACCTATAACCTAAACCTTAACTTGTAACCTTTAACATATAACCTAAACTTATAACCTACAACCTAACCTTAACCTAAACCTAAAACCTAAACTTAAACCTATAACCTAAACCTATAAACTAAAATCTAAACCAAAACCTAAAACCTAAATGTATTCTCAAATCCTTAAACCCAAACCTACACCTAATCCTAATCTCAACCCCCTAACCTAAACCTAAAACCTAAACCTAAACCTATAACCTTAACCTAAACCAAAACCTATAACCTAAACCTTAACCTATAACCTTTAACCTATAACCTAAACTTATAACCTACAACCTAACCTTAACCTAAACCTAAAACCTAAACTTAAACCTATAACCTAAACCTATAAACTAAAACCTAAACCTAAACTTAAAACCTAAATGTATTCTCAAATCCTTAAACCCAAATCTACACCTAATCCTAATCTCAACCCCCTAACCTAAACCTAAACCTAAATTTGAAAACCCAAACCTAAACCCGATCCTGAACCCGAACCCAATTTCCTAAACCTAAACCTTAACCTATTCTCAATTCCTTAAAGCTATAACTTATAACCTATTACATATAACCTAAACCTAAACCTTAACCTAAACCTATAACCTAAACCTAAACCTTAACCTAAACCAAAACCTATAAATTAAACCTTAACCTATAACCTATAACCTATAACCTAAACTTATGACCGATAACCTAACCTTAACCTAAACCTAAAACCTAAACCTAAGCCTATAACCTAAAACCTAAACCTAAACCTAAACCTAAAACCTAAATGTATTTTCAAATCCCTAAACCTAAACCTACACTTAATCCTAATCTCAACTCCATAACCTAAACCTAAAACTAAACTTGAAAACCCAAACCTAAACTCGATCCCGAACCCAAACCTGATTTTCTAAACCTAAACCTTAACCTATTCTCAATTCCCTAAAGCTATAACCTATAACCTAAACCTAAAACCTAAACCTAAATCTAAAACCTAAATGTATTCTCAAATCATTAAACCTAAACCTACACCTAATCCTAATCTCAACTCCTTAACCTAAACCTAAACTTGAAAACCCAAACTAAACCCGATCTCAAACCCGAATGTGATTTCTTAAACCTAGACCTTAACCTATTCTCAATTCCCTAAAGCTTTAACTTATAACCTATAACCCATAACCTAAACCTAAACCTTAACCTGAACCTATAACCTTAACCTAAACCTAAACCTATAACCTTAACCTAAACCAAAATCTATCACCTAAACCTTAACCTATAATTTATAACCTATAACCTAAACTTATAACCTGAAACCTAAACCTAAACCTATAACCTAAAACCTAAAACCTAAATGTTTTCTCAAATCCCTAAACCTAAACCTACACCTAATCCTAATCTTAACTCCCTAACCTAAACCTAAACCTACAACTAATCCCAATCTCAACTCCCTAACCTAAATCTAAACCTACACCTAATCCTAATCTCAACTCTCTAACCTAAACCTAAAGCTAAACTTAAAAACCCAAACCTAAACCCGATCTTGAACTCGAACTTGATGTCCTAAACCTAAACCTTAACCTATTCTCAATTCCTTAAAGCTATAACCTATAACCTATAACCTAAACTTAACCTAAACCTATAACCTTAACCTAAACCTAAAACCTAAACCTAAACCTAAACTTATAAATTTAACCTAAACCTAGGTTTTGAGTTTAAAAGTCCATCCTAGGTTTGAACACATTACTCATATTGGATTTTGCCATAGTTTAGAAGATTTGTAGGTACATTTTTTATTTCTTCATATATAAGAGTTTTATTTATTTATTTATTTATCTTTCTTCATTTTGAGATGTGTACAAAGGTATGCTTGTTTGATTGTGTCTACAAATGTAGTTTTATACAGGCTGACAAGCTAAAGAAATCAGTGGAGGATGAAATTCATTTTTTCAAGGGAAGGGTTTCAGAACTTGAAAGTGATCTTGTGTCGAAGTCCACAGAAGTTACATCCGCAATTTCAAGAAAAGAAAAAGCTTTATCTTCTGCATTTGTTGAAATTGACCGTTTGAAGGAAGAAAATTCTGTAAAAATGTGAGCATTATTGAATGCATATGGAGGCTGTTTACCGTGTTGGAGTGTATTTGTTTCTTTCACATGAGGGCACGCCTTAGTTGTAATTCTTATAATAAGTTGAGTAAAGTGAAGTATTGTTTATTTAGAAATGTGAATGTAGGATGCATTGTATGATTTGATTGCTATTTGTAATAAACGAATCATTTTTTTTATTGCATTTTATGTTCTATTTCTATTAGCATTAAGCTTAGATGAGTTATCAATCACAGTAGGTTTTTACAATGGAAACAAGTCGTATTATTATAATTTTTTTAAAAATAGCTACAAATATAATCTGTAGCTACAGTTATGGCTTTTGTCCGTAGCTATTGGTATCTATTGCTACGGATATTGTCCGTAGCTATTGGTATGTATTGCTACGGATATAATCCGTAGCTATTGGTATCTATTGCTACAAATATTATTAGTGTTATTGGTATCCATTGTTACAGATAAAATCCATTTTTCTACGGATATGATCCGTAGCACGTTCGTCGCTATTGGTAGAGTAGCTAAAGATATTGTTACGGAGATAATCCGTAGCTATTGGTATCTATTGTTGCATATATGATCCGTAGCTATTGGTATCTATTGCTAAGGATTATATCCGTAGCTATTGGTATCTATTGCTACGGACATTATCTGTAGCTATGCCTTTAGTTACCCTATCAATAACGGACGTGCTACGGATCATATCCATAGCAAAAAGTCTTTTGCTACGGTTTTTGGCCGTAGCCTTTGCCCATTTTTCTTGTAGTGTTATATTCAACATTTATTTTAAATTTGGCATAGTCTTATTCACCTCCCCCCCTTGCCCCCTTCTAGGATGTTTAGCTCGACCTTTTCACTTTTTATCTCTTATGTGTTAGTGTTTGAGGGTCTAAGGAAAGTCCGTTAAAAAATTACATCAACACATATATTTATAGAAAAGAGTGTCAGAGAAGCTTATTGATCACAGTCCCCTTTGAAGACTCAATACCATAGGTTTTCATATGCATCTTAATAATCACATATAGGAACCACGGTTCAAGAATCCCGCTCCAAACCTATTTGTAATTATCACAACTGTAGTGAGGCCATTGAATCTCTCAATATGAACAATCCAATTATAAGATCTAAACTCCTCTCCCTCTTTATTTTGCTAGCCCGAATGTGTGAGTCTTCGGTGGTCACTCTGAGCTCTAAAGGCAGTCTGTGTGGTTGCTTAGTGGCGGTTGTGTTTTCCTGTTTTCTACAGTAAGGATGTTGTTCTTCTGCTATTCTGTTGTCCCGGTTAGGCCTTGGGTATGGTGGCAATTTTAGTGATAGCGTTTTTAGTTGTGGATGGGGGTTGTTATGTTAGGCTTGGTTGAAGGATGATTAGGTTTTAGGATGGCATGCTTAGTCATGGCCTGGTTGATAGATGGCCTATTGGGTGGCTGCTTGAGTGGCTAGTGTTTTGGTTTTTATTTATTTATTTATTTAAATAATAATAAAAAAATAGTAGTTGATTGTTGTTGATGGCCTTTATGTCAAAGTTCAGGGACTACCATGGGAGGGTTGTTACTACAGTTTTGGCTATGGATGGTGGAAAGCAGATTGCGACAGGAGCAGGGAGTGTTGGGCGATCCTGCTGCTGTGTTAGACTTCATTTTGTATCGCCCATTTATGCCTAGATCAATGATCATGTTGCTGTTGCTCAGTTGGTTCTTGCTCTGCTACATTGGTGCAATTGGCCCTACAAAGAGGCGGCTACGGTAGGCTTTTCTACTTAGTGATTGTATTGCATGAGAAGTTTTTTCTTTTTGTTTTTGTTGTTGGCTTAATCATGGCTCATGTTTGGTGGCTGAGTTTGAGGTGGCAGTTTATGTTTGGAGACCTCAGCCACTATTTTGGGTAGGATGGTTGGGCAGCTTTGATTCGCCCATTGCAGAGGGTTTGCGTACTGGTTGTTTGTATAGGTGTTTTCTTGTTAATGCAGGCAAGGTACAAGGTAGAATCATAGGATTGTTGTTTTCGATTATTGGCCGAGAAGCAGAGGAGCTTGATAAATCTCTTTGCGGTTGGAATGTGAGGGAGCGAGCTGGAGCTTTGTTCGCCTAAAAAAAAGGCCTTAAAAAAAATATAATTGCATCAAAGTACATCACCCTTCAAGCTAGCCTGCATTATGCTAATACAATGATACCGGTGGGTGGCTTTTCTACTCTCCCAACCTGTTCTACTATAGCTGGTTGCTTTGTCTATCATTTTTCCTTATGATTGGAGAAGCCTCCCCAGATATGTTTTGTTCTCTTTGATATGGAGATGTCTGCTAGCCTGTAGGGTGTGTTGATTTGTGGTGTATGAGAGTGATTGGTGGCATATTGTATATGGAGGTGGTAAAGGGAAAAAAAAAGAACGTCTAATTACCTTACAAACAGAAGTTTTTAAGGGTTAAAAAAATTGTAAGACCTAAATCAATCATCATGTGTGGCCCACCAAATAGGTGTCTTACATTCTCGCACTTAGGCTATACTGATCTTTGAAAGAAAATAAAAAGTTTTATTTTATTTCGTGAAATAATATTTTATAAAACGTATTTGTCTCAAAAGTTCCTAATGGCTGCCCTAATGAATTTCAAAACATCATCATTAGATAATTATAAGAAACATTTGTCATATCCGGTCCATCAAAACCACTGATATTAGATCGTGATAGCCAACACAATATTTAATCTTTTCGAAGTGCGACAAATCATAGTTACAAATACCAATAACCTTAATGACATAGATCAAAGATATGCAATGTAGTATGAAGATTATACATCTAATATGATTATTTGTGTCTATCTTCAAGTAGTCCTACTGAACATGTCTCAAAAACACAAATCAAATTCTTACAGCATATACTGTATGGAGTCAAGTAATGGTTGACTCTACAACATATATTGTATGGAATCACATATATGAACAGTTGCACCAAAATCTATTCACCAAGAGCTTGTGAACATATAATCTAAATTATATTCAAAACATATTAGAATTAGGTTCTAACCCTCTTTTAACGAACAATTTTTTAAACTTCATGCTATCCTTCTTTTGATGTCTCAATTTCTTGTAAAAGAAGCAACCATCATTAAGACCCCATTTTCTATAAGATTTCTCATCAGATTGTGGCTGATTACCATGTGAAAGACCCGTAAAACATTTTACTAAACTATTCTTTCTTTTCTTATTCACTTTTTATCCTTTACTAGATGTCACTAGGTATGCATTTTGGGGCACTCCATGTCTTGCCTAACCTTCTAAGTCCAACTTCCTCTCGAACACACTGAGATATCAGTTCGTTCAATGTCTACATTTTCCATTAGGGTTATAACTAAATTGGAATTAACCAAATTGTGGAGAGAGAGAGTTCAAAATTAAGGAAACCAGGAACATCTTCAATCTTAAGGCCTAATGTGCGGATTTTAGAAAACATGTGGGTAGTGCATCAATGTACTCCCTTATATTTTCCAGACTATAAGTAGCTTAAGTTAACTTATGCAAAGGCAAACTCAGATAAAGTACTTTATATATGATCTTGAAACACATCTGAAGTGTTGAGATGCATCCATGTGGGGCTCTTATGTGTGCAACAGTTCGCCACAGACAGGCCAACCATGTCTTCTGTAGTTTTCATGCTGGATAGCGATATTGCAAAATTTTCTTAAACCCAAACAGCCTGCATTTACGGAAAGGAAATGCCAGTTGGAGTAAGATTCTTCAGAGAGGAGTCATAAAATATGCTCTATAAATGAAGTTACTGTTACGATGATCCATGGTCGACAACATAGAGAAATGTGTCAGCTACTTGGAACATTATGATTTCTAATCTGACTCACTACAATGTCAATGTATCACATTTGAGAGAGATCCAGTCCATTCATCAAGTGACCCATCGCATTTGTGTCGCTGGCCCAACAATCAGTTTTGGTCAAATCATCAGGTGGGCCACACAAGTTCAAACACAAACTATTAACAATCACATGATTTGAAGTTAGGACAAGGTAGAAGATCAACAAGCACAAAAGCAAACTTATTGTCCCTGCCAATATGCCCGTCCTCAAATCTAATAGAATGGCCAGAACTCTTGGCGTCCAAGCGTCCCAAACTCCGGTGATCTACCTTGGAGTTCCAATCTTCTCAGGGCATTCCAAGGCAGCATATTTTCAGTCCCTTTTTTCAAGGTTGGGCAGTCAAATATCTTTCCCAAGTTAGCAGGCTCACTCTGATTAACCATGTCCTCTCTAGTATCCCAATCCATATGCTAGCCACTGCTGATGCCCCAGCTAAACTACTACATGAGCTTGAGAGAGCTAGCTCAAATTTTCTTTAGGGTAAAGACGACGCTTGCAAGAAGCTGCATTGGGTGTCTTGGAGCCGATTGTCCATGCCTAAACCTGAAGGGGGCCTTGGCTGTAAGAATATTAAAGAGGTGCTTCTGAGTCTCGAGTTGAAGCTCGCCTGGGTGATTAGGTCCAGCAGCCCAGATAGCTTATGGGCCAACCTGATTAGATCCAAATACACCCCCCACTTGAGGCCCACTCCCTTTGCCCACACTACTCCTGCCCCATCCCCTTTCTGGATGAAAATTAGGTCACTCCTCCCTTTCATCGAAAATAACTCCAGGTGGCTCATCAGACAGGGAGAGTCCAGCTTCTGGCAGCGGGATTGGTCAGGGCTAGGCCCTTTACAGGAGTTTAGTAGGGGGCCCATTCCTATAGAATTTGTGAAGCTTAAAGTGCTGGATATTTTGGGTCCGGAAGGAATTAAGCATCCCAACTCCATCCATGACATTCTTCCGGTGAAAGTGTGGAATCACATCAGCTCCGAAGGCTTCTGCTCATCCAAAGGGGTTGATAGGTGCGTCTGGACTGTGTCATCCTTTGAAAATTTTGATGTAAAGTCGGCCTGGGATATTAGCAGGGCTCTTTCCAGTAGAAAATCCTGGGCTCAATGGGTTGGGCACTCAAAGCTTCCCCCGAAGATCTCTCTGTTTTCTTGGAGGACCCTTCACGGGGCAATCCCGGTTGATGCTTGAGTCAAGGATAAAGGGATCTGCCTGGCATCCCGATGCGACTGCTACCTCCCTTATGCTATGTTACAAACCGCTGAGGAAACGGGGGACCACCTTCTAGCTTCTGGGGGCCTCACCAAGGAGGTTTGGTCCTATTTGGAAGCTCATTTTCCCATTCCCCCTCAGCCTATTCATTCCATGAATGCTACCGCGTTCCATTAGTGGAGAACAACTGGTTCTTCCAACACTTTCATCTCGCTCCGTGGTCTCCTCCCCCGCCTCATTATTTGGGAAATATGGATCGCAAGGAATAGCTCCAGGTTCAACAACAGGCCTATTTGTGGGGCTCGCACCATCAGTCAGGTCACCCACTGGTTGCATTTCAACGGTCCTTCTCTCCCAAACCCCTGCCGAGTTAAATCCTACAGCCAATACACTCTGCAGTATCTCCAAATTAGGTGTGTCCCCTATTTTTCCAGCAAGCTCCAGGTATTTAAATGGTCAAGGCCCGAAGAGGGCCAAGTTAAAATCAATGTTGATGGTTCGTCCAGGGGTAACCCCGGCCCCTCTGGTGGTGGAGGGATATGTAGAGACAAGAATGGAGATTTTATTTTCGCATTTGCCACAAATTATGGCATAGGAACTAACTTCATGGCGGAAACCACCGCCCTTGTCGATGGGATGGACATGACTATCTCTAAGGGTTTCTCAGCCATTAATATGGTTAGTGATTCAAGGTGCCTGGTGGATCTCCTGAACAATGATGACACCCCAGGCTGAGTTATTGGTATTTGTGGGCCAAATTATCCCACCTTAGGGGGCGGGCCTCCCTCAGAATTTCTTTCTCACCAAGGGAAGCTAATGGTGTCGCGGACGGCCTAGCTAAGTTTGAGAGTGCTACCCAGAGCTGGACTGAGTTCTTGACAGTAGCTGATCTTCCGTTCCCTACTAGGGGTGCCTTTTTTCTGGATAAGGTAGGATTAGGAGCCATCCAATTTGACAGATGTAAATAGGTCCCTTGTTTTTCCCTTCTTGTAAGTAATTGTAAGTCCTTTGATAGGATAGGTGCAGCTCTTGATTTTGGTGAGGCCCACCCAAATCTCTTGTAATTTCCTCCAATGGATTTATATGATCTCTAAGTTTTTTTAAAAATGATTTTGAGTGTCCTCATATTGAATAGATAGGGTTGTTTGTAACACAATTTTGAACAACTGAGATACTTGTTCCTTGATGAGCTATTCAAGTCATTTGTCCAACTTTATGTGGGTCATAAGTCAATAACTACGCTGCAAGAATCTGCTAACTGACCATAGGATCGATGCCTAATGGACCATTAATATGAAATCAACGGTCTTAATTATTTGATGAACGTTAAAGAACATCCATTAATTGGTGGTGGGAATAATCCAACAAAAAATCTGGTGGAAGACCCACTTCGAGAGGTAGGCCCAACATTAGGTAGGCCATACATGGTCCTCTTCTTTCTGGCAGAATGATCCTAACCATTCGAAAAGTGGAATCAAAGGTAAGCCATTAACGATTCTACGATTTTGGGTGTCCATAAATCAAATGGTTGCATTTGTTTCCTCTTGAATGGTTGATCATCGCAGGCCATGGACCACCACATCGGACCTTTCATATCATTTTGTAGATGTTGACACATAGTGTGAAAATTGGTCTTGGATTTCCCCTTCCCATTTACCATTAGCAATTGTACACGTGGCATATATTTCCCTCAAACTAATTTATCCACACCCCTTGGCCCCACCTATAAAAAGGGCCATGACCAGAAAAATCTCTCTGAACAGATGAGCCTAATAGCCTCGCTGCGGGACATCTATCAGATGGTTGAAATGAAAGTATTTTAACTAACGAGTTACATTAATCAAAGCTCAAGATTATCTAATCCATACGGATTTTAGGATAGGCCCCATATAAAGTGGGACACGCTTTAAGTAGTTCAAATTTAGTTGCATATATTCACAGGTTGGACACAAGCTATTCTCCCTCGAGGTTAGATTCTTTGTCTAATTCATTGGTTAGACATAACCTATTCTCCCTCGAGGTTAGATTCTTTGTCTAATTCATTGGTTGGACATAACCTATTCTCCCTCAAAGTTAGATTCTTCGCATTAGACAATATGGTAGGGAGCAATCTCTCAATAGCGGAGTGATAAATCAATCCAATGCATCCATTTATGGGCTCTAGAATTCATGTTGGGGACAATAGAAGCATACATCGATGAATCAAGCAAAGTATTCTAATTGCACAATCAAGTCAAATCACAAATACTCTAAATTTAAACAAAGCCATAGTAATGCACTATGAAAGCAGAAAATTACAAGAGATAATTATTACTCGATTCGAACAAGCCTCGAATCACCCTTACAAACCCTTGAAACCCTTTGGAACAAATTCCAAAGCCCTGAGATACACCCTATTCTCAATATATATATATATATATATATATATATATATATATATATATATATATATATATATATATATATATATATATATATATATATATATATATAAAACCTATATGAGAATTACAATCAAAATAGGAAACAAATCATGTACTTAGATTACTCTGCGTCACTCTATGTGATTGTTCGATAGCACCTTAGATGACATTTCACTGGCATCGACAAACTATTAATGGCATCGAACATTTTCGATGACATCGAAGTAAATAACAAAACGTTCCAGCGATAAAATATGGATTTTTAAAATTTTTCCGATGGCATTGAGCAACTTTCGATGACATCGAAGTCTACTTGATGACATTAAGCTATCATCAATAAATTTGTAGATTTTCATATTAATTTGAAGACATTAATAATAATTTCAACCTTGTCTTTAATCGATAATCTTCATAACTCATTGTTCCTCATATATAATTTTACCATGCATTGTAACTCCATCATCGCATCTCGTGCACAATCTGTCTTCTTTTTATGTGTTTGCCAAGTCCATAGAAGTTGCACAGAAATTGAACTACTTCATGGGAACCACCTTAATGAGCATGTTTTCCAAATTCACGCTGGTGTGAATCTTCTTTAAAGTCACACTTCCTTCCTCAAGCACCTATCAGATAAAATGGTGATGAACATCAATATGTTAAAGTACGTGAGTGATAAATAGAGTTTTTGACCAAACTAATCGTGCTTTCGCTATCACTTTAATCGGCACGCCCTCCAGTGAAGGCTCAACTGATTTATCATCTCTCTCAACCAAACACATTCCTTGAATACCTCCGTCACTAGCATATACTCATCTTCGGTCGTGAAAAGAGACATCATACACTGAAGCTTCGACTCCATCTGATCGCTCTACCCGCTAGCACAAATGAGTAACCAGAAGTTGACTTTCTAGTATTCACACCGCCTGCGCAATCAGAATCCACATAACTTACAAACTTAGCCCCTGATTTCTCAAAAGATTAAACGTAGTCTTACATACCTCAGATGAATCGAAGTAGCCATTTCATTGCTTCGCAGTGTTACTTTCTGGGGTTAAATATGTATCTGTTAACAATACCCATTGTATGCAAAATATCTAGTCTCATGCAAACCATGGCATACGTCAAGTAGCTAAACACATTCAAATAAGGCATATGAGAGATATCGTGCTTTTGTTCATTTATTTTAGGATAATGTTCTGAAAAATGCTTGAACTGAGTCGCGTTGAGAATGTCGGCCAGCTCTGCCTTGTCCATCTCATACTTAATCAATACTTTCCCATGATATTCCACATGAGATAACCAAAGCCTGCACCTCTTACTGTTCTTGTGTATATCAATGCCGAGAATTTTCCTTGCAACCCCCAGATCTTTTCATCTCGAATATCCCTGATAAGTGAATCTTTAGTAAGTTGATCTCAGACATGTTGTGACTAGCGAATAGCGTGTCATCGATGTATAATATTAGGATAATGAATTTTTCATTACTCAGTGTATTGTAATAGACACAATGATCATATTAACTCTTGGTAAACCTCTGACTCACCATAAAGGAATTAAATTTTTTATATCACTGTTTAGGCAATTGTTTCAGGTCATACAATATTTTTAACCTAAAAACTTTATTCTCTGCTCATTTTATTTCAAAGCCTTTTAGTTGTTTCATGTAAATCTGATATTCCAATTCCCTGTATAGGAAGGCAATCTTCACATTCATTTTCTCCAGCTCAAGATTATATTGGGTCGTCATATAAGGTAGAGGTCAGTAGGTCTGTTGATGAGTTTTGTTTCCAAACTGGTTTAATTTTTTCAGCTTGGTCACTAAGTCTCTCTGCTCAACTTATATTCTTTAACCCTTAGGTTTTTCAGAGTGTCTGTTTGGATGATTTTGTTACCACGTGTCTCATACATTAGGTCAACTCAATTTTATCAATAACAATGTCTACCAGTGGTTTTTTTTTTTTTTTTTTTTACAAGACCTACCATGATGATTATATGAAATCTACTCAAACCATTGCATGCCACATCAAAATTTTGATGCTTAAAAATTAGGCCCTTCTGTGATTCGGGAGGACCATCTCAAGGGAATCCGTTTAGATGGTCATCTTGCCCTATACACTTTTTCTAATCATGTGGTCAACCTCAATCACAAATGGGATAATATTTAGCCTTTGCCCTAACTTGAGGTGACCTACTTGGTGTAGTTAGTGTGTATGTTTCATAAACATCAGGGTAGCTAGGGCATACCCTAGCAGCTGATTCGTTTGCTAGGAGGCCCACCGACCCACCCACCCACCCAGCCACCTAATAAAAAAAATAAAAAATGTAACCCATGGTAGTGCAATGACAGCTATATTTATTTATAAGAGAGCTTTTGGAAAACATTTTTATTTTTTCGTAACATTGCCAAAATAGAAGTTGCACGCGTACAGGGACGACAACCATCTCTTCCGTAAGCATGACAACATACAGAAATCCAGAAACTAATCAAAATTTCTAAGAACTACGGAAGAACAAATCACCCGTTGGTAACTTAAATTCAACTGGAAGGAAATAAAAAATAAAAATCCAAATCAAAATGTCATTTTCTCCGTTGAATCTCTGCCCTGGATTTGAGGCAACTATGAAATCATTTTTCTTAAACATGTCTTTTTCGAGTTTTCAATTTTGATGACATGTGGACTTTAAGGCTTGTTATACGAGCCACTTCTTACTTTGACCAAAACAAAGAGGCTGTCCTTACTATTGTTTTTTTATTTTATAGTCAGCGGCCTGGATGAATTCAATCGAGACCTCTGGTGGTTTTACGTGGAGTGTCCATGGTATGGTAACAGGACCGATTAAGACAATCTAAGCAGTCTAATTGGTTGCAATATGAATTAGCACAATCTGAGCCGTTGATTGGTTGCAAGGGAAATGGTTGAATAATACTGGCCAGGGTTAAATTTCCCTGGGTCCTTACTCTTACCCGGGTGATAGACTACTTGGAGTTTCAACACCGGGTCTAGGGTTCGAGTACCCATGGTGGTGAAATCCCACGGCGTGCGTGTGTAGGGTGTGTGTGCGTGTGGGGGTGTGTGTGCGGGGGTGTGTGTGCGTGTGTAATAAATAAAAAAAGGGTTAACTTTCCCGGCTATAAGCCATCAAAGATGATCTCTATCTCTGGGAGTGTACGATCGATCAAACACGATCGATGGGATGTTTAGGCTCGGGTCTTCCGTGGTATAACCTACGCAGGGAAGAACGTGACGTCGAGCACCGTCTTCCTTAGAGAATCCACGAACTTTCAGGGGAATATTAAATACATGGGGTAAGAAATAGAAATAATTTCTAAACAAATCATAATTTAATTAATGAATGAAATAAATGAGTTCACAACCCTTTAAATAGGGAAACTAAGCTACAAGAGAAGTTTTGAAATCGAACTATAACTAAAACTCTTAGAACTCGTAACTTACTATAAATAGTAAACTTACTATTTATAGACGGTTATGATTTCTACTAGTGCACATGGTTTTCGGCTAAAAATAGTAAGTTTCCTATTTGTTGAAACCATTACATTTTTAAAACATTCTAAGCACTTTTCATGTTGGGCACAACTCCTGCACCCGGATCCATGGCTCCATCGGCAAACTGAGTGGAGATACCTCATTTCAACACTTGAGGTCTTAGTATCGATCCCTAGTGGGGGTGTACTGACATGGGTGTGTACTAACAAGCTAACCCAAAAATAAAATAAAAATGTTGGGCACAACTCCTAAAACCCAATGGATGAAGAGTTATAACCAAACTAAAACTTCTATAAATAGTAAAAACGAAATTAAAATGGAATTTTGACTATTGATCTAGTGGTATTTCGCAAATTCGGCCTGCGAAACCTGACATAGCAGGTTGGGTGGATAAAGTAGCTCGTCCTACCCCAAAATCATATATGGTATGCCGAATAACATTCCGGGCTGTGAGATATGCCCAATTTAAGGTCTGACGGTTCGGATCACTTTGGTCGTCGATCGGGCCTTTTCTAATCTATCTTGGCCATGAAACTGTCTGCGACCCGCTCTACATCAGTCCCTTCCACTTCAAAAGAACTCGTCCTTGAGTTCTAGTCCTTCTTTGGTTTCTAATACTCGGTCAGGTCTGTGACGTTGAAAGTCCGTGAGATCACCATGC
The DNA here is from genome assembly GCA_037074715.1 of Magnolia kwangsiensis. Taxonomy (NCBI): domain Eukaryota; kingdom Viridiplantae; phylum Streptophyta; class Magnoliopsida; order Magnoliales; family Magnoliaceae; genus Magnolia; species Magnolia kwangsiensis. Next base: position 7,815,912 of record CM073584.1, read on the forward strand.
CATTCGGAAGATCAACAATGTAAGCATTGTTATTAATCTTTCGAATGATCGATATAGGTCCAATCTTCTTATTCTTCAATTTGTTATACGTCTTGGTTGCAAATCTATATTTTTGTAGATGAACCATAATGTGGTCGCCCACCTCAAACACTTTTTGACGTCGATGCTTGTCTGCTTGCTCCTTGTACTTTTCGCTCGAGGCATGTAATTTGGTCTGCACCTCTGCATGACTGCCCATGATCCTGTCTGACACATGTTTTGCTGCAATGCTCATGTTTGGGATCTTAGGAAAAGGGACCAAGTCAAGTGTGTAGCGAGACACTCGTCCGTAAATAATCTAAAACAGGGACTTCCCTGTCGAGTAGTTCACTATGATGTTGAATGCAAACTCTGCTTGAGATAAAGCTAAATTCCACTACTTCGGTTTTTCACTTGAAATACATCGAAGGAGGTTTCCCAATGTGCGATTCACAACTTTAGTCTACCCATCAGTCTATGGGTGGTAAGTGCTGCTGAACTTAAGTCGCGTATCGGATCAAGTCCATAAAGTCTGCTAAAAGTGGTTAATGAATTTTGTGTCACGGTCAAGTGTAATGGTCTTGGGAACCCCGTGTAGCTGCACGACCTCTTTAAAGAATAGATTCACCATGTGTTTTGCATCGACGATCTTCTTACATGGAATAAAGTGTGCCATCTTGGAGAAACAATCTACTACCACGAACACTGAATCCATATCACGTTGTGTTTGTGGGAGATCAAGCATGAAGTCCATAAATAAATCCTCCCAAGGGCCATCAGGCACATGTAAGGGTGTGTAGAGATGTGTATTCTACGAATGCCCCTTGGAGACCTGGTAAACATGATAACACAATATCGCTCTACCCACATCACGTACTCACTGTGGTCAGTAGTACCATTATTCAATAAGTTCTTGTGTCTTGTCCCGTCTAAGGTATCCACTAAGACCACCTCCATGCACCTCTTGGATGATATGCTCCCTCATTGAGTTTTTGGGATGCACAGTTGATTCCCTTTGAAAAGGAACCGGTCTTGCATATGTAGGTCTCTGGAGTGACGTTCTTGGCATCTTACTCATGTATCTTTGACGTCATTGTTGTCAACATATATGTCCTTGAGGTGCTCGAACCCGACAACTTCACTACTCATAGTGACTAATAAAGTTGTACGAAAACTCAATGCAATAGCCAGTTTGTTCTGTTGCCTAGACATATGTTTCAGCACAAACGTGAATTCCTACAAAAATGAAACCCACCTTACATGCACCCAATTCATGTTAGCTTAGCTATTAATGAATTTAAGAGCTTGATGGTACATGTAAAGGATGAACTCCATTTGAATTAAGTAGTGTTGCTAATGTCCAATGCCTAGACCACTGCGTACAATTCGAGCTCATATGTCGACCACTTTTTGCGTGCATCGCTAAGTTTTTTATTATAGAAGGCTACTGGCCGACCTTCTTGAGATAAGACTCCCCCAAATCCGACATAGGAAGCATCACATTCAACTTCAAATAACTTGTCAAAGTTGAAAAGTACAAGAACCAGGGTTGTGGACAACTTTTGTTTAATTTCGGCAAAGCTCCTGTCGCCTCTCTTAGTCCACTAAAATTGTCCCTTCTTTATGCAGTTAGTAATTAGAGAGGCAATGGAGTTAAAATTCTTTACGAATCGATGATAAAATGTCGTTAATCCATGAAAACTTCGTACCTTATGGATGTTTGTTAGGACCGACCATTCTCTGATGGCTTTCACCTTTTTCTCATCCACTTGAATGCACATGGATGTCATGACAAAGCCCAAAAACAACAGACTATCTGTCAAAAAATTGCACTGTTTTAAATTGAAGGACAACTTACTTTTAATGAACATTTGAAGGACCTGCTAGAAGTGCTTAATATGGCTGGCTTCATCTTGACTATATATTAAGATGTCATTGAAGTAGACCACGATGAATTGTCTAATGAATGGCTTCATAACTTGGTTCATTAGTCTCATGAATGTACTATCCACATTCAAAAGACTGAAGGAAATGACCATCTATTCATACAACCCTTCCTTGGTCTTAAAGAACATTTTTCACTCATCACTTGGTTGTATTCGAATCTGATAGTAGCCACTTCTTAGGTCCAATTTAGAGAATATTTTTGCACCCTCAAGCATGTCCAACATATCATCCATCCGTGGTATGGAAAACCTATATTTTATGGTGATTTTGTTGATGGCCCGGTTGTCGAAACACATGCACCAACTCCTATCTTTCTTAGGAGTTAATAGAGCTAGTATGACGCATCGGCTCATGCTTTCTCGAATAAGACTCTATGGATCAGTTCCTCCACTTTCTCTTATAGAATCTTACACTCATTCAGACTCATCTAATAGTGAGCACGATTAGGTAAGCTGGATCAAGGGATAAAGTAAATATGATGATGGATATCCCGCATGAGAAGTAACCCATCGAGAAGGTCATCGGTCCAAATTTCTTTAAATTCATGTAATAAGGACCCTAGTCTTTTATTGATGTTGGTAGGCTCGAGTTCTTCTCCTTTTACAATTAATGTATAAGCATGTCCTGTTTCTTTGGATTCTTCCACGATGTCTCATATGGTAAAGAGAGAACGACTCTTTACTGTAGAAGCTTTAAGTGGCTCCTCAGGATCTATAGGGGCTAATATGGTTTTCCAACTATCCTTGATGAAAAAATATATATTATCTCGCTCTTTATGGGTGACATTAAGATCAGATTGCCAAGGTCAACCAAGTAGCATGTGACAGGCCTCCATGTCAACTACATCACATATTACTTCATCTTTATAATGTTTGCCAATTGAAAAGGATATTGTGTATTATTCAGTTACCTTCGTTTTACTAACCGTCTTGATCCAACTGATTGTATATGTGGAGGGATGACGCTCTGTCTTTAATCAAAACCTTTCCACCATGACCTTGGAGATGATGTTCTTACTGCTCCCACTGTCAATGATGATGTCACAAACTTTTTGATTTACTGTACACCTAGTTTGGAAGATGTTATGTCGTTGTGGGTATACTTCTTTTCTTGGCGCATCTAATAGCCACCTCACGACGAGCGACTCGCTACAATCCTGTTGAACCCGACCTACCTCATATGCCTCGTCCTCAGTGGTGTGCTCTTGTTCCTCAACATCTGGATCTTCATCAGTGTTCTTAGCACTATCATCATCGATGGCGATGTTCACCACTTTTTGTTGGGGACAAATATTTAATAGGTGACCCGGTTGGCTACAATGAAAGTAATTTTCGGGTCTTGGCCAAGCATAGGGGTTCGAGATCCTACTTAGACCAGTAGAAGTCGATATGCGTCTTTGGGGCCTAACTTGCCCGCTTGCCTGATCTCAGTTCTTGGATGTAAGAGGTTGAATGTATGCTCCCACGAGCTCCTTCCCTCTTGGCTGTGGAGCTCCTTGAGGCGGACTTGCCACGATGACCCTCGCGGTAAGATAGGTCTGTGTGTTGGGACGTTCATGTTGCGTTTTCGCTTGGGTAGCCAACTTGATTGCATCATTCATTGTCCAAACGGACTACATCTAGACCTGATCCTAGATTGTCATAAGCCATCCACCGTTGTATCAAGTGACTTGCTACGATTCAGTCTCGACCAAATTGTTATACACCACCAAGCGGTAGAATTTTTTACATAATCTCTCACCAACCGACTACCTTATCGACAGTTCTGGTATTGTTGGAATAATACCTGATCGTAATCGCTAGGAAGGAATCGAGCGCATAGTAGTTCCTTCATCTGCTGCTAGGTGTGGATCGGTGGTTTTGCTTAGAGGTGTACACGGGTCAAGTTAGCTCGTTAGCTCGCTCGGATTGACTCAGAAAATCTCAACTCGACTCAGATCGAAACTGTGTTTGAGCCAAGTTGAACCAGTTTTAATGAGCTCGAAACATTTTAAGTCTATTTTGAGTCGAGTTGGAGCTAGACCTAGCTCCACTCAACTCGACTTGGTATTGAGCTCGACTCAACTTGGTTAGGCTCAGTTCCACTCGGATCGATTTTCGAATCAAGAATATATAGGTTTTTTAAAAAAACCCTTACCTGTTCGCCCAACCCTAACCCCAGCGGCCAGAACCCAAATCTTAACTCGTTCGCCCAAATCCAAACGAATTGTTTGATGAAATGACCCAACCAAGTGTCTGTTGGTGGCAAGGAAGGCATGTATGTTAAACAAATACTCTTTTTTCTTGATTTTCATGTTGCCTACGAGATGTTTGATGAAATAACTGTAAAAACCACTGTAACTTTTTTACAAACAGTGAGAATTTGAGATGTAGTCCATGTGTTTGTGAAAATGTCGTAGAGGCGAACTCGGCTCGATCTTGGCTCAAACTGGCCCGAGCTACTGATCGAACAGAGCCGAGTAGGCCAGTCAGGCTCGAGGACTGAGCCAAGTCGAGTTCGAGCTAGGGTCAACAAGTGGCCAGGCCGAGTTGAGCTATGTCAAGCTCGATTCGTATCAACTCATGTATACATTTAGTTTCGCATACCTAGTCCATACGAGTTGCAGTTGCTCTCACCACGCTGAAGCTCCGCCCTTCAACTAGTAGGACACAAGCTTGACCTTTTTTGCTTCAGGGATATACATATAGTTCAAGAATTGCTCAACTACAGAATGCCAATTGAGGAAATCCTCAATGTGTAGTTGGTCATTGAAGTTAGGAATATCGACCCTCATTTTGAACTTTGGATCTATCCAATCTACTTAATCCCCGCCTTGTCTGGGATACTAGAGTAGTATATCATTGACCTCATCCTCGCTAAATCCCCCTTCCTTAGGAATGATCCTTTGGTACACCGCCGACACTATCCTGTGATCAGATTACGAGTTTCAGCAATTGGTTGTGGAAGATTACCACCAAGAACTTGAAGTTTCCCTATGTCTTCCATCATGAGAGCAAAGGAGGCCTGCAACCCTTGCATGGCTTGTCGATTCTTTCGCTGTGCTGCTTCAAAAGTTGCTAAGAGATGGTCCTGTGGAACACCGTCCACAGGATTATTGCCCGACCCGTCGTTAGAAGCCATCGATCCGAGGAAAAGCCTCGCTCTAATACCAAATTGACACAAGGAAGGACGTGAGGTCGAGCACCATCTTCCTCAGAGGGATAACTATTCTGAATCCATGGAACTTCTCTGGACTTCTCACAGAGAAACCTCGAATCCACAAGAAAAGAAAATAGAAATAATTTCTAGAAAAACCATAATTTAATTGATGAATGAAATAAATGAGTTCACAACCCTTTAGATAGGGATATTAAGCCATGGGAGAAGTTTCAGAATCAAACTACAACTAAACCTCCCAAAAATCGCAACTTACTATTTTTTTTTATTTTTTATTTTTAAAGTGACTTACTTTAGATAAGTTAGTTTTGGTTTATGATTAGTTGTAAGTAACTTTTTTACTTAAAAGTACTTAATAACTTCAGTTAAATTTTTATTTTTATTTTTAGCTTTTCTACTTTTCATAAGTTGCAGAAGAGAGGCACCAGGAGAGAATGAAAGCGAGGAAAAGTTGATAAGTATGTTGTTTGCCAAACATATACTTACCTTTTTAATAAGTAGATAATGGGAAAGTCTCAATGTAAATTTTGGAAAAACATTTTGAATGAAATTGGGTGTTTTTTTTAAAAAATTTAATTTTAATTTTAATTTTATTTAATTAATTTATTTTTATTTTTTATTTTTTAAATCATAAGTTATTTATGAAATAAGTAGCTTATCTTAAGCAACTTACTATCCAAATGCTCCCTAAGCGTGCCTCACCATGCATGATGCTTTTGAAATGCTTATCACAAAAATGCTTTTGAAACCCTGAACTGCAGGGTTAGGCCGACTGGTTTTATTCACCACCTAAGCTAGGCCCAATTAATGGACCGGCTTAAATTTGAGAACAAGGTCAGCTCAAAGTGGGCCATGCATGAAAGCCTCACAACCACCAGGCCCATTGAGACTCACGTGGTCATCTCTTCATTCACATTTTTAAATTGGCACTCTATTTATTTATTTTTTTCAATTGCAGGTGGAAAGAGAGGCATTAAGGTAATTATCATAGTAGTAATGGTGGTTTTAGGACTAGTTATCATTGTTGTGTGTGCCTATATTTATAGGTGGTGGACGACTAAAAGAAGAGGTAAATGTATACAGTGATTAGCTAAGCCCAAACGTGTGCATAACTAAGCCACCTACAAGCTATACAATGTGCCAATGTGGCACATGTATTGCAGATCCAAGCCGTCCATTTGGTGGATCCTAATCCTTAGAAAAAATGTTAGTCCATTGACCAAACAGGCTCCGCTTATATAAAGAAAAGAATGACTTAGAAAATATGGCTAATATCTTTTCTCATACCATGTAGTGGTAGGATTTAAGTGATCAGACAGAAGGCATCAGATGGTTATGGACAGCTTCAATCTCGAATACATGGGCTTCCTTGTATGGAAAAGATGATACAATCATTATGAAATGAAGTTAGTAGATTTGTCTAATTCATATTGAACTTATTCTTCTTCATTTTTAACTGATTCTAGAGTCAGGAAGTCAGAGCAGAGAGCGGGCATGTAGAAATTCTTCGGATGATGATATATTGCTGAGAGGCATGGTCCACCAAACAAAAGGGCCGGAACTACCTATGTTCGATTTCAGGATCATAGCAAATGCAACAGACCATTTTAGTCATGCAAATAAGCTTGGAGAAGGAGGTTTTGGTCCTGTTTACAAGGAAAGATTCCTATTCCTTCGGTATACAACATTTCACACACGTTTCTAACTCAGCTTTTCCACACGCTACATATTCTCAACATGGCACGGGGGAGTGATATCCAAACTGTCCATCATATGGGCCCCACAAACAGTTGGGCTGCTTACGTATCATGATTTCTTTTTGCCATTCATTTGTAGCCCAGCGGACATATTGTGCAGGGTTAAGTGCACATAGGGGCCGAGTTGATGGGAGGCTGGGATGTTCCACATGTGTTTTCAGTTGGCACATGTGATATGGTGATGCATACTTTAGGGCTGTCCACAGATACCAGGACCCGATGGGCCTGATCCGAATTTAGCGCTCCAGGATCAATTTCTTGGGCCAGTCTAACAATCCAATCCGGTTTGGGTACGCTATTTTGGACTAGGCTAAAAAATGAGTCTAAATAAGTTTGGGCTAGTTCCAATTAATTTCAATAGTAATATTATACATTAATTATACTGGCCATGAGATGAGATTTGTTGACACACACACAAATAAAGAGTTGTTTGGATGCCTATAAAGTTTTAAGTGTAACCTAATCATATGCTATTTCGCTTGACTTTTAATGGGTAATCTATTTACCTGTAAATAGATTGTGCTTGGCTACATTGTAATGTGTTTACAATATATGAAGTAGATATTTACACCATGTAAAGCTTGGAGTACTAAATCCCACCAAAGTCTACAAATCATAAAAATGACTTAATTGTTCTTTGGCCTAGGAAACTATCAAAGCATATACACACGGGATGGATTGGATGTCATCCACCCATCCTTTTTGCTCGTGCGGTCCAACTGATGATCAATCTGACATGGGATTACATCAAGGAAAGCACACGATAGATAAATTGAATGTGCCGTTCACATCATGGTGGGCCCACACATGCTATGCATAATGGCCGTAAATACTTTATCTTGTAATATGAAGCATGACTTTTTAACTGAGTACTACATGGAACGTTGACGTGTTTACACCGTTACTGGCAAATGCAGTTACTTAAACAACCCCCAAGAGAGCTCATTTTATATCAGTGCCGTGGATGTGTATAAACTAATTCGTCCATTTAAATGAGCCTGACCGTATGATCAGTCCCTTATTTTGACTAGGATCTGACCTGGACCCAACTTGAAAGCAAGGTATGAGGAATGGATCCTTTGAAAAAAAAAAGGGTCCTTGATTTGGGTCCAGGAACTGCAGGATCCGATCTGGATCGACCTGATTGAACCTGACCTAATTAACCCGTGGTTAATCCTTATTGCGTCTACGCATGTAGTATTAACACACACACCAAAAGCCAAAAAGTTCTTCTTCTTATTATGTTTTTAATGTTTGTCATTAGGGAAAATTGTAAAGCGGAGAGGAAATAGCTGTGAAGAGGCTCTCAAAAAGCTCTGGGCAGGGCTTAGAAGAGTTCAAGAACGAGGTTAAACTGATATCCAAGCTCCAGCAAAGGAATCTTGTTAAAATTTTGGGATGTTGCATTGAAGGAGAAGAAAAGCTGTTGATATATGAGTACATGCCCAACAAGAGCTTGGATGCCTTTCTCTTTGGTATGATCCCTCTCCCTCTGCTGCCCTATTATCCATTAACCCATGGTTAAAAGACTTGGTGACCCGGACTGAGTTGAGTCGAGACTTGCCTGAGTCGGGGCTGGATTAGCTTGACTCATCCAAGTCGGTGTGGCTCGTGGTATTGAACACGTTAGGATTTGATGGACTCAATTCGCATCAGATTCACCGAAGTCTTCAAACCATACATGGACCAGAATACAACAAATGTTATACATAAGCAGCCCAGAAAACATCTCGAGATCTTTGGAGCACACCTGATGAAGGGGATGGAATACAACTCATTTGTGTGCTATGTACAACGGGCGTTTTTGAGGATTTCAGTCCTTTACACATATCGCGTGGTTTTCAGTTTGTACGAGTAGGACCCATTGAACGATTATCCAAACAATATGTATTATGGGCCCCACTGAGAATGAGCCATGCATCAAAAGTCTCCTAGATGAGATACTTCAATTGTTGGCAATCTAGCGAAGAGTTAAGAAAGAAACTAGATGAATGATCACCCTCAGCCAAATAAACGATGGCCAAGATGGTCCAATTCGTTAGTTTGGGGCATCCATGGTGAGGCCCATCATATCAACAGTCAAGATTACTGAAAGATCGCTGATTGTCTGGATTTGATATTTCCCATGTTGAATGGACCAAGGTTAGATAGCTTGGATTTTTCTAATCTGGGAGATTTTTGGTGCATGTTCTGTCCACAGTAAGGGACGCCAGATTGATGGTTTAAATCACTTAAAATGTGCCTTACACGTACAAGCTAAATACCCATTGCTACTCTGCATATCTTGGCCACTGAAAAAAGGTTTTGATGTCGTATATTTAATAGATCCAAGCCAACAATCAGTACTAGATTGGGCCAAACGCTTCCACATTGTAGAAGGGATTGCTCGAGGGCTTCTTTATCTACATTGAGATTCCAGATTGAAGATTATTCACAGAGATCTCAAAGTGGGTAATATTCTACTAGATGAAGCAACCAAAAATATCAGATTTCAGTATGGCAAGAGTTTTCGGAGGTGATCAGAATCTTGCAAGAACTAACAGGGTTGTGGGGACTTCGTAAGTAGCTGTCTCTTCTCTATGAATCCATGCATTTTATTCAGTGTAGGATGCAATACAACTAGTTTGCACCCTAATACAGTGAAAATAAGTTGTATTGAACAGATGGACAGCCCTCATTTGCGCCATATCATGTCCAAAACTGGTTGCATAGGATCATTCCCCTTTCATATTGTCACAACAATCAGATGTTTTACATTTCATAGAGTATGTTGATGAATAACATCATTTATGATTCGGTTGTGTTTGGATGCACTACAGAATGAATTTGCAATCAGTTTTACCTAAAAAAGTGAAGAAAGCCAAATTCCAAATTCCTTCATAAGCATTGATGCTGAGGGTCTGATGAGCTATTGCAATTCAATTCAATGGCAAATCCAAATGCGGCCAGGAGACATCATCGATTTTCATTGTTCCCCCTCAGGAGAACTGAATGCTTTGCAATTCAATTGGCTTGTGCATCCAAATACAGCACACGTCTTTGCTTCTTAATTACCTGAATAACTATTACATTAGTTAGTATGGGTTATTTGAGAGTCACATTCCTAACATGGTGAAACTAACTGAAATAATTTAAATGCAGTAGTTATATTTTCCCGGAGTAAGCTATGGAAGGACTGTTTTCGGAGAAATCTGATGTCTTTAGCTTTGGGGTCTTGTTGTTAGAGATTGTGAGTTGTAAGAGGAACTTTGGATCTTTTCACAATGAAGGCTTGCTAAGCTTGTTGGGTCATGTAAGTGGAATTTCAAGCCTCCATATATCTTACCAATGAGAGAGAGAGAGAGAGGACTAGGTTCATTCATCAAGTGGGTCACACCATGTAGAAGCATTCACTAAAAGAAAGAGGGTTTTTAGCGACGAAACTTTTTTTCATTGCTAAAAGTAATGAAATTATAAATTTGCAACTGAAAGTCACATTTAGAGACGAATATTTTCGTCGCTGAAGGCTGTAATCCAAAGGTACTTTTAGCTACGAAACTTTTCATAGCTAAAAAACGTAAATAAGACTTTTAGTGACAAAAATATCCGTCGCTAAAGGCTGTAACCAAAATTTCAGGCGATTACTTTTAGCTACAAACATTTTCGTAGCTAAAAAACGTAGATGCGACTTGTAGCGACGAAAATATTCGTCGCTAAAGGCTGCAAACAATTGAACTTTTAGCTACGAAAATCTTCGTAGCTAAAAAACGTAAATGAGCATTTTAGCGACAAAAGATTTCGTCGCCAAAGGCTGTAAACAATTTTTGAAAATACTTTAGGTAGGAAACTATTCATCGCTAAAGGTTGTAAACAATTTTTTTTTTTTTTAATCCGAAGGGTTACTTTTAGCTACGAAAATATTGGTCGTTAAAAATCGTGGATGGAACTTTTAGCGATGCAAATTTTTGTCGCTAAAAGCTGTAAACAATTTTTGAAAATTTTTGTAGCTAAAAAACGTGGATGAGACTTTTAGTAACGAAAATGTTCGTCACTAACAGCTGTAAACAATTTTTTAAAAAAATCTAAAGTGTTAGCTACGAAAATTTTCATAGCTAAAAAACGTGGTTGAGACTTATAGCGAGGAAAATTTTCGTCGCGAAAGGGCGTAGACAATTTTTTGACTTTTAGCTACAAAAAATATTGTCTCTAAAGGATGTTTTGAATTTTTGGAAAGTTTCTTTTTAGTGACGGAATTAATTTTGTAGCTAAAGGTGGCTTTTAGCGACGAAAATGTTTATCGCTAAAGGGTATTCTGAATTTTTATTTCCTTTTAGCGACGAAATTAATTTGAAATAATATTGAAAAAATGAAAAATTTTAACAATGTTGGAGGAAAATTGAGAACAAAATGATGCTTTTGAAGAAAAAAAATCGACAATTTGAGATTTTTGAGAAAAAAAAAATTAAAATATGAGAAATTTTTTGAGATTTTGAAAATAGAAATTCAAAATTTGTATATAAAATATTTTTTAATAAAAATGATATTTTGTTAAAAGAGAAAAAATATTCATTTTGGAAAAAAAATGTTAATTTTAAAAGGAAATTCAAATTTTTCTGTGAAAAATAAAATTACGAAATTATTATGCATATCAACTAATTGAACTTTTAACTGTTTGTGGACAATCTGATCAATCTAGATTGAAGAGTAAATAACTTCAGATTTTTTAATCAAATTATATTCACTCAAATTGTTGATTAATTTTGTTTACCCAATATCTTTTCTCATATGTAACCTGATTGAGGCGAGTAACTGGTCAAATTAAGGGCGTGTTTGGGCGGTGGGATTAGAAGGGATTAGGTGGGATGGGATTCAAAAAATATAATTATTACCCATGGCAGGGATTGTCCCCAGTTGCCATGGGATAAGATTAATGCCATGCTTTGTTGGTAATACGGTGGTACATTGAATGGATATACCCACCATTATTTAAAATTACTGAGAATAACACACATGTGGTATATCTAAACCGTTCATTTGTTTTATAACCACATTTTATGGCATGAGCCTAAAAATGAGGTAGATCCAAAACTTATGTGGCCCTCAAAAAAGTTTTCAACGATAAGTATTCAATCCCCATTGCTTTCTATGGTGGGTCCACTTGAGCTTTAGATTTACTTGATTAGGTGGCCCCGTCCCACCTAATCCCTTCTAATCCCACTGCCCAAACACGCCCTAAGGGTATTGATCAATAAAATAAAGTGAATGAACCAGACATGTAAAATGGGCCAAATATTCTGGTCAAAATTGTGACCCAACTTACTGACCTCGTGAGAACCTAAGAATTAATGTTAATATGTTTTTTGGGCCCCATCATAATGTGTGTCGAACATCAACACTGTGGATTTGATGTGTCCCCTTTAGGTTATGAGATATCTCAAAAATCACTTGGTGAGACCCACATGAGTTTTGGATGCGGTTGAAAATTGGTCAAACCCCTCATCCAAGTGGAACACACATAATGAGTGGGTTGGATATGTGAATCACATTTAGGTAGACCCAATATATAATTATGAATGTTTTAAGGAAACCCCTCTCCATTATATTATGTGGTGTAACACACCCAGTCATGGATTGACTTTATTTTTAAGCTCTTTGCCCACCTAAGTCATGGATTGACTTTCTCCATACCGTTCAACGCTTTTCTCGGATCATTTTAAGATATTAACCAAAAAATGGGGTGGGTCCAAAGCTTAAGTGGACTACAAAGTAGGGACTGAAGATCCACCATTAAAAATAACATTTATAGAAGTTTTGGATCAAGCTGATGTTTATGTTTTCTCTTCATTTATATCTTTTTGTTTTGGGATTTGATGGTTTTTTGTCCATCTGGATTTGAGTATTTGGGTATCATATTTCTTCTCTTTTTTTTCCCAGCTTCGATGTTGAAATCTCTTTTATAATTTGGATTTCTCCATTTCTTTGTGAAATTTTAAGGAATCCTATTCCTATAATAAATAAATAAATAAATAAAAATATAAAGATTTACTCATTCTTCATGGTTATGAAGTATCTGCCCTTGTTGTAGCAGTAGTTGAACTTGTTGAACATTGTCTCTTGAAGAAGAATTATAGTCTCCATGTAAAAAAAAAAAAGTACAATTGGCCTTACGACGATTTTAATGATGGATAACTAATCACTATTGTTTTCATGTGGTGTGGTCCACCTGATATTTGAATAAGATTCATTTTTGAGCTCATATCCTACAATGAGTTGGTAAAACAAATGGATCATATGGATATACAATATATAAATCAAAGTAGGCCCACATCTACCCCATCAATCAGATGCACCATTCCATGGTGGGCCTAGGGCTTAAAAATCAAGTCAATTCGTGACTTTTTTGGGTCACACCACATACAAAAGTTGAGAGGGGTTACTCTCCATTAAAATATTCATAATCATTTGTTAGGCCCACCGAGATGTGGTTCACAAATCTAGCCCATCCATTATGTGTGTCCCACTCGGATGAGGAGTCAGACCAAGTTTCAAATGCATAAAAATTTTAGGTGGGCCCCACTAAGTGCTTTTATATGTTTTAGTCATTTCTTCACATGATTTTAGATGGTATGCCCCACCGGAGTTCTGTATATGGCTAATTTTTGAGATATCCTATAATTTAAAGGGGACCCATCAAATGCACGGTGTTGATGTTTGACACATGTCATGGTGAGGCCCACACAGCTTGACCTTTGTGTTTAATCCATGCCGTCCCCATGTGGTCAAGCTGTGTGGGCCCCACTATGACATGTGTCAAACATCAATACCGTGCATTTGATGGGTTCCCTTTAAATTATGGGATATCCCAAAAATCAGACGTATACTGAACTCCGATGGGCCATACCATCTAAAATCATGTGAAGACATGCCTAAAACATATAAAAGCACTTGGTGGGCCCCACCTGAAATTTGGATGTGTCTGAAACTTGGTATGACCCCTCATCCAAGTGGCACACACATAATGGATGGGCTGGATTTGTGGACCACATCTCGGTGGGCCTAAAAAATAATTATGAATGTTTTAATGGAGGGTAACCCCTAGCAACTTTTGTATGTGGTGTGGCTCACACAAGTCATAGATTGATTTTATTTTTAATCCCTGGGCCCACCATGGGATGGTGTATCTGAATGATGGGGTAAATTTTTGACACACATCATGGTGGGGCCCACAGAGCCATACCAAACCCCGGCCTAAATTTGGGCTCGCGCTCGAAAACAGAGCCATGCCCAAAAAAACCCTAAAAGATCATGACCGTCTTCTTCCAGTTCGGAAAGGGAGTCACGAGGAGCAGCAGGGAGCCGCAAAAGCTATTCATGTTTGATTCAATGGAGAAGCTCAAGGTCCATGTTTCTTTGTTACCGTCTGAAATACAACAGGGTTAAAAACCCCTAACTGCACTTCCCTTCTACAGCAAGGTTGAAAAACCCTAGCCACCGCACCACCTTCCATGACTACCATGGTGGGCAACCAATCCACAATAATCAAAACCCCAATAGTCGTTACTCGGTCACTGAAGAAAGCCATGGTGCAGGAATTAATTTTTATTTTTATTTTAAAAAAAAAGGGGCGGGGGGGAGGAGGGCTGAAAGGCTACCTTTACTCTGGGTCGCCAGAGACCAAGGCAGCACTCTCATGGTAATGGCGAGGCTGTCAATTTCAATGGCTGCTCCAATTGCTACGACAATCGGGTTCTCCCACACGGACATGGTTGTCGCTTATTCTAGAAGAGGCCTTTTTTTTTAATAAAAAAAATAATAAATAAATAAATCTGAATTTGACTGCAACAGGGTGTTAACCCTCAATTCCACAGTCGTCGACAACCTCACCGTTCACCATTGGCAATGGTTGACGAAGGTGGGTCTCCGGCTGTCTTCTTCCTAAAATACGGAGTTGGTTTGCAAGAATTAATAGGTCTGCTCGACACCAGTATTAAAATCAATTGCCTTTCAACATTTGCTGAATGGGATTATTTATTTGGTGTGTTTGTTGGTTGGATATGACTCATTCCTTGAGACATGCTTCTTGCCTTCCACAGGTATTTCACGGTTCCAAGGTATGCTTGGGTTTCAACTTTATTCTCTGGTTTTATGAACATTTTGTTCTATTTCTATTTCCAATGCCATACTTTGTCTCCCTAATCATGACACTAGATTTATTTGCGAGTTCTCAAATTTCCACCACAACTTGTATCCATTGAGTAGTTACTAATAGGGTTGGGATACGTTGGTTGACTTTGTATTAGGCCTTGTATCTTAAAATTATCTATTCCGTGACTACTACACTACGCCAAAACAGCGAAAAAAGGATGGTCGAAAACCGTCTCAAAAGGCCAAAAAGGACGGTCCTGGACCGTCGCAAAGGCTGTCAAATTTTGACGTGTCGTATTTTTTAAAGGACGGCCATAAACCGTCTCTAAAGAGGGACGGTCATGGACCGTCTCTAAAGAAGGATGGTCATAGACCGTCTATAATGATACGTAATTAGTGGACTTATATGAAGCTAAAAAGGACAGTTTATGATCGTTTGTAAAAAGGACGGTCCTAAACAGTCCGTAAAAAGGACGGTTATAGACCGTCTCGTATGACCTGCAAAAAGACGGTCATAGACTCTCTTATGAACTGAAAAAGGACGGTCATGAACCATCTCTTATGAGTCTGAAAAGGACGGTCATGGACCGTCTCTTATGAACTGAAAAAGGTCAGTCATGAACCGTCTCTTATGAGTCTGAAAAGGACGGTCATGGACCGTCTCTTATGAACCCGAAAAGGACGGTTACGAACCATCTCTTATGAGTCTAAAAAGGATAGTCATGGACCGTCTCTTATAAACCTGAAAAGGACAGTCATGAACTGTCTTTTAAAAGGACGGTCTTCAACCGTCTCGTATTTCCATATACACCTGTTCATATCATATTCTTCCTAATATACAGCTGTTACAGCATCATATTCTTCCTGATATACACCTGTTATATATTTCATCATATTCACATTCATATTTACATTCACATCCATCTAAACCCAAACTATATAAATCCATCCAAACATAAACTACATTCATCCAAACATAAACTACATCCATCCAAACACAAACAATCTTATCCACATTACATTCATCCATGCATAAATACGCTCACACAAACCCTGCAAAACTCCAAATCTTGAGCCAAAATACCAAATAGTTTCTCATCCAACAAAAATCAAAACTAAATCATAATATTCATACTCTATAGAGACTCCCAAGGTGAAGAATTACCTATAGAATATGATGCGATGAGGCTTCGGTTTCGTTGCTTGCCTGAATGCAATCAGTTGTTCTCTGCCAAATACCATAGATATTCTTTAAACACTGAATTCAAACACTTACACCAAAGATCATACAAAAACAGAGGAGAAAACGACTTACCGGATCATCCCCTTGTTTATAGAACCTCTCTGAGCATCCTGCACAATTTGAAAAAGATCTCTTATCAGCTCTTGCTGATGCGTTAAGTTTAAGGTTACGGTTATAGGTTATAGTATATAGGTTTAGGTTATAGGTTTAAGTTAAGGTTTAGGTTTAGGTTATAGTATATATGTTATAGGTTTAGGAAATTGAGAATAAGTTAAGGTTTAGGTTTAGGTTATAGTATATATGTTATAGGTTTAGGAAATTGAGAATAAGTTAAGGTTAATGTTTAGGAAATCGATTTGGGTTCGGGATGGGGTTTAGGTTTGGGTTTTCAAGTTTAGGTTTAAGTTTAGGTTAGGGAATTGAATTAGTATTAGGTGTAGGTATAAATTTAAGGATTTGAGAATACATTTCGATTTTAGGTTTAAGTTTAGATTTTAGCCTTCGGTTTAGGTTATAGGTTTACGTTATAAGTACAAGTTATAGGTTTAGGTTTAGGTTAGGTTAAGGTTTAGGGAATTAAGAATAGGTTAAGGTTTAAGTTTAGGAAATCGGGTTCGGGTTCGGGATCGGGTTTAGGTTTGGGTTTGGGTTTTCAAGTTTAGGTTTAGGTTTAAGTTAGGGAGTTGAGATTAGGATTAGGTGTAGGTCTAGGTTTAGGGATTTGAGAATACATTTAAGTTTTAGGTTTAGGAAATTAGGTTTGGGTTTGGGATCAGGTTTTAGGTTTGGGTTTTCAAGTTTAGGTTTAGGTTTAGGTTAGGGAGTTGAGATTAGGATTAGGCGTAGGTTTAGGTTTAGAGATTTGAGAATACATTTAGGTTTTAGGTCATAGGTTTTGGTTTAGGTTAAGGTTAAGGTTTAGGTTTAGGTTATAAGCTATAGGTTTAGGGAATTGAGAATAGGTTAAGGTTAAGGTTTAGAAAATCGGGTTCCGATTCTGGATCGGGTTTAGTTCTGGGTTTTCAAGTTTAGGTTTAGGTTTAGGTTAGGGAGTTGAGATTAGGATTAGGTTTAGGGAGTTGAGAATACATTTAGGTTTTAGGTTTAAGTATAGGTTTTAGGTTATAGGTTAAGGTTTAGGATAGGTTATAGGTTATAGGTTATAGGTTAAGGTTTTAGGTCTTAGGTTTTGGTTTAGGTTAAGTTTATAGGTTTAGGTTAAGGTTTAGGTTTAGGTTAAGGTTTAGGTTTTGGTTATAAGATATAAGTTTAAGAAATTGAGAATAGGTTAAGGTTTAGATTTAGGAAATCGGGTTCAGGTTCAGGGTCGGGTTTAGGTTTGGGTTTTCAGGTTTAGGTTTAGGTTTAGGTTAGGGAGTTGAGATTAGGATTAGGTGTAGTATTAGGTTTAGGGATTTGAGAATACATTTAGGTTATAGGTTTAGGTTTAGGTTATAGGTTAAGGTTTAGGTTTAGGTTTAAGTTTCAGTTATAAGCTATAGGTTTAGGGAATTGAGAATAGGTTAAGGTTTAGGTTTAGGAAATCGGGTTCGGGTTCGGGATCGGGTTTAGGTTTGGATTTTCAATTTTAGGTTTAGGTTTAGGTCAGGGAGTTGAGATTAGGATTAGGTGTAGGTTTAGGTTTAGGGATTTGAGAATACATTTAGGTTTTAGGTTTAGTTTTAGGTTATAGGTTAAGGTTCAGGTTTAGGTTTAGGTTTCGGTTATAAGCTATAGGTTTAGGGAATTGAGAATAGGTTAAGGTTTAGGTTTAAGAAATCAGGTTTGGGTTCGGGATCGAGTTTAGGTTTGGGTTTTCAAGTTTAGGTTTAGGTTTAGGTTAGGGAGTTGAGATTAGGATTAGGTGTAGGTTTAGGTTTAGGGATTTGAGAATACATTTAGGTTTTAGGTCATAGGTTTAGGTTTAGGAAATTGGGTTCGCGTTTGGGATTGGGTTTTATGTTTGGGTTTTTAAGTTTAGGTTTAGGTTTAGGTTAGGGAGTTGAGATTAGGATTAGGTGTAGGTTTAGATTTAGAGATTTGAGAATAGATTTAGGTTTTAGGTCATAGGTTTTGGTTTAGGTTAAGGTTACAAGCTATAGGTTTAGGGAATTGAGAATAGGTTAAGGTTTACGTTTAGAAAATCGGGTTCGGGTTCGAGATCGGGTTTAATTTTGGGTTTTCAAGTTTAGGTTTAGATTTAGGTTAGGGAGTTGAGAATAGGATCAGGCGTAGGTTTAGTTTTAGGGAGTTGAGAATACATTTAGGTTTTTGGTTTAGGTTTATGTTTTATTTTATAGGTTAAGGTTTAGGTTTTAGGTTTAGGTTAAAGTTAGGTTATATGTTATAGGTTCAGGTTTTAAGTCATTGGTTTTGGTTTAGGTTAAGTTAATACGTTTAGGTTAAGGTTTAGGTTTAGGTTATAGGCTATAGGTTTAGGGAATTGAGAATAGGTTAAGGTTTAGGTTTAGGAAATCGGGTTCAGGTTCGGGATCGGGTTTAGGTTTGGGTTTTCAAGTTTAGGTTTATGTTTAGGTTAGGGAGTTGAGATTAGGATTAGGTGTAAGTTTAGGTTTAGGGATTTGAGAATACATATAGGTTTTAGGTTTAGGTTTAGGTTTAGGTTTCGGTTATAAGCTATAGCTTTAGGGAATTGAGAATAAGTTAAGGTTTAGGTTTAGAAAATCGGGTTCGGGTTCGGGATCGGGTTTAGGTTTTGATTTTTAAGTTTAGGTTTAGGTATAGGTTAGGGAGTTGAGATTAGGATTAGGTGTAGGCTTAGGTTTAGGGATTTGAGAATACATTTAGGTTTTAGGTTTAGGTTTAGGTTATAGGTTAAGGTTTAGGATTAGGTTTAGGTTTTAGTTATAAGCTATAGGTTTAGGGAATTGATAATAGGTTAAGGTTTAGGTTTAAGAAATCAGGTTTGGGTTCAGGATCGTGTTTAGGTTTGGGTTTTTAAGTTTAGGTTTAGGTTGAGGTTAGGGAGTTGAGATTAGGATTAAGTGTAAGTTTATGTTTAGGGATTTGAGATTACATTTAGGTTTTAGGTCATAGGTTTGGGTTTTAAGCTTAGGTTTAGGTTTAGGTTATAAGTGTAGGTTCTACGTTTAGGTTTAGGTTAGGTTATAAGTGTAGTTTCTACGTTTAGGTTTATGTTACGTTATAGGTTTATGTTTAGGGAGTTGAGAATACATTTAGGTTTTAGGTTTTAGGTTATAGGTTAAGGTTTAGGTTTTATGTTTAGGTTAAGGTTAGGTTATAGGTATAGGTTAAGATTTTAGGTCATAAGTTTTGGTTTAGGTTAAGTTTATAGGTTTAGGTTTAGGTTTAGGTTAAGGTTTAAGTTTAGGTTATAAGCTATAAATTTAGGGAATTGAAAATAGGTTAAGGTTTAGGTTTAGGAAATTGGGTTTGGGTTCGGGAACGGGTTTAGGTTTGAGTTTTCAAGTTTTGGTTTAGGTTTAGGTTAGGGAGTTGAGATTAGGATTAGGCGTAGGTTTAGGTTTAGAGATTTGAGAATACATTTAGGTTTTAGGTCATAGGTTTTGGTTTAGGTTAAGGTCATAGGTTTAGGTTAAGGTTTAGGTTTAGGTTATAATCTATAGGTTTAGGGAATTGAGAATAGGTTAAGGTTTAGGTTTAGAAAATTAGGTTCGCGTTCGGAATCGGGCTTCGGTTTGGGTTTTCAAGTTTAGGTTTAGGTTTAGGTTAGGGAGTTGAGATTAGGATTAGGAGTAGGTTTAGGTTCAGGGAGTTGAGAATAGGTTTGAGGTTTAGGTTTAGGTTAAGGTTTAGGTTTTATGTTTAGGTTAAGGTTAGGTTATAGGTTATAGGTTAAGGTTTTAGGTCATAGGTTTTGGTTTATGTTAAGTTTATAGGTTTAGGTTTAGGTTATAAGCTATAGGTTTAGGGAATTGAAAATAAGTTAAGGTTTAGTTTTAGGAAATCGGGTTTGGGTTCGGGATCGGGTTTAGGTTTGGGTTTTCAAGTTTAGGTTTAGGTTTAGGTTAGGGAGTTGAGATTAGGATTAGGTGTAGGTTTAGGTTTAGGAATTTGTGAATACATTTAGGTTTTAGGTCATAGGTTTAGGTTTTAAGCTTAGGTTTAGGTTAGGTTATAAGTGTAGGTTTTAGTTTTAGGTTTAGGTTAGGTTATAGGTTTATATTTAGGGAGTTGAGAATACATTTTGGTTTTAGGTTATGGGTTAAGGTTTAGGTTTTATGTTTAGGTTAAGGTTAGCTTATAGGTTATAGGTCATAAGTTTTGGTTTAGGTTAAGTTTATAGGTTTATGTTTAGGTTTAGATTTAGGTTATAAGCTATAAGTTTAGGGAATTGAAAATAGGTTAAGGATTAGGTTTAGAAAATCGGGTTCGGGTTCGGGATCGGGTTTAGGTTTGGGTTTTCAAGTTTAGGTTTAGGTTTAGGTTAGGGAGTTGAGATTAAGATTAGGTGTAGGTTTAGGTTTAGGGATTTGAGAATACATTTAGATTTTAGGTCATAGGTTTTAGTTTAGATTAAGGTTAAGGTTTATGTTTAGGTTATAAGCTATAGGTTTAGGGAATTGAAAATAGGTTAAGTTTTAGGTTTAGGAAATCGGGTTCAGGTTCGGGATCGGGTTCAGGTTTGGGTTTGGGTTTTCAAGTTTAGGTTTAGGTTTAGGTTTGAGAGTTGAGATTAGGATTAGGTGTAGGTTTAATTTTATGGATTTGAGAATACATTTAGGGTTTAGGTCATACGTTTAGGTTTTAAGCTTAGGTTTAGGTTATAGGTTTAGGTTTAGGTTATAAGTGTAGGTTCTAGGTTTAAGTTTAGGTTAGGTTATTGGTTTATGTTTAGGGAGTTGAGAATACATTTAGGTTTTAGGTTTAGGTTTAAGTTTTAGGTTATGGGTTAAGGTTTATGTTTTATGTTTAGGTTAAGGTTAGGTTATAGGTTAAGGTTTTAGGTCATAAATTTTGGTTTAGGTTAAGTTTATAGGTTTAGGTTTAGGTTTAGGTTAAGGTTTAGGTTTAGGTTATAAGCTATAAGTTTAGGGAATTGAAAATAGGTTAAGGTTTAGGTTTAGGAAATCGGGTTCGGTTTCGGGATTGGGTTTAGTTTGGGTTTTCAAGTTTAGGTTTAGGTTTAGCTTAGGGAGTTGATATTAGGATTAGGTGTAGGTTTAGGTTTAGAGATTAGAGAATACATTTAGGTTTTAGTTTAAGGTTATAGGTTTAGGTTTAGGTTATGGTTTAGGATTAGGTTATAAGCTATAGGTTTAGGGAATTGAGAATAGGTTAAGTTTTAGGTTTAGAAAATCGGGTTTGGGTTTTCAAGTTTAGGTTTAGGTTAAGGGTGTGGTCCCTGCAAATACAGATATAAACACGGCCTGTCCAAATGGTCAGGCCCTTCCAATGCTATCCATAGAAAATAGATAGCTTCATCATGGTCATAACAGTGGTTCCTACCTTCCAGGGACCCTCGCTCATCCGGATAGCTCCGACGCACATCCGGGTCTACTCCATTAATTTCAAGCAAATACATAAACATGGCCTGTCCAAATGGTTAGGCCCCTCCAATGTTGTCTATATAAAATGGACAGCTTCATCATGGTCATAACAGCGGTTCCCACCTTCCAGGGACCCCCGCTCATCCGGATAGCTCCGACACACATCCGGGTATACTCCATCAATTTTGAGCTAATACATTCAAAAACAACATGAATATATCTAAATGCATCTGGATACCTGGGGAAGGCCTCCCATATTTGTATTGTTGGTTACTCATCCCTTTGACTACAAGCCACAATCGACCAACAATTTCTATCGCTACCTGTACTCTGAAACCAACACAAATATAACTGGGAAACAATATAATGAATAAGAAAGAATGAATTTACCTATACACATCATTAATTGTTTCCCTATAAGAAGGTGATATTATATCTTTGATAGCCACAACCTGTATGACAGAGAAAAATGCAACCGATATAGTTTGTTACAATTTAAAGGAGAGAGAAGATTTATGGCTGCACCGATATTCTAGTACATTACGAACGGCTGCCTACGTACCCAAAAAGTCAGATTGGGATCAAACCACTACGTAGTTCTTTTTAGTTAACCAAGTTACTAAAGGTCATAAATTTCGTATTTAACAAAGTATCATTGAACGTCGTCTCAAATTGTTTCTGGTCGGTACATTTAAAAAAAATTCAAATACACAATCAATGTATATTTTTGTTACATCTCGTACTGCAAAAAGAGACAACGTTTTGTCAATACTTCAGTTACATTTGAAATTGAAATCCTTTAGTGACTTGGTTAATAAAAAATAAATGACAACAAGCCATAATTACACATGTGTAATCTGTCCATCCATGCATGCATGTATACGTTTCATCCATCCATGCGTGCATGCATACATATACACACATACATACATGCGTTTTATCATAAAACCATGCATGATGCATCCATACAAAATAAAAATAAGAATCAGATGGATATTTTTTTTATATATAAACAGATTTTTTTAATATTATTATAAACAAAAACTGATTTCCCACCAACAAATAGGGCTGATCACAAGACCCCAACCCGCATTCACAAGGATAGTTTCCTGTAATTGAGGATTACTTTTATCTTAATCCATCATATGTATTTTCTTGCAAAAATCATGCATAAAAGCAACTCATACAAAAATAGTAAAAAAAGTAGGCTGGTAGAACCTAGTTCCGACCTTCTTCGTGATCGCAAGGCGTTCCTTGTTAATCAGATGATACGTAGTTTTATCCAAAACTAGATGAAGGCTAATATGCAAAAGAAAATTCACCAAAAGTTGTTTTTATCTGAAAGACACAAAATACTCCCTCTAGGATAAGGATACACATTTGGATGTGCAATGAAGCTTGGTGATTTTTTCTTTTTACCAGATGCATCATAAACAAAATATATGTAGACACATGTAGATACAACAACTATTTTTTGTGTTTTATCAAATAATCCCTAAATGCAAACTTAAAATTTTATCTGATCGAGAAGTTCCACTACACGGGCTATGAAAATCATGATCAAGATGATAAAAACATAACAATTCAAACCATAAAGACTAACCACATCAGCCTCTCTGAGGACATCTTCCATGGTAGCAGCTCTTTTCCACGTCACAGGTTGCTCACCATTGGATTTCAAGAACTACCCATATGCTGCAAAGGAATTACAGAGAGGGACCAACAAAGAAATTCAATTTTTAGTTTGACCTTAACAAGAAATGGCAGGCAACAGTAAAATGGTAGGGAAAAAAAAACTAAAAGAAGAAGAAGAAGAAGAAGAAGAAGAAGAAGAAGAAGAAGAAGAAAGGAAGACATGAATGTTACAAATTTCTCAAGTCGAGTGGCCAGATATAGATCATAGTATATGAGGTTCATTTTGAAACCCTCAATCTGTTAAAGAAGAACAAATCATAGTCAAAGACTGCCTTTAATGACCTGAACAGATTCATGAAATGATAATCATGAAGTAAGTAAAAATGTGTAGAACTTTTTTCTTTTCAGAAAACCCATCTCAAATCCAAACTCTTTTTTCCCTTCCATGCAACAAACCAATCCATCCCTAATCTACATAAAAAATGTATGCACACAGTTTATGTCTCTGTTACTACTAACAAATGAGAGTAGCAAACTTTGACGGAAGTCGTTTGATGAGGAGCAGTGACAACTTGTAGTCCATATTTGTCAGGTTCAGGCCAGTGGCAGCTAGGGTTGTCACTATCAGCTTCAGGTCAGTTACTGGTGTTCCCATACCCGGATGGTAACACACATGAGGTCCACAATCCAAATCTGATCTGATTTGAGTAACTCCATTAGGTCCTATAAGGTCTATTTCAAGCATGAATTAGAATTCAGAATGGGGTTCAGGTCTAAGAATCATGGTCAGGTGCATAGTAGAAAATGCCTTTTTATGGCTTTTAAATAATGAATGTAAATAATTTTTTATTTTTTTTAAAAAAACATAGATTCTATACAGAATTGCAAGTGGACCCAAACCTGACCCAATAATTAATTGGTCCAGAAATCTGGATTCATACCCAATTAAATCGGGATGGATACATGCATCCACTGATCTGGATACCAACTGATAGTTTATGTTGCAACTGTAGCTTACTCCAACTTAAAGCATATGCAAGGTTAACAAAATCTGGTCTATAGGTTGGACATTGTGACAAGCATGGAGCACCACATGTATTAGAGGAATGATCAGAATTGTATGATGATCCCAAAGTTTGCTAACACATTAGATTTTGTTAAAGTGTTTAAATCGGATCATTCCACAATAGAAGACACTAACATAGCAAAGATTTAGGTTCAGGCAACCACATATTTATGGGCTATGTAACAAGGAAATGGAACCTTTTAAAAAAAATTCCATGTCAACACATGCCTCTATCAATATTCAAAAAAAAAAAAAAAAAAAACCTTTCATGATTATTACAGTTGTCTTTTGTTCTTATGATACTTATAGCATAATATTTATTATCTAGTTTTGGGATTTTTAACATATCAGAAATCACAAATGTACAATAGACCAATGAACTTTTATTCATAAGACTTTGAACACATTGCTGTTGCTTTCCACTCTTTTGCAAATACCAAAAGTCTAACATAATCAGTGATCCACTTTCTCCTACAAAGCTCAAGTGTCACTGTTTACAAAGGAAGAAATCAATATTTTGACATGCAAGTACAGCCAATACCCAAAGGATAAGATACAGGAAAAGTTTTGCTAGCTAGAATTGAAGAACATAGATGAAAACCAACCTGGAATTCCAGTGACACCAACAATATCGCCACTTTTGGTACCAGAATGGAATCTAGAAAATTCGACTTCACCAATGTCTAAGTGTCTATTGTAAGTAAATAAACAAAATCAAAATGCTTCCATAAACAAGCTATGAAATCATAAATTCTACAACAAAAGAATGAAATCTTTTTATTTGGTTGTTTATCTTGATTACAATGAAATCTTCACACACACACACACACAAAATCCTTTGCAATGAACAATTTTGCAGGACATGAAATAATGTCTTTCGTAGAAGTTAGGTTGGTGTAATTATGTCTGTGTTGTCTATATTTACTTAACTCCAACCCAAGTGTTTAATTACCTTTGTTTCAACAATAAGGAGGTTCCTTATCTGTATGGAGTGGTGCGCCAGACAATGTCTCCTCAACAAGTAGTCTAGTAGCAACTGCACACTACCAATAAAATAGTTAATGGTCTATTTAATGTTTTCGGACTACAAATGCACATGAATGTCCATTTTCCATGCTACAAATGTTAATAGCAATACAACTTTCCATGCAGCCACATAGCCTGATATAGCCAAACAGGAAAAACCGTACATCAGTTGGGACTAAAAGTGGGTAGGCATGCTTTGATGCTCTTCGACATCTGAGAACCACAATAGAAGCCTCTACTAATTCTTTAAACTTCAGCATTCCAACTACCAGAGCAAACATCAAACATGCAACAATGAGGATACCATCCAAATACACATATAAACCATACAACAAATACATGTGAATGGGATCTAGAGATTCACAATTTGATGGTAAGTAAAGCCTCATACACATCATTTATTAGTAGTCATGTTTTGTCCGTACCTGCAGTTTATATATTTTTTCTTCCATAGTTCCATGCATGTGCCATTAAATGATATGCATAAACTGGCTTTGTTTGCCCATACCTGCAAGAATGCACCATATTAAGCCCATTCTTCAAAACAGAGAAACTTGGGAATTAAATAGAAAGAAGAAGAAAAAGAAGAAGCATCATTATGTAGATTTATACCTGCAAGGAATAACCAACAATGACAAAGAAGTTGTAGTCAGGTGGGACTAAAATCCAGTCAGTTAAGTGGATGACTATTTTTTACTGCTTTTGTATTTTATTTTATTTTTTTTAAAAAGCATCAGTCAAAGTTCAATTCCCTACCTCCACTTGAAATTCAAACGGTTGAACCACTTAGCCAATGACATATTATTTTTTAGTTCTTTCTATTTTTGAATGATTACAGATAAGAATATTTTTTAGTTGAAATGGGTCAGAACGGCTGTGACCAATCAGGAGAAAGGGCCAAGGTCCAGTCTGGTTTTAAAACATTGATTATGTATGTTTGCATGGTTGGCACCTCAAGGTCTTTAGAAGTGGAGTCTGCTTGTTACATGGATATTGAAGATGCACAAAAAACAATATGTGATAAATCTAGCACTATTCGAATTGAAAGGGAAATGGCTGGCACCTCAGTGTCTTTAGAAGTGGATGTTGAGGGTCAAGTATTGCATATCAAACCCAGTTATTACCTGGATTTACGAGCATGATACTGTTTAATAGGCCA
Source organism: Magnolia kwangsiensis (assembly GCA_037074715.1). NCBI lineage: Eukaryota > Viridiplantae > Streptophyta > Magnoliopsida > Magnoliales > Magnoliaceae > Magnolia > Magnolia kwangsiensis. The sequence continues at coordinate 7,842,535 of CM073584.1, forward strand.
ATTTACTTGTGTTTGTGTTGCAAGGTGACTTTAAGAGTCTGGACTGAAAAAAGGCACTTAAAGCATGGATTTAACGATTTGAAGACACCAAGGCAAGGGACAGACTCCAGGGGACCAAGATTAATGGAATTTCATGCCAGGGATCGAAGAAAACCGAGAAATTGAAGCTTAAGTGACCTGAAATTGGCTCAAAATGCAAGATCATAGGGTTCCCACCATCCGATCAACTCGAAACTTCATACATGGGATGAGGGCCATAAATTAACCGTACAAATAAAATTTCAGCCATTGGATCACTATAGAAGTGCCTCAACCGACAGATCAGCCCATAAACCGTTGATTCTGGGCCCACCTGATATCTGGAACTGCCTCAAAGTTTGTCTCAATGCCTTAAATATGGATGTAAATTGAATGAATGGATTGGATTTTTGCAAAGACGTTGCAGTGGACCCCATCTAGTGTAGCATGTGTACAGTGCACATGTGCACTCGTCATGCACCAAACGAGTCAAGTCGGTCAGCAAGACGCTGACCGACTTTCTTCTCAAAAAAAAATGGAAATCTCCATTTTCTTCTACACAACAGGGAGTTGCGGTCGACGTCAGTGGGCCACCACCGTACATGAAAGGTCCAATCCGGACCGTCCATAAGATTTATAGGGCCCCTATCACTCAGGCCTAGGTGGCGAAATGTCAAAAGACATCAGAGATTAGTTTTCAATCATCCACACGGAAGATGGACGGTGGCATTGCAAATCCCTTGGACCGCATTATCAGACAACAAAAACCGACTATTCTCAACCGGTTTTTCATCTTGCATCTAATGGCCGGCTTGGATTTTCTCATAGCAATTGAAAATGGGCTCAACCATCACTACAACGCAAGCTTGCGCAACCTCTGTTTCGCAACAGAGGCTGCAGTGGATCGCTGTCGGCCCCACTTGTTATCCTGTTTTATGATCCAGACCGTCCAAGAGAGTCTTTCCTTCCATCTCATTCATGCTTAGGCGGCAGACTTGAAAAAAACAACAGTGATTGGTTTTTTAACCGTTCAAATGCCAGGTAGACGACACCAAGAAAGAGTCCATGGGTCGCACCAAATCCGAGCCAAAATCGACGTTTTTGACTGGTTTTTCGTTCTGCATCAAATAGACGGATTGGATTTCTCTGGTGACATCAATTTTGGATCCCACAGTTAATGAAGATCAAAGGCGTTGTTGTGCCTGCTGCGAAACGAGTACGTACGCAGCCTCCTTTCGCATCGACCTGTTGCTACGGAAATTCCCAGCCATCGACTGTATTGGCTATAAAAGGAGAGAGAGGGGGGGGGGGGGGGGGGGGGGGGGGGGGGGGGGGGGGGGCAGGGGGATCATCTCTCGGTGTGGAAAATCTCCTAGATTGGGCTTGGACATGGATTAGAGAATAAAGAGAGAGTAACAATTATTTATTTTATTTTTAGTGTTTTTTTTATTTCTTTTATGATGATTAGCCTAATCATGCTTACTCTAGGCTAAACCTCTTAGCTAGGGCTAAGAGGTGAAGCTTGTAGCAGGATGGGGGACCTATGCTTGTGCCTTTAGTTTAAACTGAATTGATATTAATTCTAGTTGAGTTTATGGAATGCTTTTAGTTTTATTAATGGTCTGTTGTGACTAAAATTACAATGGGTCTGCAATGGCTTTGAGTATGTTCTTCTTCTTTTATGTTTATGACGTCAGGACGCACCGTTGTTCACCATAGTCTCCTGGGCATGGTCGGATGACAGTACCCTTCCTAACTTTCATACATGTGATTAGGTGGTAATTAGTTTAATTCTGTTGTTTGCCATAGTCTCTTAGGCATGGTTTGGTGATGGAATCCATTCTAATTCATATACCTTTCATCTCTTTGAAACTATATCAACGGCGGTTCAGTTAAATTCTTGAAGATGGCATAAGATCTCCCTGATCTCTACAAGTGGATCCTCTGAATCCCTAGTTTTCTTACCTCTGATTTCTCCTAAGTTTTAGATTAATATTTCATAATCATTCTTCAAATTACAACTCAATTTAGATTTCATCTCATTCTAGTTCTCGTTCTGGTTAGTTTTAGATAACGTACAGGTTTCAGTCCCTTAGGATTCGACCTCGGTCTTACCGAGTTATTACTACATCACAACCCTGCACTTGGGGAGTGATCAAGTTTTTGGCGCCGTTGCTGGGGACTGTCGGTTACGTTTTTCTGAAATTAATTAGTTTTAGGATTAGTTTAAGATTAGATTTTCTTTTTAGAATTTTCTAATTCTAGGTTTAGAAGCTTAGTTATTTTCTTTGTTAGAAAATTGTCCTAACTTTAAAAACTTGCTATTCTTCATTCTATCTGATTTTTAGAAGTTACCTAATTTTTCTATTTTGTAGGAAACCTCTAATTTAGTAAGCTCTTTCTAATTTCTCTTTCTTTGGAATTTCTTCTTTTCTTTATAAATTAGTTTACTTTTAATTAGAACTTTCTATTCTTAGAAACTAACTTGTTTTGTTTATTCTGCAGGTTCTTAACCTAGGACTTCAAATTTGGTAATTTCTTTCCATCTCTCCCCTTTATTTTCTAGATTTCTACTTCTTCCTTTCTCTTAGGTTTAAGTTAGAATTTGAGGGCTGAGTGTGTTTTATGCCCCAGTGGGCACACGACAACACTCGACGTCTCGTGACTGAAGGACGATTAGTTGAGGAGTTGACTATCCATCGCAGGACTAGACACCATTTGAATTCTCCTGAGTTAGAGGAGGTTATGGCTGAAAATCAACCTCAAGCACTACCCCAACCTAGGGTTGAGGAAGTACATGATGAGAATGAGGTGCATCAGGCACCCCCACCTCGTACTTTACGAGATTATTTACAACCGGCGAGGGATGCATAATTTTTCCTACGAATACAGGACATATGAACATCAAGTCAGGGGTTATCCAACTCCTTCCTAAGTTCCATGGGCTTGAGTCTGAAGAACCATACTTGCATCTGAAAGAGTTCGATGAAATCATAGGCACCTTATACTTTCCTAATGTATCTGAGGATACTATTAGGCTGAAACTCTTTCCATTTTCCTTGAAAGAAAAAGCCAAGACGTGGTTACATTCACTGCGTCCTAGATCCATTGGCACATGGAATGATATGCAGAGGGAATTTATAAAGAAATTTTTTCCATATCATAAGACAATTACCCTCAGGAGAGCAATCATGAACTTTGCCCAAAAGGAAGATGAAACATTCTTCCGATGTTAGGAAAGGTTTAAGGATGTGGTTAATGCATGCCCACAACATGGCTTTGAAATATAGCGCATTACGAATTTTTTCTATGATGGGCTAACATCTTCCATGCGTCAAATGGTCGAGACAATGTGTAACGGAGAATTTATGAATAAAAATGTCGACGAGGTATGGGATTACCTCGATAGTCTCGCTGAAAAAACACAATCATGAGACTATTACCAAAGGACGAACACTACGTCTAGGCCGACTCATTCAAGGGAAAAAGGAGAAATATATCTCCTGAAAGAGGATGATGATCTTAACGCTAAGGTGGCCAATCTCACCAGAAAATTTGAGGCCATGGAAGGAAGGAAGGAAAATGTTAATGAAAGTGTTTGCGGCATCTGTGATTGCAGCATTCATACTACTGAAAATTGTCCTTCAATACCTGCCTTTCGAGAAGTATTGAATGAAAAATCTAATGCCGTAAATAACTATCAAAGACCTTTCAATGGACCACCCTCTAATACGTACAATCCTGGCTGGAAAAATCATCCGAATTTTAGTTGGAGGAATGGACCAACGGCTACAACTCAGGGTTTCCTAAACCAAAATCCAACTCAAGAGAAACCTCAAGAGGATTTGTTTCTAAAAAAGCAAGAGCTTTTCAATCAGGGTATGATGCAAGCCTTTCAAGACCTTACAAAAGCAATACATGAACTTAAGGCTGAAAATACGATTGGAAACAAGGGGAGCTTCTCAGCTCAACCTCTTCCCAATCCTAAACCACAATATGAAGTTAGTGACCCAAGCTCTTCAAATCAAATGGGGCACGCTAAATCCATCACCACTCTTAGGAGTGGGAAAGTTATTGATAAAACCCTTCTGGTTAGGCCTGAAAAGCCTCAAGAACCAGAAGAGGACAACAATGATGGATCTAGTGATGCCCCACAAAAATTTGAACCGGAACCTCTAGAAAATCCAGTTGCTCCGTTTCCCCAACGGTTGGTTGAACCAAAACGTCTCTCTAACTCTCAGGATATCCTAGAGGTGTTGAAACAAGTGAAAGTCAACATTCCTCTGCTTGATGTTGTAAAACAGATACCTTTATATGCTAAATTCCTAAAAGACTTATGCACGACCAAACGACGAAAAAGTGTTCAAAAGAAAATTTCCTTAACTGAGAAAGTGAGTGCCATCCTGAAACAAGATGTGCTGCAAAAATTCAAAGATCTCGGTTACCCAACCATATCATGTGTAATCGGGAACTATCGAATTGACCACACACTTCTTGACTTAGGAGCAAGCGTCAATCTGATTCCCTACTCGGTATACCAACAGTTAGGTTTGGAGGAATTAAAATCCACTCGAACCACACTACAACTTGCTGATCGTTCTATTCGTGTACCAAGAGGGATCATCGAGGATGTGTTGGTTTAGGTTGATAGATTCTACTACCCTATTGATTTTATCATCTTGGACACCGAACCCATCAATGACACGAGCACTCATATTCCCGTCATTCTTGGTCGCTCATTCCTGTCCACTTCTAATGCAATTATCAACTGCAGGAATGGTGTCATGACTGTCTTTTGGAAATTTGACATTGGAATCAAATATCTTTTTCAACAACGGCAGCAACTTAGAGGATGATGACGATTTCCAGGATGTTAATATGATTGATTCTTTTGTGGAAGATAGAACGCCTCTCACCTTATCCTCTGATCTTCTAGAGACGTGCCTGACCCACTCCCATGATCTTGATGATGATATAATTAGGGAGACGTGTGCTATGCTGGATACTGCACCGGTACTTGAAGTTAACCAATGGAGGCCACAAATTGAAGAGTTGCCCCAAACCGATGTAGTGCCTCTACCGTCTAACCTCAAGCCACCGAAGCTTGACCTAAAACCTTTGCCCTCTGATTTAAAATATGTCTATTTAGGTTAAGATGAGACGTACCCGGTGGTGATCTCTGCCCACCTGGAGAAAGAACAGGAGAGTATGCTGATATCTACTCTCATTGAGCATAAGGGAGCTCTTGGATGGACGATAGCGGACCTCAAGGGAATTAACCCATTGATTTGTACTCATCGCATATATCTTGAGGATAATGTAAAGGCTGTTCGGCAATCACAACGTAGACTAAATCCAAACATGAAGGAAGTGGTTAAGGCCGAGGTTCTCAAACTATTGGAAGTGGGGATCATATACCCCATATTCGATAGTCAATGGGTGAGTCTAACTCAGGTGGTTCCTAAGAAGTCTGGGATCACTATCATAGCCAATGCCAATAATAAACTCATGCTAATTAGAGTTACTACTGGTTGAAGAATGTGCATTGACTACAGAAAGCTGAATACCGTCACAAGGAAAGACCACTTTCCTTTGGCCTTCATTGATCAAATCTTGGAAAGGCTAGCTGGTCATTCCTATTACTGTTTCCTAGATGGGTATTCAGGTTATAATCAGATTGAAATCGCCCCTGAGGACCAGGAAAAGACCACATTTACATGTCCCTATGGCACCCTTGCTTACAGAAGGATGCCATTCGGGCTATGTAATGCCCCTACCACCTTTCAACGATGTATGATGAGTATCTTTTCTGACATGGTGAGAAAATATTTAGAGGTCTTCATGGACGATTTCTCTGTTTTCGGTTCATCTTTCAGCGAGTGCTTAGCAAGTCTTAAATGTGTGCTGAAAAGATGTGAAGAAAAAAATTTGGTACTTAACTGGGAGAAGTGCCATTTTATGGTTCAAAAGGGAATTATCCTTGGGCATATCATCTCGTCCAAAGGAATCGAGGTAGATAAGGCAAAAATCGATCTTATCTCTAACCTGCCTCCACCCAAGAACATCAGAGACGTGCGATCCTTCTTGGGACATGCAGGGTTTTACAGACGATTCATAAAGGACTTTAGTCTCCTCTCTCGTCCTTTATGTAATCTTCTTCAAAAGGATGCACCATAAGAGTGGACTGAGCAGTGCCAAGAAGCTTTCACTAAGCTTAAGGGTATGTTAACCACTGCACCGATCATGCAGCCACCCGACTGGAGTCTTCCTTTTGAACTTATGTGCGATGCCTCTGATTATGCTCTTGGAGCAGTTCTAGGCCAAAGAAAAGATAAGCGGCCTTACGTCATTCACTACGCAAGTAGGACTCTAAATCCTTCCCAAGTGAATTATTCGACTACGGAAAAAGAACTCTTAGCCGTAGTGTTCGCTTTGGACAAATTTAGATCCTACCTGATCGGATCCAAGATTATCATCTACACAGACCATGCGGCACTTAAGTATCTTCTTTCTAAGAATGATTCTAAGCCCCGCCTGATACGATGGATCCTTCTACTCCAAGAATTCATTTAGAAATTAAAGACAAAAAGGGAGTAGAGAACGTAGTAGCCGATCATCTTTCTCGCCTTAATATCTCTGATTCCCTTGAGGCGACCCATATCAATGACATGTTCCCTGATGAACAACTGTTTAGAGTCTCTCATTCACCTTGGTTCGCTGATATTGCTAATTATCTTGCTACAGGTTCCATACCAACACATTGGACATCACAAGATAAGATGAAGTTCTTTACCAAGGTGCGTAACTTTTTCTAGGATGATCCATATTTGTTTAAATATTGCCCAGACCAAATCCTAAGGAGATGTGTGGCAGACGATGAGCATCAAAGTGTCATCTCCTTCTGTCACTCACAGGCTTGTGGTGGTCACTTTTCTGCTAAAAAGATCACGACCAAGATTCTACAGTGTGGCTTTTACTGGCCCACTATGTTCAGGGACACTCATGAGTTTTGTAAGGCTTGTGAGCGTTGTCAGAAATTGGGAGCATTGTCCCGTCGAAATATGATGCCCTTGAATTCCATCCTTATTATAGAAGCATTTGATTGTTGGGGCATTGATTTCATGGGACCATTCCCTCAATCCTTTGGAAATTTGTATATTTTACTCGCCGTAGACTATGTCACTAAATGGGTTGAAGCAATTCCGTGCCGCAACAATGACCATCGAACGGTCATTAAATTCTTAAAAGAAAACATCCTGTCGCGGTTCGGAACGCCTCGAGCCATCATTAGTGATGGGGGCTCACACTTTTGTAATAGACCATTTGAGAGCTTAATGAAGAAATATGGTATCTCTCATAAGGTGAGTACCCCATACCATCCACAGACAAGTGGACAAGCTGAGATTTCCAATAGAGAGATCAAACATATCCTGGAGAAAACGGTTAACCCTAACCGTAAGGATTGGTCAATCTAATTGACCGATGCCTTATGGGCATACCGTACCGCTTTTAAAACCCCTATTGGAACATCTCCCTTTAGACTTGTTTATGGGAAGGCTTGCCATTTGCCTGTGGAATTGGAACATAAAGCATACTGGGCGATTAAAAATTTGAATTTCAATCTGGACAACGCTGGCTCGTTACGCAAACTTCAATTAAATAAACTTGAAGAAATTCGGAATGATGCATATGAAAACTCAAGAATTTACAAGGACAAGATGAAGGCGTTTCATGATTAACATATTTTACGAAAATCATTCACGCCAGGTCAGAAAGTCCTTTTGTACGATTGTCGACTACATCTCTTTCCGGGTAAGCTTCGATCTCGTTGGACTGGCCCTTAAATTGTTGTCACTGCTTATCCTCATGGGGCCGTTGAGATAAGAGATCTTGACAATGGTAAGGAGTTTAAAGTCAATGGACATCGATTAAAGCCATTTGTCGAGGCATTTGATTCAGAGGACATGTCCATGCCTCTGATTGCTCCTGTTTACCAGGACTGATCTCCTAGTCTGATGGAGGTATAGGTAGGTTTATCGCTTTCATAGGACTAGGGTAGTTGCTTTATTTGTCTGGCTGAAGACGGTAAATTTAGCGCTCCTGGGAGGCAACCCAGTCATTTTATTTCATTTCATTTTTTAGTTAGATAGTTCAATGTTTGTGAGTAACATTACTGCAAACCCTCACGAGACTACAACTCGTCCACTAAGGGTAACCTAGGGGTTTTAAAGGCTTGTTGCATACGCTAAATGCAATCGAGAACACCTGCGAAAGTGGTATAGGTAGGATTTTATTTTTGTTATTTTTGTTTTACTCGTACTAACCTACTCTCTCTGAGCGATTGCTTGAAAAATCTCTCTTGATTAGTCATTCAGGTATTATCCTCCCATCACTTATCTTTTACTCTCATTGCCCCATGTGCATTGCATGCTTATATCTTTTACATTGAGGACAATGTAGATTTTTGGTTGGGGGCAGGGGATTAGGTAACCTAATCAGTGTTTTTCTTGGTCTTGAGCATAAATTGTGAAAATTTTGAAAATTTTTCTGAAAATTCCTGTGAATTCGAAGTGATTTTCACAGATATCCCTAATTTAAACTTTCAAGACATGTGATGTTGGTATTTTATGACTCTTGGATTCAGTACTTGTTAGATTTTACAGTTAAGTTCGAGTTATTAATCCATCGTTAGAAGCTGTAAACATTGATTGAGTCATGATTTCACATGTCACATCTCGCTTCCACATTAAGTGCTCAGTTTGATATTGAAGGGTTAATTTGGTAATCACTAAGCATGTAAGGAACCCGTTTGAAAATTTGCCCGTCATGATCAATTAAAGAAAAAAAAAAGATATCTTTGGAAAGATTTGGGTGAATAATCTTCACCGTAAGTTTGCTCCCTATGGGTGTAGATATAATTCCTCATGAATGATATGTGAAAAGGGTTGGGTGTACGGTCTTCACTATAGGTTTGCTCCCTACAGGTAAGGACTTGATTCCCCTTCTTGGCGTTACTTTTACTGAAAAAATCAAAAGCTAAAAGAATGAAAAGACGATCTGTGAGGCAAGTTTTGGTTTAGGCTGGTTGTCATGAATTTCTTTGTTAGTTACCAATGATATCATGAAATTGAAGATTGGGCCTCTTAATAGTGGTAAGTTGAGATTACACTACACACCCATGGAACTCAATGTTTAGCATTTTTCTGATTGATGGATTAATACCTTGAACTTGATTATGAAGTTTAATGTGTGCCTGAGTTTAGGAGAAAATAATTCTCAACATTCATGAATCTTAGATTTCTCGTGTCTGAATTATTTTTCAAGAAATCACTCGAGTTCATAGAAATTGTCCTGTAATTCTCAACTTATTTTTCGCATATTTTGCTCGGGACTAGCAAAATGCTGATTGGGAATTGTGTTGAGGGTCAAATATTACATATCAGACCCAGTTATTACCTGAATTTACGAGCATGATACTATTTGATAGGCCGATTTACTTGTGTTTGTGTTGCAAGGTGACTTTAAGAGTCTGGACTGAAAAAAGGCACTTAAAGCATGGATTTAACGATCTGAAGACACAAGGTAAGGGACAGACTCCAGGGGACCAAGATCAATTGAATTTCATGCCAGGGATCGAAGAAAACCGAAAAACTGAAGCTTAAGTGACCCGAAATTGGCTCAGAATGCAAGATCATAGGGTTCCCACCATCCGATCAACTCGAAACTTCACACATGGGATGAGGGCCATAAATTAACCGTACAAATAAAATTTCAGCCATTGAATCACTATAGAAGTGCCTCAACCGACAGATCAGCCCATAAACCGTTGATTCTGGGCCCACCTGATATCTGGAACCGCCTCAAAGTTGGTCTCAATGCCTTAAATATGGATGTAAATTGAATGAATGGATTGGATTTTTGCAAAGACATTGCAGTGGACCCCATCTAATGTAGCATGTGTACAGTGCACATGTGCACTCGTCGTGCACCAAACGAGTCAAATCGGTCAGCAAGACACTGACCGACTTTCTTCTCAAAAAAAAATGGTAATCTCCATTTTCTGCTACGCAACAGGGAGTTGCGGTCAACGTCAGTGGGCCACCACCGTACATGAAAGGTCCAATCCGGACCGTCCATAAGATTTATAGGGCCCCTATCACTCAGGCCTAGGTGGCGAAATGTCAAAAGACATCAGAGATTGGTTTTCAATCATCCACACGGAAGATGGACAGTGGCATTACAAATCCCTTGGACTGCATTATCAGACAACAAAAACCGACTATTCTCAACCGGTTTTTCATCTTACATCTAATGGACGGCTTGGATTTTCTCATAGCAATTAAAAATGGGCTCAACCATCACTACAGCGCAAGCTTGCGCAGCCTCTGTTTCGCAATAGAGGCTGCGGTGGATCGCTATGGGCCCCACTTGTTATCCTGTTCTATGATCCAGACCGTCCAAGAGAGTCTTTCCTTCCATCTCATTCATGCCTAGGGGGCGGACTTGAAAAAAACAACGGTGATTGGTTTTTCAACCGTTCAAATGCCAGGAAGACGGCACAAAGAAAGAGTCTGTGGGTCGCACCAAATCCAAGCCAAAATCGACGTTTTTGACTGGTTTTTCGTTCTGCATCAAATAGACGGATTGGATTTCTCTGGTGACATCAATTTTGGATCCCACAGTTAATGAAGATCAAAGGTGTTGTTGTGCCTGCTGCGAAACGAGTACGTACGCAGCCTCCTTTCGCATCGACCTGTTGCTACGGAAATTCCCAGCCATCGACTGTATTGGCTATAAAAGGAGAGAGGGGGGGGGGGGGGGGGGGGGGCAGGGGGATCATCTCTCGGTGTGGAAAATCTCCTAGCTTGGGCTTGGACATGGATTAGAGAATAGAGAGAGAGTAACAATTATTAATTTTATTTTTAGTGTTATTTTTATTTCTTTTATGATGATTAGCCTAATCATGCTTACTCTTGGCTAAACCTCTTAGCTAGGGCTAAGAGGTGAAGCTTGTAGCAGGATGGGGGACCTATGCTTGTGCCTTTAGTTTAAACTGAATTGATATTAATTCTAGTTGAGTTTATGGAATGCTTTTAGTTTTATTAATGGTCTGTTGTGACTAAAATTACAATGGGTCTGCAATGGCTTTGAGTATGTTCTTCTTCTTTTATGTTTATGACGTCAGGATGCCTCGTTGTTCACCATAGTCTCCTGGGCATGGTCGGATGACAGTACCCTTCCTAACTTTCATACATGTGATTGGGTGGTAATTAGTTTAATTCTGTTGTTTGCCATAGTCTCTTAGGCATGGTTTGGTGATGGAATCCATTCTAATTCATATACCTTTCATCTCTTTGAAACTATATCAACGGCAGTTCAGTTAAATTCTTGAAGCTGGCATAAGATCTCCCTGATCTCTACAAGTGGATCCTCTGAATCCCTAGTTTCCTTACCTCTGATTTCTCCTAAGTTTTAGATTAATATTTCATAATCATTCTTCAAATTACAACTCAATTTAGATTTCATCTCATTCTAGTTCTAGTTTTGGTTAGTTTTAGATAACGTACAGGTTTCAGTCCCTTGGGATTCGACCTCGGTCTTACCGAGTTGTTACTACATCACAACCCTACACTTGGGGAGTGAACAGTGGAGTCTGCTTGTTACATGGATATTCATGATGCACAAAAAAACAATAGGTTATTAATGTAGCACTATTTGAATTAAAAGGGAAGTCTTGCAAAATTTTAAAAAAATAGAAAATAGGTAAATGGTAGAAAAATAAGGATAAGGAGATCTGAAAATTTGAATACGACATGGCACCATTGGAAAAAGTATCAGACATTATTGTGATGTTCTTGGGGCTTTGAAGATATGTTGAAAATATCTTTTGCTAAATATCATTTTTTGAAATGTCAGGAATATAGAGTTATATTTAAACACGCCACATATATCTGTCATGAGAAGTGATCCAAGCTCTCAGGAGCACTATTAGTGCTCCTAGTTGCATCAGACACTTGGACAGTTCAAACAATTGATGTATAGGAAAGTACATAGATCAATTTCATGGACAATAACCAATTAGTTCCAATGTCCATTGCCATCCCCCTGTCCATCCCAAAGAGTTTAACTAGTTCACGAGTAATGGATGGAAGATTATTATTTTTTTCCCCATAACAATCAGTCTAAATTCACAATATCTTGTAGCCTTAAGATTGAACAAGTGTGGACTATGGCACAGTGATCCATACCATTAGTATGATGGTTGTCATTGTCAATGGGAGATATCCCAAAGTTTTCCCTAACTGAACAATCCTCTCTTTTGGAATAGATGAATGGTCCATATTCAAAATCAATGGGAAAATAAAGATTGGATGGTGAGCATCCTATATGGGATATTTGGGTCTAGGTCTATCACCCGCTTGTCCCAACTTAAGGCTCGAGCTTACTGAGCATATCCTCAACTTAGGAAGCATATAATTCTGTCAGTTTAATTAATCTTTTTTTTTTAATCAAAATATAGGGGACAATAAATATATCTTATTCAAGTGCTGCATAAGGATATGAAACTTCCATTCATCATTGCTGCAGACACAACATGACAATAACAACAAAATAGACCCAGAATCAATGCACAAATATAGACCCAATAGCTGGCTGAACTCAAGTGGGCCCCAATGCAACACTCATGGAATAAAGCTTATTCTACCAAGACTTGTACAGGAACAGTTCTCAAGACCATTCATGTGTACAAGATTAAGTTTCACTCATTTACATCAAATTCATAGATCTCAATCTTAGAACACACTGCTAGTAAAGAATGGGAATGTATTTATGATTGTTCCCTTCTTAGAGAAAAAGAAAAGGGCATAAGATGCTACTCAAGAAGCTTTTGCACTAATTTCTTTTCCCTCTACTTTCATCCTGCAGCTCATCAATTTAAATCCCACCCAAGTGTCATAAAGACTATACAATAAAACCATGTTAAGGGTTTGAAATAAGATAAAGTTAGCAAAAACACAACATAACTATATCGAACATGATTGGGGTTGAAATGAGACTAACTCTATATAGGCCTGCTAACAAGACTGAGACATCGGGATTCATAGGCATGCGTGTTAACATGGAGCACATGTAGAGAGCTAGGCTGTTTGCCAAGTGGGACCACTGTGAATTCCCTGGCCCAAAAATCAAGCCAAATGCAGCATGTACTCATATGATAAAAATCTAGGTATAAAAAAATATATAAAAATATATTTAAATGCGGTGGAGGTCCACTTGTTTAGATTGTGGAGAAGCTAATAGTATCAGGCCACTAGACCTGATTTCTTTCAGATCCATGGAGAAGGAGAAGAGAAGTTGAGCTGACATGCATAATGATGTTTACTGTATAATCAGATAGGAAGGGAGAAGCATTGTGCAATCAAACAAAAGTGATTCATGTAGTTCTCATCCTTAATCACACGTCCTGTAAAAAAGATCACTTTTATTGGAAAATAATAACCACCCATTCAATGGAGTCAGCTTCCAACAAGTGGGTACTACACACCAATGTGACATATTGGAGCAAGACCCAATCCATCCATCACACTCTGAGAAACAGAAGCTTCATTAAAGAAAAACAGAACAGAGAGAAACAGACCACTGAGATAGCGAACTGAAACTCCATACCAAAAACCAAAGGGACATGTATGCAATTTCTAAGTTGCAGATTAAGTCGAGAGAGTCGATATCTACACCCGCAATGACTGATGTTACCACCCATTCTTTCTACTTTAGGGTCTGTTTGGATTAGTGAAATCCAAAAAGTAGATTTGGAAAGGAAAAAATCACATATAAGGAAAACCATAGAAAAGAATAATAAAAAGGTTGTTTGTTATAATCAACATGATTACCAAAGAGAAGTGGAAAGGTCAATGGTCAAAAGTGAGAAAATCTCTAAACAAAATGCAAAATAGGGTTACCAAGTTTTGTGTAGGAAACGAAAACCACCGTCTTTTTGTTTTATGAAACCATGTGAAGGAAAACCATTTTCCATAGGTTACTTATTGTTCCAATCAGCCCAAAACATCACATATATAGAAAACACTTTCCTTTCTACATTTACTTTTTGGATTCCACCAATCCAAATAGGTCATTAGGTTAAAAGGCAGGCAACTTTGTGCTATTATATTGCATGTAGAAACCAGATCTTTCTTAAATTGAATCATGCCTTACATCATATCATATATACCAAAGCTACAAAAAGGGGTTTGTATAATATCTAATCCTCCATTAATCTCCTAGTATTCAACTATTTTTGCACTCCAACCTATGAATCTAGGTTATTTAGATGGTTCATACCAGATAGTGTCTGAGGATTTACTGATGCAGATGAGGCAATACGGCCTCAGTTATCCACCCTCTCCATCGTATTAGAAATTCTAGCAATCAAAGTAAAAGCATAGAATTTTTTTTTAATTAGAACAATTTTTTCTTTTAAAAGAATCATTTTTGAAACAAAAACCTAAATCTACTGACAATTAGAGAAATAGAAATCAGAAATTTCAAGATTAAGCTCAAGAGGAACTATTTTTTCAAGAAAAAAAAGGCAATAAGGAAACAGAGCTGAAAAGAAAGATAAGAGATTGAGATCACCTCTTTCTAGCGGCCACAGATCTATGAACGTCCGGATCTGTAAACCCCTATTCAATTTTCGATTCCCATCCCCAATCTACAAACCCCGTTCTGGCAAACCCCACAGCAGCCTCAACAACCCAAATCGCAGCAGCTTCCTGCTCCATCTCCGGCCCACCACCGCGAACCCAACTAACCCTAGCCCAGACAGACCCCCGGCCACCAGTCCTAGATCCAATCATGCATCAAGAACCCCATTACCGCCACCCCAAAATCTGAAAAAATCCCAATCGCGCACCACCAGTCCCGATCGCTCACCACCAATCCCGATCACACACCACCTAACATGATCCTGTCCAAAACCCATCATCTTCCCCTGCCGCATTCTCTTGAATGAAAGGAGGGAGGGAGAGAGAGAGAGAGAGAGAGAGAGAGAGAGAGAGAGAGAGAGAGAGAGAGAGAGAGAGAGAGAGAGAGAGTTGGAGGTGGCAAGAGGGGGTAGCAAAGAGAGAGAGGGAAACCTTCCCACGAGTAAGAAGGGGTAGCTAAGAGAGAGGGAAACCTTCCCACAAGTCCACCACAATGAAAACCAAAACTGTCGGTTTTTTTTTTTTGTGCGTGGACGGAGCTAGAAACAGACGATTGTGTTAGGGGTTTCGTGGGGCCCACCATTATGTATATGGTTTATCTAATCCATCCATTCATTTTAAAAGTTTTTTTTAGGGCATGATCCAAAAAAGTAAATATAAGGCTCAAGTTGACCACAAATGATCAACGATAGAAACATAATATCTCCTTTTTCCTATGGTGTGGTCCACCTAAGATTTGGATTTGCCTATATTTTGGGGACCACAAACTAAAATGGGATGCAAAAATGGATGGACGGCATGGATATAAATCAGATCATCAAGGTAGGCCCCAAGGTAAGGGTAACACCTTGGAGGTTCTGTAGGTGCAGGCGGAGTCAGAGACGGTGGTCTTATAAGGAGATCCATGGGGCCCATCATAATGGATGTGGTTTATCCACACCTTTCATTCCTTTTAAGAGATCATTTTAGGACATGATCCAAGAAATGAGTCTTATCAAAGGTTCAAGTAGACCACACCATTGGGAAGAAAATTTTCAATGGCAAGAACTTATGCAATGTTTCCTATGGTGTGGTCCACTTGAGCCCTCAATCAGCCAACTTTTTTAGGCTTATGCCATAAAATGAGTAGTCAAAATGGATGGACGACTTAGATAAAACCATACATTGCAGTGGGCCCTAAGAAGTTTTTAATGGTAAGTGTTCAATCCCCGATGTTTCTTATGGTGTGGTCCACCTGACATTTGGATCTACCTAATTTTTGGGACCACGTCCTAAAATGAGCTGGAAAAAAAAGATGGACAGGATGGATATTTATCAAATCATCAAGGTGGGCTCCAACATAAGGGTAACACTTAAAATAGCGTGGGAATACATAATTTTTATTTGAAATCCAACCTATTCAAAAGTTATAAAATAAAATAAAAAAAAATAAAAAATAAAAAAAAATAAAAAAACATGAAATAAGCTAAAACACAAATATCAGCTTGATCTAAAACTTTCGTGGCCCTTAAACAGTTTTTAATGGTGGGTGTCACTATCCCCATTGTTTTCTGTGCTGGGGTCCACTGGAGCTTTGGATTTATCTTTGGATATTGCCCTAAAATGATCTCTCCAAATGGATGAAACATATGGATCATATAAGACATGCATCATGGTGGGGCCCAAAATTGAGAGGTATATAAATATCAGGTGGACCACACCACATGAAAACAAGAGTGATTGGATATCCATCATTAAAATCCTTGTAAGGCCCACTATACCATTTATTTAGCATTCAATCTGTTTATTAGGTCATACATGCCTAGATGAAGGGGAAAAACAAAAATCATCTCAATTCAAAACTTTCATCGCCTCCAATATGTTCCCCCTATCTATGGTGTGGTCCATTTAATCTTTGGATATGATTCATTTGTGGTCTATATATATATATATATATATATATATAGACACACACACACACACCCAAATTGGAGTCAGGTTTCGGATCGAGTCGAGTCTAACCAGATCGAGTTTCGGGTTAAGTCAGGTCGAGTTACTAGATAACTCGAACTCGACTTGGTTTGACTTCGGATTGGGTGAAGCCTACTCAGTTCGAACCGACCCACCCATTCAGTTCAAATCAAGTTGGGTCCGAGTGAGTCGAGTTAGTCGAGTCATCTCGTGCTCAGCTCTACTACTTATTATAATAGCCTTATGTCAAATGTCTTGATTCATCAAATATCAGACATCATATCCCATTAACCACTAACTTTAATTATAATATATGTGACCTAATGCATTTATGCCGATATGATAAATTAAAAAATATCTTAAAATATTTATTGAATATTATTATCCACTTGCATACGTATGCAATGTTTTAAACATAATCCAAAATGCACGTTGGGACCAACCTGACCCGAAATTGACCACCAATGTGGGCCATTGCTTGTAATTAAAAAAAAAAAAAAACACTGTAACCACTAGGTTATGCTAATTCTCTATTTTGTGTGGATCTCAAATGAAGCAGAATTACAACCTAAAACTGACCAGAACAGTTTTAAAAGATTGCTTATGACAAAAAAAAAAAAAAACAAAAGATATCACACCTGCTTTCAAATCACTGTTAATTTGTGCAGCATATGACCCATATATAGCCTAAAACAAAACTACTTCACATGCCTTAACATGGATGCAGTCCATTTAATATCTGGATATGATTTATTTGTGTATATATCTATAAAGGCCACAAAACTTTTATATCAAGATGATATTTGTGTATCCATACCATGCATTCATCCGTTTTGTCGGCTCACGAAGCACATCCAAATTTCAGCGTACTAAACTCCATAAGGTAGACCATGATTTATGTATTTCATCCACTTTGTCCATGCATTTTATCAGATAAGTTTAGGACTTTATAACCCAAAAATTAAGCATATCCAACA
Source organism: Magnolia kwangsiensis (assembly GCA_037074715.1). Classification (NCBI taxonomy): domain Eukaryota; kingdom Viridiplantae; phylum Streptophyta; class Magnoliopsida; order Magnoliales; family Magnoliaceae; genus Magnolia; species Magnolia kwangsiensis. Next base: position 7,860,182 of record CM073584.1, read on the forward strand.
CTAAAATGGACCACACGACAAAAAACAAGTGTGAATTGAACATCTACGGTTGAAAAAATCTTAGGGGCCACATAAGTTTTGGATCAACCTTATTTTTATGTTTTCCATTCATCCATGTCTATACGATCTTATGAACAGGTTGGATGAAAAATAAACATCATTAGGGGGCCTAGTAAGGTTTCAATGGTGGAAATCATCATTCCCACTGTTTCCTGTTGTATGATCTGCTTGATCTTTTGATATGCTTCAATTTTGGGTTCAACCCCTTAAATTATTTGAAAAAATGGATGAATGGCGTGGATAGACTACATAAATTCACAGTGGGCACAACATACATTGATCCAAAACTTTCGTGGGTGACCGTTGCAGACGGAGAGAGATTGCAGAGAGGGAGGGCGGCCGTTGCAGACGGAGAGAGTGCATTTCTCCATCTTCCCCTCAAATCCCCAAATCTCTAGCAACATTGACGTATCTCTCTCTCTCTCTCTCTCTCTCTCAATCTCACTCGAATGTTTATTTGCCATACAGCCTCCAAACTTTCCAGGTCAATATTTCAAGTCTAACTCATTAATCAAGCGGCACTTTCTTTCTTATGATGTTTGCAAAAAATAATCAAAGACCACAAACTGTGAGAGAAGGGGCACGCACAACATCAAACATATGCTATGGGAATCAAAGAGGTAACTGATAACTGGTGCTCTTTTTTTTTTTTCATATATATCACCAAACGATGCGAATCCTTTCTAAGATCTTTTTTTCTTATGCTCTTTTAAAGTTGCTTCAATGTGAAGGAATATGTTCTAATGCATATGTGATTAATGTCCTGAATCTCCTGATAAATCTATACAAGTGGCCTATGTCTGTTGATGTGATTGGTCCTGCCATGTACATGATTCCCTAGCTATTGATAAATCCATACATCTGTGATTAACTTTTCTACTTTAAAAAAAAAATAAAAAATCCCTAGCTGAATAAGTAATGAAAATCTCAACTAATGGAGCCACAAATAAATCAACATATATTTTTTTACAATTTGTCAATTTTTTCACAATTTTGTTTAATTTCTTAAATTTTCTTTTTCAAAATATAATTTTTTTTAATATCACTTTTGTTATATAAATTTTCAATTTTTCTTGTCAAAATGCAAAATCTAATTTTCATTTTTAAAAAATATATATTTTATTACAATTTGTCAATCTTTTCACAATTTTGTTTAATTTTTTATATTTTCTTTTTCAAAATATCATTTTTTTTATTGAAATCTTTTTTTTTTCAAAGTTATCAACATTATTCAAAGTTCTTAATTTTTTTTTTTTTCAAAATGTAGATTTTTATAAAATTACAATTTTTTTAAAAACATTATTAATTATTTTTTCTAAGCTTCTTAACTATTTTTCTATTTTAGGTTGTACCTGAGCATTAGAGACGGTTAAGGACCATCTCTAATACAGACGGTCTTCCACGATCCTAGAAGACGGCTAAGGACCGTCTCTAATAGAGACGGTCAGTAACAGTCTCTAATAGAGACGGTTTTTCACAAGGCAATAAGACGGCTAAGGACCGTCTCTAATAGAGACGGTCAATAACAGTCTCTAATAGAGACAGTCATTGACAATCTCTAATAGAGACGGTCTATGACAGTCACTAATAGAGACGGTTTTTGACAGGACAATAAGACGGCTAAGGACTGTCTCTAATAAAGATGGTCTTTGACAGTCTTAGATTACAAGTAAAAGATGGCCAATGACTGTCTCTAATACGGACGGCCAGTGACCGTCTCAAATGACCGCATATAAGACGGTCGAAGACCGTCTCTAATGCAGACGGTCTTTGACTATCTCAGATGAGGTATATAAGACGGTCAAAGACCGTCTTAAATTATTTGTGGACGTATAACATTTAAATACAATATTAGGGATGGTCATGAGCCGTCCCTAATTTTAGAGATGGTTTACGGCCGTCTCTAAAGTGTCGTTAAACCAAGCAATTTTAGAGACGGTCCAGAACCGTCTCTAAATCTGTCATTTTTTTCCATTTTTCACGTAGTGCTAATTTATTGAGGAAATTATTTATTTATTCCACTGACTTTGACATGAAAATTCATGAATATGACATGATGTTGGATGTCCTATGAAGATTTTTGTTTTGCATACAGGCATGAAAAAGATGCAAACATTATAGAGCATTGATTGTTTCAACATGTTCCTTTTATCTTATTGATATTGAAAAAATTATACTTGTTTTCTGGATAGGATATTTCCGTGGTTCTGATGATTTTTTTTTAGATCATTTTTATATTACAGGATAGTGCTTTCTTGTTGGGTTGGCTCTATGTCTAGAGGAGTATTATATTTCACAATGAGGAAGTAGTTGCAGCTGAATTTCTTTTTCTTTTAATTAGGAACTTTGGAAGAAGCTAGAAATATAATAGCTCTGCCAAATAATTGAGTTATAAATTATCTATTCAGTTTCTCTTTCATATTTTCATCACTTTTTGGTGCGTATCTCCAAGGCATTGAACAATATCGAAATGACACAAAAACGGTCACATTTGAAGGCCTATTGAGTTAACTTTCAAACAAGCCTGGATATTGAAGTATGTGTGATTTAAAATGCACTTAGGTTACTAAAGTGAGTAATATCTCATGATGTAGCAATTAGACATTTTTTTACCTTTTTTATTTTTTATAATAATGAATGGCAGCTTTTCTATTAAAAAACTAGAGGAATGGTCTTCATTACATGTCAAATTGAGTTGGTTGATTGCTTGCCTTTCTTACTACAAATACTCCTTTGAGTTGCAACACAATCATACAAGGAAGACTTCCAAAATCCCCTCGCCAAGAATTTTAGCCTATGTTTCCTAATTTAATGTTATCAATTTTTCTTATCAATCTTGCATTTTTAACAGTGTGAAATAATCCATAAAACTTCAACTTGCATAGAGTGTTGCCTGATTGTGTTATACTTTCTTCAATCATTTAAAATTGTGGAATTTGGGGCTTTGGCACATTATGGATTTCTCTCTTTTTTGCCTCAGAATCTTGCTGAAGCAAAAAAGAATAGCCGAGTCATGCATGCTTAGCAAGGTAAGAGTCATGTATTGGATATTCTATTATGCATAGGTTTTCATTACTCGTTCCTAAGACTAATCACGAGTTCACAACTACTAGAGGCTAGTCTGTTATGCATAGGTTTTCGTTACTCATTCCTAAGATTAATCACAACCACTGGATGTGATTACTCGTTAAGCTACAACAAAGAACTTTTTGGCAATGTTGTTGTTGATGAAAATGCAGTAGGTGCATGTGCCCAGCTTGTCTTTGCACGTTAGATCATTAAGTCTCCATGATGAAGTTTTTTCATGCTATGTTGCTTTAGGTCTGTGTAACCATAGTTGAAATAATGGTTTTGGATCACCTGGAGATTGAAACCAATACTACTTGCACTGCCTCATTCCATCCTGTGCAGCAGAACTCCATATGAAATGCCATTTTGTTTAGGGCATCTAAGATTGTACATGTGATTTTGTTGCATCTAAGATAATTTGTCCTTGTTACCAATTTATGCAATTTCATGGTTTATGATTTGGGGTGTTTGGTTTCTTTTACTTGTCCTTTTAACTATCATCTTTCACTAGTTATTTGAAATGCCGATAATTGCTTACTTCTTCCTAGTTATCTGTTCTCCTGCACAAGCAATAAAAAAGGTGAAATTTAAAAATCCATTGTTTCTCCCATCATTCCAAAAAAAGTGTCCTTGTCTTCCTATATATTAGTTACAGATATTGATTGTTCTGTTGATTGTAGGTAGGACTTGAGGGGAATGCTAATGGACAATGGTGGTTGGATGCTATCGGGAAGGCCCTTGAATAAGGAACAACGTTTGAATGGGTAGGATCTAGGCAGTTGGCTATTTCATAGCGACATTTATTCTCAAAAGATCCTTGGGAAGTTCTCTGGAATTCCTTATCCCCTGCTCTTTTGCTTTTCAATTGTTGAGATATGTTATTACTATCAGAACTAGAAAGGAAGATACATGAGCTTATTGACATTTTATGGTCTGAGGTTAGCTATAGTTATTTTGGCATCTGTGTATGCAGAGTGCAGATTTTCATCTGCTAGAAAGGTACTTAAGAGAAGCTAGATTTGGTTCAAAAATCCTTTTTTGCCAAATATTCCTGTACTACACACCATCTTGAAAGACACCAAATTAACAAGTAAATCTGAATTCCCTTGAGTACTCTTGTTCCATGAATTGGATTTACATATTTCTAGAAGGATGCAAAACTAAGGGCCTGTTTGTTAAATTTGAAATCCGAAGTCTGAATCTGAAGTCTAAATCTGAAATCTGAATTTGAAGTCGGAAAACTAATCACATATGGATTTCAAGAGTCAGCTTCTACCCTGATTTTGAACTATTTAGGCTAGACCTATTCAAAGTTTTCATTTTACTTTGCCTCATGCAGCCCTTCTACAGTCCTACTTCTACATAATATGATCTAGACTTCCAAAATCATAACCAACCATTTTAGCTCTCCTACCTGATATGGTTTCCAATTTTAAAGGTGATACTTTTGTCCTTCTATATCATATGTATGCAACTGATGCTTGATGTGGAAATTTGGCCCTTTTGAACCTTCCCTAATTGCATAAGTGGCTGAACCAGCTTTGTATGTTACACATAATTTGTCATCCACTAGTTTCTGTAAATGAAGATAAGATGATTGATCTTAACAGTATGGTCGTCATGCACATAGAAAATGCTTGCAATGAATTTTTATGAGTACTAGGTAGCCTATTAATGAAAACAATGTCTCCATCCATAATACGTCTGTTTATGATTTGACCAACTTTCAAATATGTATGCCCTTTTGAACCTTCCCTAATTGCACAAGTGGCTGAACCATCTCTGTGTATTACAGATAATTTGTCATCACTAGTTTCTGTAAAAGAAAATAAGAGGATTGATCTTAACGGTATGGTTGTCATGCACATAGACAGAAAATGCTTGTAATGAATGTTTATAAGTACTTAGTAATTTTGGAGTCCTTGGTTAGGCTTTGGGCTGAAAGTACGAGTGCTGGAGCTGACGCTTTCGGAGTCCAAACTCATTCTTTTGAAAAATAGAAAAATGAGAATATTAGTAAATATGGATTTTCTTGTTAAGAAGAAAATGGAAGGTAAAGAAGAGACATAACTGAAACTTTGCACTGTGAAAAGTAATATTAACCATCTTACTTTTCCCGTTGAATTTAACGTCAAGGAAATGGACCTTTTCCAAAAAACCATGGATTTAAAACCATTAAATCCTTTTCAGAAATCTAAGCTTATTGAACTGAATTGAATTATTACAAGTCAATTTTGTTGAATATCCAAACGCAGGGTTTCCATGAATTAGGCAAATGAATTCATTCTAACCCATTTGGTTGAATATCCAAATGCAAGGATTTTTTAATTTATTATTATTATTATTTTTTTGTGATATGCAATAACTTTTCAGAATTCATATGTAGGTGCATACTTGTGCTCATTCACATGGACTTTGACTATCTTTCTTAAATTTCTTTGGTTTTTCTAATTTTGAATTTCTAGGCCCTAAAACAGGATTTGAGGTGTCGTCAATAATGCTAACAGAATCCTTCAGGTTAGATTGTTGATTGAACCTGATTTTATTTAAATGATCTTAATAATCCATTTTATTTAAATGAGCAGACCCGGATGTGCGTCGGAGCTATCCGAATGTTGAGCAGGGGTCCTTAGAATGTGGGAACCGCTGTTATGACAATGATGAAGCTGTCCATTTCTTATGGACAGCATTGGAGTGGCCTGGCCATTTGGACAGGCCGTGTTTATATCTGTATTTGCTCGAAATTGATGGAGCAGATCCGGATGTGCGTCGGAGCTATCTGGATGTTGAGTGAGGGTCCCTGGAAGGTGAGAACCACTGTTATGACCATGATGAAGCTGTCCATTTCTTATAGAAAGCATTGGAGTGACCTGGTCATTTGGACAGGTCATGTTTATATCCGTATTTGCTCAAAAATGATGGAGCAGACCTGGATGTGTGTCGAAGCTATTCGGATGTTGAGCGGGGGTCCCTAGAAGGTGGGAACCGCTGTTATGACCATGATGAAGCTGTCCATTTCCTATGAACAATATTAGAGTGGCCTGGCCATTTGGACAGGCTATGTTTATATCTATACTTGCAGGGACCACACCCTTAACTTATAACCTAAACCTATTCTTAAGTCCCAAAACATATAACTACAACCTAAACTTTAATCTATAACCTAAACTCAATTCCCTAAACTCTAACCTACAACCTAACCTAAACCTATACTTATAACCTAAACCTATTCTCAAATTTCAAAACCTATAACCTAAATTCAATTCCCTAAATCTGAACTTATAACCTAACCTAAACCTCCACTTATAACCTAAACCTATTCTCAAAACCCCAAACCTATAACTATAACCTAAACCTTAACAAAAACCTATGACTTAAACCTATAACCTAAACTCAATTCCCTAAACCTTAACCTACGCCCTAACCTAAACTTATTCTCAAATCCCAAAACCTATACCTTAAGCCTAAACCTTAACCTATACCTATAACCCATAACCTGAACCTATAACCTAAACTCAATTCCCTAAACCTTAACCTATAACCTAACCTAAACCTATAATTATAACCTAAACCTATTCTCAAATTTTAAAACCTATAACTATAACTTAAACCTTAACTAAAAACCTATAACGTATAACCTAAACTCAACTTCCTAAACCTTAACCTACACCCTAACCTAAACCTATACTTATAACCTAAACCTATTCTCAAATCCCAAAACCTATAAACCTAAACCTAAACCTATAATCTAATGTTATAACCTATAACCTAAACCTAAACCTACACTTATAACCTATAACCTAAACCTAAACCTAAAACCCAAATGTAAACCCGATCTCGAACTCGAACCCGATTTCCTAAACCTAAACCTTAACATATTATTAAATCCCTGAACCTAAACCTAAACCTATAACCTAAACTCAATTCCCTTAACCTTAACCTATAACCTAACCTAAACTTAAACATATAACCTACACTTATAACCTAAACCTAAACCTATAACCTTAACCTAAATATAAAACCTAAACCTAAACCTATACTTATAACCTAAACCTATTCTTATAACCTAAACCTATTCTCAAATCTCAAAACCTATAACCTAAACCTATAACCAATAACATAAACCTAAACTTACACTTATAACCTATAGCCTAAACCTAAACCTAAAACCCAAACGTAAACCCGATCTCGAACCCGAACTTGATTTCTTAAACAACCTTAACATATTCTCAAATCCCTAAACCTAAACCTACACTTAATCCTAATCTCAACTCCCTAAACTAAACCTAAACCTAAACTTGAAAACCCAAACCTAAACCCGATCCTGAACCCGAACCCGATTTCCTAAACCTAAACTTATAACCTTAACCTAAACCTATTCTCAAATCTCAAAACCTATAACCTAAACCTAAACCTATATAACCTTAACCTAAACCTTAAACTTAACCTATAACTTAAACCTTAACCTATAACCTTAACTTATAACCTAAACTTATAACCTAAACTCAATTTCTTAAACCTTAACCTATAACCTAACCTAAACCTAAACCTATAACCCGAACCCGATTTTCTAAACATAAACCTTAACGTATTCTCAAATCCCTAAACCTAAACCTACACCTAATCCTAATCTCAACTCCCTAACCTAAACTTAAGCTTGAAAATCTAAACCTAAACCCGATCCCGAACTCGAACCCGATTTCCTAAACCCAAACTTATAACCTTAACCTAAACCTATTCTCAAATCTCAAAACGTATAACCTAAACCTATTCTCAAATCTCAAAATGTATAACCTAAACCTAAACCTATATAGCCTTAACCTAAACCTAAAACTTAACCTATAACCTAAACCTTAACCTATAACCTTAACTTATAACCTAAACTCAATTTCCTAAACCTTAACCTATAACCTAACCTAAACCTAAACCTAAACCTATAACCCGAACCCGATTTTCTAAACCTAAACCTTAATGTATTCTCAAATCCCTAAACCTAAACCTACACCTAATCCTAATCTCAACTCCCTAAACTAAACCTAAACCCGATCCCGAACCTGAACCCGATTTCCTAAACCTTAACTTAAACCTATTCTCAAATCTCAAAACCTAAAACCTAAACCTAAACCTAAACTTGAAAAACCTAAACCCGATTCCAAACCCGAACCCGATTTCCTAAACCTAAACTTATAGGTTATAGTTTAGGTTTAAGTTTAGGTAATAGGTTATAGGTTAAGGTTTATGTTTAGGGTATTTTTGTTTATAATGTTAAGCTTATATGTATTTATGCATAAATGAATGTGATGTGGATAAGATTGTTTGTGTTTGCATGAATGTAGTTTATGTTTGGATGGATTTACTAGTTTGGGTTTAGATGGATGTGAATTTGAATATGATGAAATATATTATATAACAGTTGTATATCAGGATGAATATGATGAAATATATTGTAACAGGTGTATATCAGGAATTTTGTACGGAAATATTTTTTTTTAAAAAAGTGACTTTTAGCAACGAACATTTTCGTAGCTAAAAGTTTTGCAAATATTTTTTGCGACGAAAAGTTTCATAGTTAAAAGTTTTGCAAAACATTTTTGGTGACGAAAATTTTCACAGCTAAAAGTTTTACAAAATATTTTTAGCGATAAAAATTTTCGTAGCTAGAAGTTATGCAAATATTTTTTAGCGATGAAAAGTTTCGTAGCTAAAATTTTCGTAGCTAGAAGTTATGCAAATATTTTTTAGCGATGAAAAGTTTCGTAGCTAAAATTTTTGGAAAATATTTTTGGCACTGAAAATTGTCGTAGCTAAATGTTTTACAAAATATTTTTAGCGATGAAACTTTTCATAGCTAAAAGTTTTGCAAATATTTTTAGTGACGAAAATTTTCATAGCTTAAAGTTTTGCAAATATGTTTAGTGACGAAAATTTTCGTCGCTAAAAGTTTTGCAAATATCAGCGACGAAAATTTTTGTTGCTAAAAAGCTTACCTTTGGCGACGATTGAAATTTTTCGTCAATAATAACCTTTCTCGTCGGAGTATTAGTGACGAATTTAACGACGAAAATTTTCGTCGCTAAAAGTGTTTAGCTACGAAAGTTTGACTTTTAGCGACGAAAATTTTGTCGCTAAAAGTGAGATTTTTTGTAGTGATTGCCCTAGGTTGAGTGGACCATCTTGTTTTTTTTTTTTTGGTAGGGCATGTTCAAAGTGGGTCCTACATGATGAATGGCCTGGTCACCTTGTTGATCTCTCCATAAGCAAACTGCCTGACGAATTAAATTACCTCCTTGGCAATATATGTTAAATCTCCCACTCTCTTTGTTTGGTTATTTTTTTAGGCATGGCTACTGTGGAATTAAAACAAGGTGTTGGAGATGATTGATTCGGGGTTGGGAGGCACATTTTCACAATCCGAAGTCCCGAGATGCATCCAAATGGGGCTCTTGTGTGTGCAACAGTTTGCGACAGATAGGCCTACCATGGCATTTGTAGTTTTCATGCTTGGCAGCGATATCACAAATTTTCCTTCTCCAAAACAACCTACGTTTACTGAAAGGAGAAGCCCGTTGGAATTAGATTCGTTGCAAAGGAGACAAAATATGCTCAGTGAATGAAATCACTGTTACCATCATACAAGGCCGATAACACAGAAATGTCACCTACTTACAATAATATTATTTTGGACCTGACTCTCTGTAGTGCTAATGTGGCACACTTGTAAGAGATCCAGTCCATTCATCAAGTGAACTCAACTGAATTGGTGTCATTGACCAAAAAATACATTCAATTACGTTGCCGGGTGGACCACATGCCTTTACTTGCAAACTCTTTACCATTATATGGTTTGAAATGCCCTCATAGTTAGGGTTCTTTGTGTCAAGAAGACAATGATACTACAAAACTGGGAGAAAATTATATGTTATTTACTAACCCCAACATGGGTATATATACATGAAGATACTAAATCACTACCTAATCTCTAGCTAATTATATGTCATATATATAATGGTTTACACCTAACAAATCTAAACAATAATCTTTGTGGGGATTTTACTTTGCTTATCTCACACTCCTATCAAACTATGGATGGGGGAATGACATCAAGTTGCCGATCAAATAATCATACAACGAGTAATTTTGAGAGGCAACATATGATAGGGTAATTTAATGAGCCAAGTATTTTTGTGAATGAAGTGGCGATCAATCTCTATGTGCTTGGTACACTCATGAAAAACTGGATAAGAAATAATTTGAACGGACTTGGTATTATATGCAAATAATTGAGGAGGAGACTAAAGAGGTATGAGTAAGTCACCTAGGAGACTTGTCAACTATGTTATTTCATTGCAAGCTAGTAATATGGTATGATAATCCGTCTTTGCAAAAGACCTATTGTCACACCCTAAAACTAGTGATTGCGCTCTCCAACTTCACAATCATTACTACTAAATTGCTCTAGCTTCCTCACCACGCACTAAACTTGGCGAATGAGGCCACCAAATTCCCAAATTCCAAATCCAGCTTGTGGCATATGTGTATTTTTTTTAATTATTATTATTATTTTTTAATACTAGCTAGGTGAGCAATGGAAATGTAAAGAAATGCATTCTCATAGCATCCATGAATCAAAAGGGTAACCCAATCTTTCTAAGGAAGGATTACCAAAACTATATCCACACATCACCAAAGTATCATCCAAAATTCATAATGTTTACATGCCCAAAGTCTGAAATGGAAGAAGCAATAAGAATGATATCCATCTAGGCAATTCAGCTCTGGTGGTATGATAAAAAGCACATAAGAGAACATGGGTATGGGCAAACAAGCTCATGGATCATACTACGTGCCAGACGGTGAATATGACTGATTAGAGAATGAGTTTGATATCTTTGGTAGCACTCGAGGCATTACGGTGCAAATTCATCGATTTCAATTGTGTCCTTAAAATTTCTAATGGGGAACTCATAGTAATAAAGGCACAGAGGAATAGAAACCATTACAAGTTGATCGGGAGTACTTCATTAGGTGGAGTTGCAACAATTAAACCAGATTGGAAACAAGACTCATCAACAGACCTACTGACATAGACCTTATATGGCGACCCAATACAATTTCAAGCTGAAGGAAATGAATGTAAAGATTGTCTTCTTGCATAGGGAATTAGAATAACATATTTATATGAAGCAATTAAAAGGCTTTGAAATAAAACAGGCATAGAACAAAGTTTTCAGGTTAAAGAGGTTATTGTATGGCCTGAAAAGTCGCTTACGCAGTAGGATAAAAAATTTAATTCTTTCATGATGAGTCGGAGGTTTATCATACGTGAATATGGTCATTGTGTCTATTATAAAACACTTAGTAATGAGAAATTCATTTTCATAGTATTGTACATCGATGACACCCTTATCTCCAGTCAAAACATGTCTGAGATTGACTTACTGAAATTTAGTTATCAGAGACATTCATGATGAAAGATCTGGGGATGGTAAGGAGAGTTATTAGCTTTGATATGCACAAAAACAGGAAGAGGAGCAAGCTTTGGTTATCTCAAGCAGAATACATTGAGAATGTATTGATTAAGTATGAGATAGACAAGGCAAAGCCGGTTGACATTTCCAACATGATTCACTTCAAGCTTTCTTCAAAACAATGTTCTAAACCAGATGAAGAAAAGTATGATATGTCTTATGTGCCTTATTTGAATGTGATTAGCTGCTTAATGTATGTCATCGTCTGTATGAGACCAGATATTTTACATGCAGTGGGCATTATTAGCAGATACAAGTTTAACCCTGAAAAGCAACACTGTGAAGTAGTGAAATGACAACTTTGATACGTTTGAGGTACAGGACTACGTCTTATCATTTAAAAAATCAAGGGCCAAGTTAGTAGGTAATGTGGATTCTGATTACGCATGCATTGTGGATACTAAAAGGCCGACTTCCAGTTACTCGCTTGTGCTAGCAGGTGAAACAATCAGTCAGATATTGAAGCTTTAATTTGTGGTGGCTCTTTTCACGATCGAAGCTGAGTATATGGTAGTGATGAATGCATTTAAAGAAGGTTCTTGGTTGAGAGGGATGATAAATCAGTTGAGCCTTTAACAGGAGGCCATGTCAGTTAATGTGATAGTGAAAGCACAATTAATTTGGACAAAAATTTTGTTTATCACTCTTGTACTAAACATGTTAATGTTCATCACCATTTTATCTGACGAGTGCTTAAGGAATGATACATGCTCATTAAAGTGGTTCCCACTAAAAAGTACAAGTTCTGTGCAACTTCTCTGGGCTTGGTGAAAGCATAAAAAGAAGATGAAGTGTGCACGACAAGTGATGGTGGAGTTAGAATGCAAGGTAGAATTAGAGATGAGGAAAAATGAGTTATGAAGATTGTAGATTTAAGACATGGTGGAGATTATTGTTGATGTCTTCAAATCTGAAAATCTACAGATCTGTCGATGACAACTTAATGTTATCGAATAGACATCGATGTCATTGAAAAATCTGAAAAATCCATATTTTATCATTGGAACATTTTTGTATTTACTTCAATGTCATCAAAGATGTTTGATGCCATTAATAGTCAGTCGATGCCATCGAATGTCCCATTGAACAAACGCGCAAAGTTACGCAGAGTTGCGTAAGTGCAGGATTTGTTTCCTATTTCGATTGTAATTCTCATACAGGCTATATATATGGGTGAAATCGAGAATATGGTGTATCTGAAGGATTTCTAATTTGTTACAAAAGGTTTCAAGGGCTTATAAGGGTGATTTGAGGCTTGTTCGAATCGGGTAATTTTTCTCTTCTAATTTCCTACTTTCATATTGCATTATTGTCGCTTTGTGCCAAGGTTTTTTCTTACAAGCATTTTTTCACGTTAAATTTAGAGTGTTTATGATTGGACTTGATTGTGCGATTAGAATACTTTGTTTGATACATCTTTGTACGCTTCACACCCCCAACCCCCCCACGTTTTTTAACGAAATGACTTCATCTGTATACATCCGAGCATGGCAAGTGTACATCCATTCGGGCCGGCCTCGACAAAAAGATACGGGCCTGACCTATCATATAGAGCTCAACCAAAATATTTACAAAAATCCCCACCTGAAATCAAACCTTAGTAATTGATCATAATCCGACTTTGTCAAGAAAAATCATACCTCGAACCTGAGGAGGGAGCTCTGATTGATTCGTGTAAGAAGCTTGATTCTGAGAAGCGCTACCTAAGCGGGCCATAAAATTCGCCAGCGAGTTTCCTTCCCTAAGGACGTGCACCACTTTTGTATTGCCCCTCCTCCTGAGATGGTTGATCCTCCGCAACCACGCCTGCCACTTCCAACCTGACTGAGCCACTCCATTGAGAAGGTCGACTACCAGACGCAAATCCGTCTCAATAATGACATTGCTAAGACCCCTTTGTAAACTGATATACAACCCATCATACACTGCGCGAATCTCGGCTACAGTGTTAGTTCCAAAACCGTAACCAACTGAAAAGGCAAAGAGGAACTCACCCCTCGGCCCTCTACAGATTCCCCCTTCACCCGAACTACCCAGATTTCCTCTAGCAGATCTATCAACATTTACTTTAACCCATCCGGGCAGCAGCCTCTCCCACTTAATGAGAATGGGGCGGTCACACTTCTTTTATGGATCAACGAACCTCGATTTGGGCACTAAGGCCTATTCCCACTATTATGACTGCTATAATCAGAAAGGAAATCCGCCCACCCTTTGATCTTTACCACCACACGGTCAGAGCAGACTCACCTCCCTTTAAAAATTGTACCATTTCGAGTTTTCCACAACTCCCAAATAATAAAACAGGGAATCAACCTCATATATATCGAACTGTGTTGCATAGAGTCGACAACCGCCCCCCATTGAGAAAATCTTGCCTCAATTGACATAGAAGGCATGACGGTAATGCCCAACCAGCCACCAATAGCCGACCAAACTAATTGTCCCAAAATGCTGTTAACGAATAGATGGAGAGCAGATTCAGTGGCAAAATTTTAATAGACCCTACTATTGCAACAAACACACCTGGATGCGAGGTGAACACCTCGAGATTGCACAGCAGTATCGACGGGGACTGCATCTTGAATCACCTTCCAAACGAGTAGAGAAACTTTGGGAGGAAGCTTCATATGCCAAGCCCACCTTGACCAGCTCTGACTTGGGTTGGGGGCCCTAGACAACTCCCACGCAGATTTAACAGAAAAATTCCTTGACGGCGTTAACTGCCAAAATGGAGAATCCAAATCCTCTGAGATATAGAAGCCGGCTTGAAATACCTGGTCAATGACCTGCTGTGGAAGAAAGAGGAGAGCGGCTGACGGCGGAAGAGGTCCATAGGGGCCAAGCACCTGACGAACTTGGATGTCCTGCAGCCCAACCGGCACCTCTGTTTCAGCTAGATGGATGAGAGGGCCCAAACCCGTCCAATTCACCCTCCAAAAATTACAATTACCTACGCCTATTTGTCATTGGACATGAGATTCCACCGTAGGAATAAGGGCCCGAATATGCTTCCACAAATGAGAGGAAAGCCGTCTTGACAAAGCTAGCCCACGTGACAAATCGTGAATATGGTACTTAGCCATCATAAAGGATTTCCAGATATTTTCCTCATTTCCAAACACAAATTGCTTCGGCGGCCCCGAACATGAATTTTAGAGCCCATAAATGGATGCATTGGATTGATTTTTCACCCCACTATGGAGAGATTGCTCCCTACTATATTGTCTAATACGAAGAATCTAACCTCGAGGGAGAATAGCTTAGGTCCAACCTGTGAATATATGCAACTAAATCTGAACCGCCTAAAGCGTGTCCCACTTTATATGGGGCCTATCCTAAAATCCGTATGGATTAGATAATCTTTACCTTCGATTAATGTAACTCATTAGTTAAAATACTGGCATTTCAACCATCCGATAGTATTGGTGGGGCCAAGGGGTATGGATAGCTTAATTTGAGGTAAATATATGCCACGTGTATAATTGCTTTATATCCGTGAATGAGTGGTAAATAATGGGAAGGGAAATCTATGGCAATTTTCACACTACATGTCAACATCTACAACATGATCTAAGAGGTCCAATGTGATGGTCCATGGACTGCAATGATCAACCATTAAAGAGGAAACCAATGCAACCATTTGATTTATGGACAGCCAAAATCGTAGAATCTTTAATGGTTTAACTTTGATTCAACTTTTCGAATGGTTAGGATCGTTCTGGCAGAAAGAAAAGGAGGACCACGTATGTCCTACCTAACGTTGGACCTACCTCTCGAAGCGAGTCTTCCATCAGATTTTTTGTTGGAGTATTCCTACCACCAATTCATGGATGTTTGTTAACATTCATCAATAATTAAGACCGTTAATTTCTTATTAATGGTCCATTAGGCATCGATCCTGTGGTCAGTTAGCAGATTCTTGCAGCGTAATTATTGACTTATGACTCACAAAGATGGACAAATGACTTGAATAGCTCATCCAGGGACAAGTATCTCATGTGTACAAAATTGTGTTACAAACAACCCTACCCTAGTCATTCAGGACACTTCAAATCATACGATCGTCAAGAGTTTGTGTTTGAACATATGTGGCCCACCTAATGACCTGACTGAAATGGTTTTTTTGGCCAGCGACACAAATGCGATGGGGCACTTGATGAATGGACTGGATCTCTCGCAAATGTGATACATTGGCATTGTGGCAAGTCAGATTAGAAATCATACTGTTCCAAGTAGGTACCACATTTCTCTACGTTATCAGCCGTGGATCGTTGTAACATTTACTTCATTTGCTCAGCATATTTTATGACTCCTCTCTGAAGAATCTGATTCCAACTGGCTTCTCCTTTCGGTAAATGCAGGCTGTTTGGGTTTATGA
The DNA here is from genome assembly GCA_037074715.1 of Magnolia kwangsiensis. NCBI lineage: Eukaryota > Viridiplantae > Streptophyta > Magnoliopsida > Magnoliales > Magnoliaceae > Magnolia > Magnolia kwangsiensis. The sequence goes on from CM073584.1 coordinate 7,876,220, forward strand.
AAATTTGCGATATCGCTATCTAGCATGAAAACTACTGAAGATATGATTGGCCTGTCAGTTGCGAACCGTTGCACACATAAGAGCCCCACATGGATGCATCTCAGCACTTCAGATTGTGAAAATGAGTCTCCCAATGCAGTATCAATCATCCCCAACATCTTGTTTTCGTTCCATAATCGCCACACCTGAAACAATATGCAAACAAGGAGAGCTTGGAAGATTTAACGTATTTAGCTAAGGAAATATATTCATAGGACAGTTTGCTTATAGAACAGGGCGACTGAGACATTCATCATGTGGGGCCCACTTTAAACATGCCCTACTGCAAAAATCAGAATGGTCTACTTATTATGTAGACTTCGGAGAAAAAAGTGTGGTTTCAGAGAAAATTTATAATAATCTATATTAAACCTAGGCCAGTGCTTCTTTTTTTTAAAAAAAATATTATTATTATTTTTATATATAAAGAAAACTGTATATTGGATTGAGGGAACTGTACAGCAAGAATACAATTTTTTCAGGCTGCCCTTCGCTACAAACCTAGGTCAGTGCTTATTCATGGTTTGACCCTCCTGATGAATGGACCCAATTCTCTCTGCTCTTTCACTGCTAAGATAGATGGTGGTTTGAAAACTCCACTTACATGACCCAACAAGCTTAGAGAGTGTTCGTGGTGATAAAATCCAGTGTTCCTTTTACCACTCATAATCTCTAACAACAAGACCCCAAAGCTAAAGACGTTGGATTTCTCTGAAAACCGTCCTTCCATGGCATACTCTGGGAACATATAGCCACTGCATTCGAATAACTTATATTAGTTTCTTTGTGTTAGGAATGTGATTCTCAAATAACGCAGGCTAAGTAATATATTAGTTATTCAAATGAAGCAATGACATGTAGGCTGTGTTTGTATGCACAAGCCAATTGAATTGTGAAAACATTCAATTCTGCTGAGGGGAAACGCAAATTTTGAAAATATTTCCTGGCTATGTTTGGATATATCATTCAGTTGAATTTCAATACTAATTCAGTCATCACAGCCTCAATGTGAATGCTTGGGAAGGAAATTGGAAATTGGTTATTTTCACTTTTTCAAAGTAAGACTGATTGCAATTTAATTCTGTAGTGCATCCAAACCTGGCCTAAGAAAGAACTTAGTATCAAATTCAATTATATATCATAAATGATGTTATTCATCAAAATATACTCTATGAAAAGTAAAACATCTGATTGTTGTGACAAAAACATAAAAAGGGAATGATCCTATGCAACCAGCTTTGAACATGATAACATGCAAATAAGGTGCATTGGACAATCATCAATCTAGAGATTAAAATTTATCCAGACCAGTCTTCATGGTGGGGTGGTCGATCGGTGCAAAATCACATTGTTGATATAATCGATTAATGGTTTGCAAAATGGAGGAACGTGAGAGAGATGACCGAGGTGGAGATGGACCATGGGAGCTTGTCTCTTCCCAGACAACTAGGCACTACAAATCCCTGTTCTGCCTCTTTGTAGCAAACCTCACGTTTGATACAACGGTGGATGATCTGCTCCGAATCTTCGGATGTTTTGGGAAAGTTACGGAAGCTTTTGTTCCATGGAATCGAGTCCTCAATCAATTGCATGGATTTGCTTTCATACGATTCTATTATGAACAGGATGCTCTTAATGCCATCAATTGTCTCCATGGCAGAAGGATTGATGGGAGGGTGGCGCATGTGGATTGGGCGAAAGAAACAATCGGAACTAGGGCAGAACCGGCTGTCACGACTATTCCCCATTCTCAACATAATAAGCCAAAGCCGAAACGGCAGTTCGAGAATGCGGTCTTCAAACCCTCACTGAGACCTAATGTGATGCAGGAAGCTTTAGGGTTAACTACTGTAGCTGATCCGCGAGCGGTGGAGACACGACTCCAACGGTTGCAACTATCTTTGGTGGGGACAGCGATGGACCACGACATTCGCTTTGATTGCCTACAGCGTACTTTAAAAGATTCAGAAGTGGATATTGTGCGGATGTCTGAAACAAAGTTCCTTTTGTCCTTTGGATTGGCCGAGGTGATGTCCAATTTCACCATCAACTCTGCTTTACATTCGGAAATGGGGCTTTAGTCGGTGGAGAAATGGTCTCAGGAGGAGGTGATTGGAGGAGAGGGTGTCTGGGTGAGACTGTTCGGTATTCTCACCCACGCTTGGATTGAATCGGTCATCCTCGACCTAGCTAGCTATTTCGGGAAGATCGTACAAATCGATTCCAATTCCCAATTTGGCTATTTCCAAGCGTTTGCCCGAGTTAAGGTGATTCTCAAGCCTAGTATTAGCTTCAAAGATGTTCTTCGTCTACAGGTGTTGGGAAAGGTATATCCCATCGTGGCTGAAATGGAACCCCTTTTCAAGATTGGAATATTATCGGGTCCAGGACCAACTATCAAAGAGGGCACTAGAGATTGGGTGCTGCGTCGATTTCATGGAAATTCAGATCCCACTACAGATGCTCAAGGAAATGCCTCAGTCAGGATGGAACCTCTTATTCAGGTAAATAGGGGCCAAATATCTGCTATCCACATGAATGCTACAGAATCTGCTGAAGCGCCATCTAGGTTGATCACCGCCACAAATCTGGATATAGCTGGCAGTTCTAATGCTAATGCGGGTTTTACAGACAACTCGTGTGAGAATGCTCCACCCATTACAGGTGTTTGACAAAACGCTGAGCCTGGCGAGAGCCATATCAATTCCATCTCGACAAGTGTAGTAGGTCACGGCCCTGCTGACCCTGAGCCTCAAATCCTCATCCCGATGCAAAGTTCATCGGATCAGAATATTAGTAATTGTTGCAATTTAATTGCGGGAGATGTAGTTCTTCGTAGTAAACAGACAGGGCAAGACAGGGGCGTATCTAGCAGCCAACTACAGCACGATCCTCATCTGGCGTCTCCACACCATCCAACTATAGCAGGTAATCATGTTAGGGCTCAATCTGTGGGTAACCATCTGGCCACAAACCAGCGGGTTTTGCAGTAGGTTTAGGTTTTCAACAAGTCCCACAATGTTCCGCCCAGTCAAGGGGAAGTAGCTATGCTGTGTGGATTACAGCCTTTTGAACACTGTCTGCAGAATAGCGACCGTGCAACCAGACAGTTGATTAGGTTTTATCCTGACGAGTTTTAGCAAGATTTAGTTGGGACCCTTGATAGTTTCTGTAATCCTCAGGATAACTAGATCCACCCGATTGAAATGAACCAAACGAATGGGAAAGAAAATGTTCTTCCGGATATCTCAGCTGTGACAATCCAAACTAAGAGGGTGATGGCAGAGCAGGCAGTTAGAAGTATAGAATGGCAAAGGAACCCATGTGTCAGGGAGGGGAATAGTCAGGGTAGCAATCCTCCTTCTTCTCCTGTATTGGAAAGGATTCATTCCTTTGCGGAGAGAGCGACTTTGGAGGTGGACCTCTCTACTCATTTTGCCTCAACTGTCAGACCTGTGAGTGCTCCCATGGGAAATCCGGAAGATGGTTGTGCTAGCCCAGCTACCAATCAGTGCGTGGGACAGAAGCAGAGTCAGGATATGGATTCGGATCCTGAGTTAGAGATTGAAAGCAGGCTTAAGGGGTTGATAGATATTGATCTCCGAGGAGAAAAGGTAGGACAGACAAAGGACAAAAAAGAAAGATTTTCAAGTCGGAACAGGAGCCTTTACTCGAAAGGAAGCTGGAGCTCAAGGCTGCGAAGGATGAGGAGACAGGCCATGAATTTTGGATGTATTACGGATGGATAACGCCATTATTTGGAATGCGCGTGGAGTCGGCAATGCACTTACGATTAAATCCCTTAAACAGATGGTAAAGAAATACAATCCTTGTCTCCTGGAAATCTTAGAACGTATGTAATCTGATAGGAAAGGTAGCACTGGGCCTGAAGTTGGGCTTCCATTGTTCAACTTCCAACAGTGAACAGGGGGGGAAAATCTGGGTTTTCTTTCGAAATCAGCTGACTGTCCAGACGATCACGGCTTCAAATTAGATGCTGACTTTATCCGTCTTTATCCCTTTTCGAAATGACCCTGTTTCCTTTTCAGTAGTGTATGCTAAATGTTGTAAAATCCAGAGGAGAGCGCTTTTGAGTGAAATTGAGCATATGGGCAGGTTGACCCAAGGGGTCTGTGAAATAGCTGTGAAGACCATTTGAGTTGAAGTAGGAATATGCCGATATGTCCTAGAGGGGGGGTGAATAGGACTTTTTAAAGTTTTTATGATTTATTAAAAATCCTATCATACTAATCCTATCACAGAGTACAGATTAGGATTACTCAAAATTAACTCTACTGGCTTCCAAGCCTGGTAGAGGATCCAATCACAGAACTATTTAAATGATAAGCATGGAGCAGTTATAGTCTATGATGGATGTGACTGTGTGTGAAGTGTGAGGAAATATAAATGCAGTTAATGTAATCACACAAAAGATCAGGCACAAGAATTAATCGCAAATATAGTCATTTATAGTGGTTCGACTACTTGTCTACTCCACTCCCGGCTGCCACACTCAACCCTTGAGTATACCGGATTTCACTAAGGAGGTTTTCCATGGTTCACCTCAAACCTAAGGTTTTAAATCAGGTTCACCTTCAACCTTTACAAAGGTTTCTACTCGGTTCACCTCAAACCATGGAGTTTTACTGGTTCACTCCTAACCAGATATTTATGCTCTCCATAGAGCAAGGGTCAACACAACACCCCCACATTTAGGCATACTGGCCAATGATCTCCCCTAAGACCCTAACGGAGGTTTTACCAGGTTCACCTCTAACCTAGAGTTTTACTGGTTCACTCCCAACCAGATGTTTATGCTCTCCACAGAGCAAGAGTCCACACAATGCACCCCGCATGTATACTCCCGTCGGAAGCCTCCCTGAGGACTTCAAAGGGTGAGACCACTTAAGACCCAATCCTAAAAAGGAATGATCACAAGTGTCCTTTGAACTCTAGATACTTACAGAGAAGTTGATGAGTCTCAATCAGCGCGGTGACGAAGATCTCCTCCTTATTGTTGAAGAGTCTTCTGTTCCCTTGATCCGCAACACAAAAGATGTACTAGTACTTGGCTTTGGGTTGGGTTAAGGTTAGGACAAAAATCCACTCTCTTAGAATTTTTCTATAAGGAAGATAGAGTGATTCCTGTCATCTATTCATTCAAGGTATCCCAGCTTAATGATATACCATTAATATAGTTGCTGAAGGATCCTTGAATGTGGAAGTTCATTCCCCAATCCACTCTATTGAATGTTAATGGTAAGAGTGGATTGGAATATGAACTCCCGTGAGAGAAAGGGCTTTGGGTAAATGATGTGAAGATTGAAACACTCAAAAGCACTCTCTTCTCTCTCTACCAGCAATGAAGACAAGCCCCTCTTTAAATAGACAAAAGGTTCCAATGGATATAAAACGGTCACATTTATGACAAAGTTCGATATCATCGAGCAGGGTCAATATGATCAAGCGCATACTCTCGATTGTATCGATGGTCTGCTCGATGACACAAACTCAATCTAATTTACTTTTGGAAACCTTTTGCCAGCTGGTCGATAGAATCGATATAGGTGTCGATGTCATCGGATTTCGAACTCCGATTCCATCGATACTGGGATCGAGTTATCGACATTTAAAAAATGAGAGAGACTAGATTGAAATATTTCAGGTTTTTAGGATATGATCGGGGAACAATTGATGTCATCAGAATTTGTATATCGATGATATCGGAGACTGTGTCGATGGGATCGATAAATCGTATAGATTTACCTATAACCACGCTGGACAGTTTTATGTCCAGTCTCGATCCAATCGACTCAGTCTCGATAGCATCGACATATGAATATCGATTTCCTCAAAGGGCACCCGATCAAAGTTAAAAATAACCTGAAATATTTGTTGGAAGAAATGCGCGCCCAAGGTCGATATCATCGATGGACTTCTGATTTTATCGATGTTTGATTTCAGATCATATTGAAAGAGGATCGATATATCAAAGGACCTTAAGATTTTCTTATAAAAACAGGGGCGCTGGAACTATTTGTCAATAATATCGAGCCATGTTTCGATGGGCTCAATCTTTGAATATCGATGGATGTATTGATATATCGATAAATCCGTCCAGATGAGTATGCGGTTGCTGGACACATTCGTCCTCATTTGATTGTATCGATTGAGATTCCGAGGACATCGACAGTGATCGAGAAGTGTTCCGATATAATCGATAGAGCAAGAAAACTTAGAGATTTTTCTTTTAAGATAAAAAGTTTTCTCACCCATAAATCCTAAGATGTTTAGCAATTTTTAAGGGTTTTATTCACCTGGTGTTTTGAGACATGAGATGTGAGGCTATGATATACCTATGACGAGCTTCCACACATCCGGTTGAGGCAGACGCTTAAATTGATCTTCCTATGATGCTCTGCAGTCTGACTGTCTCAACACACACACTAATTGACAAACAAGGGCACTAGCAGGTGCACTTTTAGTCTGGGCCATTGGGGGGGATTTCGATGTGGTGGTTAATCCGAACGAAAGAAGAGGGAGTCGTGCAGGTGATAGCACTAGCATGGAGGAATTTGCGGATATGATTCACAACTCCGGCCTCGTTGATGCGGGTTTCGGTGGTAACCGGTTCACTTGGTGCAACAATCGAGAAGGTAACGCTAGGGTGTGGGCAAGGTTGGACAGAGTGCTTCTTAATACTTCCTGGATGTCGGCGTTTCCTTTATTTCGAGTTGAACACCTCCCCCAAATTAACTCCGATCATGCGTCGCTTCGTCTTGTCTTCCCATCCCAGGAGACCCTAAAGGTCAGACCTTTTAAATTCCTTACTATGTGGACCTTGCATGATTCATTTCTGCATCAAATTCACAAGGCTTGGGAAGGTGTTTGCTCCCCTCATTCGATGATTAATGTCCAGTTTAAGTTGAAAAAAACTAAACAAATTTTAAAAATGTGGAACAAGGAAACTTTCGGGAACATTTTCCATCAGGTTCAGACTGCTGAAGAGGAGCAGGAAGGGATCGATTTCCATATGCAATCAACCCATACTAAAGAGCTCTCCCGATAATATGTGGTAGCTAAGCTCAAGCTAAACCAGCTCCAGGTTATGGAGGAAACTTTCTGGAAACAGAAATCTAGAAACTCGTGGCTTCAAGAGGGAGACAGAAACACAAAATACTTTCACTCAGCTGCCAATGAAAAAATCAAAAGAGCCTCCATCTCATCTATCAAAAACGAAGTGGGGGAGCTAGTCTCCACCACTCGGGAGATTAAAGATGCAGCGATCCAATTCTTTGAAAAGCTCTTTCAAGCAGAGTCCACTAGTTTTGATCCTGACTTTCTCCAACCCATTCCTCAAGTTATAACCCATCAGGACAACGACTCCTTACTGGCTCCTCCTTCAATGGAAGAGGTCCAAGTGGCGGCTTTTTCGATGCTTAGAGACGGGGCTACGGTTCTGGATGGCTTCTCGTCGACCTTTTATTCCTCATGTTGGGATATCGTAGGCGGCGACATCCTCCAAGCAGCTAAGGACCTTATCACGGGGATTTCCATGCCGAGAGCCTTCACTTCAAGCCTCATCTTCCTTATACCAAAATCCTCTTCAGCTGCATGTTTTGATGATTATCGCCCCATAAGTTTGTGTAATGTCATTTACAAGATTTTTGCTAAGTTACTAGCCAACAGACTAAGACTGTTATTGCCTAAGATGATTTCACAGGAACGGGGCACCTTCATTTAGGGGAGATCAATATCAGAAAACATTGCGCTAGCTCAAGAGATGATGCATGAGATTAACAGAAAGGTTCGGGGAGGCAACCTCGTTCTTAAGCTCGATATTGAAAAAGCTTACGGCAGGGTGAGTTGGATTTACCTGAAACAGGTACTCTTCAAATTTGGGTTCAGTCAGAGATGGGTCCAGATATTGGAACGGTGTTGGGGAAACAACTGGTTCTCCATTCTCCTCAACGGGGAACCGACGGGTTACTTCAAATCATATAGGGGTTTGAGACAAGGGGATCCCCTATCCCCGACGCTCTTCATTATTGCTATGGAGACTTTCTCAGTAAACCTCAACCTTATGATCGTCAGTGGGGGATGTCATCAGTTTGCCATCCGTCGGGGATGCCCCACCTCCTCCCATCTTCTCTTCGCTGATGATATTCTTCTATTCACCAACGAAAAGAGGGAATCTCTCCTCCAGCTCAATCAGTTTCTGGCATTATTTCAGGCAGTCACAGGATAAAAAATTAGCAGTCGTAAGAGCCGATTCATCTGTTCCAAAGCTCTAACCCCAGCCAAGATCACATCCACAGCACGTATCCTGGGGTTCCAAAAAGCCCGGGACGACATCATCTACTTGGGTGCCCCTCTCAGAACTGGAAGAACCAGGTCGGCGGCCTTTCAGTTTTTGTTGGACAGGGTGGAGAGGAGAATGTCGAGTTGGGTAGGTAGACTACTATTGCAAGCTGGCAGAATCACGTTAATTCACCATGTGCTGAGCAGCCTCCCCATCTACATCATGTCCGCTATGCACATACCGTGCCAAGTTATCGATAAGCTGGAAAGAAGGTTTTCCTTTGAGGTTGGTCGGATGGAAACAGGAAGCACCACTGGCTAGCATGGAAAAAAGTTACCAGACCATTTGAGGAAGGCGGGCTGGGCATCAGAAGGTTGTGAGACGTCATGGAAGCTCAGAACCTCAAATTAGCTTGGGCGGTCAAGTATGGGGACCCTCCCAACCCATGGGCAAAGCTGATGAAAAGTAAACATGCCAGGGATATCCACGCCTTTATCCTGTTGCCCTCTGCTTCAAACCCTTCGCCCCTATGGAAGAAAATTCGCTCCCTTTTTCCTATTCTTGCGGAGTCAGTTCAATGGTCAGTTGGCAATGGAGATCTAAGTTTCTGGGTGAAAAACTGGATGGGCAAGGGCCCCCTCCATTGCATGCTAGCTGGTCCTGTCCCAACCGAGCCGGTCGAGCTGAAAGTGAGAGATGTTATGGGCCACGCGGGCCCCTTCCCTCCTTCCCGGGTCTTCTCCCTCCTTCCTCATTAGTTTACAGACGAGAATATCAATGGTGGATTCTCTACCTCTAATGACTCTCCCACTTGTTTCTGACCTTATGAAAAATCAGGCAGATTCTCTGTTCATTTAGCTTGGCAGATTCTGCGTCCTCATTCTCCCACTATCTAGTGGGCGTCTTGGATCTGGCAAACTGACCTCCATCCAAAATTCTCCATCTTTATGTGGAGACTTCTGTAAAATGCGACCCCCGTCGATAGTAGAATTCAAGATAGAGGCATCGCCATGGCCTCTAGGTGCAGATGTTATCTTCAAGGTACAAATGCTTCGCCCCAGACGAAAACTATTCCCCAGCTTTTTCTTTTTACCCTGCACGCGCAGGCCCTTTGGGCCTCCTTCGACTCGGTGTACGGGATCCCTCCTCTACTTCATAGCTCCATTGCTGGCAAACTTATCCACTGGAGGTTGGCGTCGGCCACTGGAGCTGCGCATAGCTCCGTGCATTTCCTGATGCCTATTCTCATTCTCTGGGAGCTTTGGCGATCTAGAAATGATGTTGTTTTCAACAATTCAGCGATGACCATTGGGATATCAGAGGCCCTATTGGTTGGTGGGAAAAAATACTGCTTGGTGCAGATTTAATGGTTGCTGTTGGTTAGAAACGCAGGTTCAATCCCACGTGTTTAGCAACTGATCAAAGGTGGAAGGCCCCCTCTCTGGTGAAATGGAATCAGCCACCCCCTGGATGGGTAAAATTAAACGTAGATGGATCGACATTGGGTAATCCTGGGCCTTCAGGTGGGGGAGGCATATGTAGGAATGAAAACGAAATTTTCCTATTCGGTTTCACTGCATCCTATGGGATTGGATCAAACAACATGGCGGAGCTCTGCGCCATTCACGACGGGATGGTGCTATGCTTGGGTAAGGGATTGAATAGGATTATTGTAGAGTCCGATTCAAAAGTAATAATTCATTGCCTTTCAAATCATGCCATCGCCCAATGGAGGTGGAGACCGTGGCTGGATAGAATCTCCAGGTTACGACATTTCGACGAATTTACTTTTGTTCACATCCTCAGAGAAGGCAACGACTCGACAGATGGGTTAGTGCGGGTAGGGAGCTGCCTTCAACAGAATACGATCCATCTCCATCCCAGGTCTCTTCCGTCAGTAGTCCGAGGTATGATCTTTCTGGATAGGGTCAGCCTTGGGGTTCTCAGACAGACTGGCTGACCTGCTCTACATTTCCTCTTTGGGGCGCTGCTGGCAGCTAGGTGTTCGGTTGAGCCCTGTCTTTCTTCTCGCCCCCTCGCCTCTCTTTTTGTTTTGAGGGCGGGTTAGCCTTTTCTTTGTGCTAAGTAGTGTATAGCCTAAAAATATAGCTCAGTTAAGCTCTACATGATAGGTGCGGCCCTCCTCCTTTTGTTGGGGCCCACCCGAAGGGATGTACATTTTTGGTGTTTAATGGAATCGTAGCAAGTGCCCACATCTGAAAAAAAAAATGGTTTGCAAAATGGATGATCTGGGCATGGTACAATAAATGACGCCCCATCTTCAAACAAGATCACCTAATAATTTGATGCCATGGATTGTTTATATAGAGAGAAGAGGCTGCTACTTACTATGTCCCAACAACCCTGTTAGTTCTTGCTAGATTTTCATCTCCTCCAAAAATCCTTGCCATGCCAAAATCCGATATCTTTGGATTCAAGTCTCCATCTAGTAGAATATTACTTGCCTTAAGATCTCTGTGAATGATCTTCAATCTTGAATCTCGATGAAGATGAAGAAGCCCTCGAGCAATCCCTTCCACAATGTGGAAGCGTTTGGCCCAATCCAGTACTGATTGCTGGCTTGGATCTAACAAAGATATTACACCAAAACCTATTTTCAGTTGACAAAGATACGCAAATTACTAGTATTAATGGGTTTTTAGTTTTTACTTGTAAGGCCCATCTTTAAGTGATTCAAACCATCAATCTGGTTAAGAAAAGGAAAAAAAAAACCCCATCAATCCGATGGGCTCCATTGTAAAAAGATCAAATTGGAAAAATAAAATCCAAGATATATAACCATTGTGTAATGGCTAGGGTTTTTGTTGCATCATTCACTGTGGGGCCCATAATATCAATGGTTAGGGTTTGAAAAGTACCTTATATGTGTAATTGATGGGGTCGTAGAGACACTACAAGAAAATAGGCTTTACTGGCGGCCAAAACTGCCCCTAAAAGTCCCAAAAACCGCCAGTATAAGAATTACGGGCGGTTGGACATGTGCCGCTAAAGCGGGGCATCGCTGTATCTTTTACTAGCGATCGTACCTTTTTACTGGCGTTTTTATAGCCGCCGCTAATATAGGTATTTTACCGGCACTTATTATCCTTTACCGGCGCTTCTGGTGGCTGCCGGTAAAACTACAAAAGCGCCAGTAAAAAATTAAAAAACGCCGCTAAAATCTATGAGAAATGCCGGTAAAACGTGTACAAAATGCTATGAGAAATGCAGATAAAATCTGTAACAAACACTGGCAAAAGTTACAACAAACGTTGGTAAAAACTGTAATAAGTGCTGATAAGATATTGAAAAAATGCCAGTAAAAGCAGTAAAAAAAAATGCCAGTAAATCATTTACAATGTAAAAGAAAAGAAAAGAAACAATTAAAAATTCTACTAGGTTGAATCTTCTAGATCTGAAGACCTTTACAAGCTTAAATTAGCATTCAAACACAACCTATAAATTATTTACAACCAACCCCATTTACAGGCATCCTGAGAATGAAATGTTACATAATGGACAAAAAATTTACAGATTCAGACATAAGGAAAAGCAGAAGGAAAAAAAAAAAAAAAAAGCAACGGATTTTAGTGACGCCTGAGGCGAGTCTTCTCAAATGCACCCCAAGAACCAGAATCCACGCCATATAGAGGACCGTTGTTAGCAGCACCCTTCTATGCGTAAAGGTCAGCTAATAAAATAATATGTACACTCATAATCTGAGTTACACTATCTAAAATTAAATTTTCAGTCATAGATATTTCCTGTAAAAACAGCCATACCGAATGAAGTCCATATCAATCCCCATATGAAGCAGCAAAGCCCCCCTCTCGGCTACCACATTTCACCCCAAATGCTCCACCTTCAGTCACCAATGCAGAGACAAAAGTTTAAAAACAAAATAAAATAACCAAAAAACAAATTTGAAATAAAATAAAAGGAACCAATAAATATCCGTAACTAGCAGGTATAGGAGAATAGATATGGAATTTTTTTTTATAAATATGTAGATAGATTTTTCTTCCCTTTTTTCTTTAAGGATAAAACTGTATCATAAACATCATAACATGCAACTCAAGAACCTGCCTTCATCCCACTGTCACCATATGCAGTTTCAAACTGATTACCAAAACCAATAAAAAGAGAATCAGCAATAGCTTCATATGTTTCTACTCATATGCATCAGAAATTCAAATTGGACAATGCTTCCTTTTTGATGTATTTTATATCAATTTCATTTTATCTCCAAAAGAAAATCGATACAAGGAGAAAAAATAAAAAATTTATATTTTTACTGAATTTCATTAATAGTGTAGACCTACTCATGAGACCGCATTCACCAACCTGCGGAGAGCATTAGAGCATGCATCAAGCAGTCCACACTAATAAATAGACAGGTTCGAAAATCAATGCAATTCACTCATCAGGCGAAACACACATTTAAAAAAGAAGGACCAATCAACAATCTGAACCATCTCTTTGTTAGGGCCCATCATAGGAGAATTAATTTTATCATGCAATCTTTAACCATCCCATCCTTAGCTTGGGAATGGATGAATAATGAAAAAGAAGGCCACAACTTACAGATGAATTGGATCATCTGATTGGTGTGATTTTTATTTATTTTTTCAATCTGGCCAATGAAATGTGCACTAGACGCATTGGATGATCTGATTCTCTGACCATATGGATACAGGGCACTATAAGTGCAAAGAACACAAATCAGACCATTCTAACCATCTGATCAATAGCCTATCAAATGGATTATCAAGATCATTTAAATAAAATCAGGTCCAATTAACAATCTGACCTGGAGGATTCTGCTAGCATTGTTAACAGCACCTCAAAACTTGTTTAAATCCAGGTTGTAATCTGTGGTCACTGATGTTATTTGTCTTTATGTGAAGTTGGCGACGATTTTTACATCAAACCCAGCGAAAGCAGCCCTAATGATAAAGAACATTTCTTTCCATGAATTCATTCTCTCTCTCTCTTTTAATTTTTTAACTTTCCATTACAATAATAACTACCTGAAATCATGACATTTTCTCAAGATAGAAATCCAATTCATCCCAACTTGTGCACCTATTAGGACAAGCAATTCAAACAACATCCTACAACACATTTAAATGCCTAATCAGTCTCACTCCAGTCTTATATACATGAGAAGGAAAGTGAGACAGCGAGAGCGAGACTCACTTGTCGTCATGGACAGGAACTCCCCATTCCTCATCATGGTAAGCAAAATACAAAGGATCTGTGGAAAATGAAATACCCAAAGATTTATCAAAGAATAAAATTGAATGATAATGTACAATCTCTTAAATTGGTGCAAACCATACCTGAATTGAGTGTAATGAATCTACATCTCTTCTGCTCTTGAGTAGCATTAGCCATCAATGAAGAGTCAATTTAAGCTGCTTTCCCTTAAATCTTCGCAGGCATTCTTCCATAATGAGCAATTCTCATCTTCCACTGCGCTTGCATGAGGGATACTTGCTCCCTCCTCGCCACAACAATGCTCCCAGGAGAATCACTAATGAAATAATTCAAATTCAGAAGGGTGTGGTTGGCATGTTTGGGCTTCATGATCTAGCAGGTCCTGCCCCTCTAATTGTATGGTAGGACCTGCCACATGTTGCACTACACTCTTGTTTCTTTAATAAAATCTTGATTACTCTTCCAAAAAAAAAAAAAAAAAAAAAAAAACTCCAACCGTTTGGACTCATCTCAACTATTTTTTATTCTTCTCTTTTATTTTCTTTTCATGAACAAAAAGGTGATGTCAATTGGCAGCAGCTTTCTTAGGCCTAGGCTCTTTTTTTACTAGTTGCCTTTCACATCTCTCTCACAATAAAATTTATCATGCAGGGTGGTCAGCTAATACAATTTTCTTGCATGCGCAACCACTCATGTCAAATGAATACCCAGCTAGTTACTAACCAAGTGGTAACAATTTTCAAAAACCTATGACATGGCCAGAGGAAGAGAAGGATGAATTATCTTTCTTTTACTTTATCAATATCTGCAGGATTGAGAAGCAAAGAACAAAAAAATTCGACATGTAACTACATATAAGAAAGATAAAAGATATGCATATTTGGAGTGCTGTTATTCTCACATTGCTGTGAGAGAGTAGGGTTTCATCATATATTTGTGGGGTATTCAGTCACACCCAAGAAAATGCAGCGGATGCTTTAATAAAAACAAAAAAATAAAATTGAAATATTGTAATAGACAAGAACTGAGGGCATGGACTGGAATTTCAGTATAGAATTTGAATGTAGTGCAACAGTTACCTGCCCGTGTCAGCATCTTTTCCAGTCACAACATTCTCACTCACAAAAGCCTAGAATTGAATTCACAAAGTTGTCATCTGTAGACACTAATAACCAACCTTTTCACATTCAGAAGTGGTGGTTCATCTGGATATTTTTTGGTGTGCGAAAAAATCAAAGCTAGTTCAACTACAACAAAAGTTTAGTAATGAGACTCATTGGGAACTTAAAATATCATGCAACTATAATACCAATAATGAGGCTGCTATTATGAGTATAGGCATCCAGATTTGTGTTCAAAGTGGATTGAATTTTTGTAAGGCCCCATTTGAGAGATTTTACAAATTCTAAGTTCCAAACAAAATTTGGCTATTGTAGCCCAAGAAGTGACTACTATGAACTATGGAACTATTCTTTTCCAAGAAAATCAGACATGCTTAGAGAGTAATAATGATCATTTACTGGAATCTATGAAAAAGAACAGCCCATACACGTGCAACCACGTGTAAACATGAAGAATGAGTACTACACATCAATGTGGCACACTGGAGTAAGACCCGATCCATCGATCCATCAAATGGGCCAGAGATTATCTGATCTGTGCAGCATCATGTATGCACCCTTGCCTATGGTGTCGCAGGGTTGCATACATGATGCAATTGCCTCACAGTTAAGATCATCAAGATCACCATGGACAACAACAGCCCTCCCAACAATGGAATTTGGTCCAGTGAGAGGAATCTGACTGTCTACAATGGTGAAATTAAGTAGTAGTACCATCCTCCCCAACTGTGACATTCCCAAGATCACCCACATGGCAATTATCATCCTCGAGAGCACCATGCTCTTTGCCAACAGGATTAAAATGTGGACCAGTCGACAAACAGCCATTTGTTGTGTCACCAAGAGCATGGACATTTTGGGCCTGAACCAAAATTTGAATGTGTGCTGCCTATGGGTGGCTGGAGGGCAAAATCTCTTATGCTGTGAGGGGAACATTTGAGCTGTCCTTTTGCTTATTTTGATAATTATGGGTGGGCCATGCCATTGATGTCTTGCAAAAAAAAAAAAAAAAAAAAAGAGCATGGACATGGAAGCCATGGAGCCCAGGTTTAAGACCATAGAGGCTTCCAATCACTGCAGTTGGGCCATGTCCTTCCTAAGTGAAGTACACAGTGCCACTAACTCCCTCCTTGCTATTAAGAACAATGACAACCTTCACCATTGTTATATGTGATCTCAAAAATTTTAATCCTTGATGTACTTTCCCCAACTGCATATTCTCTATCTGATGACCAAACAAATTCCAACGCTGAACCAAAGGATCTATTTCTCCAGGCCAAAGCTGTATATATGATGTATTCTCCATCCCCACAAACCACAACAAACCTCCCATTTGGGTTGTGTTTTAAGCTCTGGATAAGAAATATATAATCAGAACAGAAACACCCAATCAATATATATTGTCCAGAAACCATAGACGTACTGCAATTCAAAAAGTATCAACAAGCATTTAGATCAGTTACAAACTTGACCAGAAAGCAAAGATAAGTTGGCATGTAGCCTTTCAGGTGGCTAAAGTATTTCTGTTCTACCAACTAGGAGTAATTCCAACAGCTTTTATCTTGATGATGGAACAAAAAGACCCCATGCTATGGTTTTAGTTATCTTGGGGTAAGGCTAGTAGCTTGTGTGAGTGCTAACTCTTTCATTGACAACAAATATGATAAAAACATATATTAAAAACATTCAAGTCAATGGCACTTTCAAAGTCAATGGACTAGGATCTAGATATTTCCTACATACCATCAATGGCATACGAGTCATCAGTCACTCAACAAAAGTATGTTTACATATTGGAAATGCCACACTTTCAATCCTTGTTAACTTCAGCTATGTTAAATAAAGAAAAAAAAATAAAATCCCGGTAATTAATTTCATTCCCGAGTTCTCATCTGAATCCAAATGCACTTTCGTGCATGCTGTGATAGTTCAGCCACATTGATCAACCAGATCTCAGCCTATGCAATTTAAATGTTAGGTAGGATTGTGAGATGATGGTTAAAAAGATGAGAAAGGCATCAAACAAGACTAGGCAAACATCTTGAAAATCACTCTCAAGAGAAAAATTAAGTTCCCTTTCTCATCAACGGCATAATTCCGTCAGCAAAAACACGTTTTCTCGTAGTGAGTTATGTAATCAGGTGGAGGGAATTAACAATAAGTCAAAAATGAAAAGATGATTGCACTAAAAAATAGCATTGAACTTAGCTAACTTACTAAAAGAAAAGAAAGTTATTAATTACAAGTGGATATACAAGTGAAAGTAAAATGTTATACTTGAAGTAGAGCTTTACAAGATACGTTTGATAACTAAATCTTAAAGCTATAGAGAAAATTACGATGAAAAAGTTTAATCACATAACTAAAATCTTAAGTGTATACATTATTATGGCTTTGGTGACAGCAGATTATTGGATACTTCAATATAAAGATGGGTGTGGAAAAAAATAAATCTTGAATGGTAAATTGATGAAGCAATATATATTGATCAACCTATGGAATTTTATGATCATATGAAGTTGAGGCATGCATGCAAACCAAAAAAGGCACTCCATAATCTAAAACAAGCATCTAAAGCTTGGTTACAAAGGTTAGAGAATACTTTCTTCAACTGATTTTATTTTTCCTTTTACTAATACATGCACTTTTGTGAAGAAATATATAAATGAAACTTTGTGTTGTTGACATAGATAATTTGATCATCACAAGTGGTGTTGTAAGATATGTGAAAATTTTGAAAAATCTCTCTCAAAATTTTAAGATAAAGAACTTTAACGACCTTCAATACTTTTCAGGTAAGAGTGCTATCAATTTTGATCCTTTGAAAGAAGCTCATTGTTAGCTTAGTTGTAAAGTTTGGTTTATTGTGAAACAAAACCAATTGCGACCCCACTGGAAGGGCTCAAAAGCAAAGGATGATAGACAGCTACTGATGGATGCGAGTGCTTTGAGAAATGGTTGAGAGGATAGTATATTAATCATTAATCATCCAAATTTAGCATGTCCAATTGAAGTCATCAATAAGTTCATGTAAGTCCTGAGGACACCACATATAAATACAATACAACAAATCTTCAAATATGTGACAACAACCATCAATAAAATCATATATTACAGGTAGCTACTCCTGTTTAACAAACAAAGCAGTTTCTCCCAAACAAGCATAATAGGATGCCTCACAACCGAAACATTAATAAATAAATTAATGAATCACAACGGTCATAGCACATACCACGGAGTTCCATCTCTACAAGTTCTAGTAGATCTGGATCATCAACATCATCAACCTTATTCAGAAAGCACACAAGTGATGGCACCCCTACCTGAATCAATGAAAAAAAAAAAAAAAAGATGAAGAAGGTGGAGCACACATGCACACATCCCCCATATGCATGGTGCACATGTGTGTCAGTCAAGACCATCCAAATAGTGGGACCCTACTAAGGATGGGCATGGCCCAAGAATACAAAGACCCGCTGTTCCTAAAATCCCAATTGGCGGCCATCAACGAACGGTTGAAAAAGAAACAAAGGTCAATGATCTAGCTTTAACAGGCGAAATCTGCCAAATAGAAAGCTCAAATTTTGACTGATGTTATTGATAATATCGGCGATGCCGGATATTTGCACTACCAAATAGAAAGCTCAAATTTTCGATTGGACCTATTTTTTCATAGATGGTTTTGATATGCCATTGATCAGATGGTTAGATTCATCCCATTAGTATGATCTTTACATGGTAGCTCATGAAACCTCTACTGGAGCTAATCGACTGCCTAGATTGAACTGTATTACAGAAGAGATAGTTCTATATTCCATAAAACAACAACTCTAAATATGGATTTTTAATCCAAGGAAGCTATCAAACACTTGACATGTATATATGCAGTACGTGTGCAATATCTGGGGCTGTCATCAGTTACACATCACAATGGATGGGGCATCCCAAAAATCTAATTATTTCAGGCTCCAATCTTTAGAATGAAAAACCACAGTGCAAGAGTCCATACACCTCAGGTCTGGCACAACTATTAAAGGATTAAACACGGACCTTAATTCCAGCCGACAATTGTTGACGCCAATAGCAGTATCCTGTAAAAAGATATAGACTAACAACAACAAATCAATGTGTATTTACCTCAAGCTGCTGGATGATCCAAACCTTGCCACGTGCAATTTGATCACAATGCACCAAAAAAGGAAACGGGTGTGCTGCACTCCAATTAGTTTCCTCTTACAAAATATGCATCAAACACACTATAACAAGTACACTATGCCACTAAAGCAACAAGTAGATCAAGCTCATAGTTTTGAAATTTTCTCAAACGCCCTCATTCTAATAATCACGTAGTCACGCTGGCAAGCAACAACACCCAACTGAAGAGATGCATTCAAGTCAAAATATTAACCTAGGCACACCACAAAATCCCAAAAAATAAAGTGGAAAACATACATGAAGAAAAAAGAGGAGAGAAGCAAAACCAAATTACAAGCATACCCCTCCCACTATGTAGACCTGATGAAGGATCTTCTCAATTACCATTTCCACCTGGTCTTGACAATAAGCATCTTACAGCATCAACAACCTGCAGCATACATAAAATCACCCAAAATCCATTACCAGAATCTTCAAAAAAACACAAACCTAACATGACTAGACTCTCCAACTCTAAGATGCTCAGAAGAAAGAGAACCCACCAAAAGTCACAACAAATCCAAAAAAAGAAAAAAACCATTAATAACAAAAAAATTGTCAAATATAAGGAAAGTGACACATAAATGGATAAGAAAAAATTAGTCAACTAAACCTACTAAATTCATATAGGCAATCAATCAAACTCATCATATGCAACATTATTTCCTTGTCCTGGTGTCCCAATAGTTGTCTATTTCTTAATTGCATAAACATAAAAACTATTTCCTTTGGAATTTACAAACTCATCCAAACAAAAAACAAAAGAAGCCCAACTAATTAAATGGTATCTACTTTATTTATTATGACAAACTAGCAAGTAAAACAAGAAGCAAATAAAGTATACTTCTTCACGGTATCACTAGCAGCTGAATAGAGAGATTCCTCATAATCAAAACATCTCTGCTTAATTACATATCAAGATTATCTGATGAGTTACAAATAAAACATCTTTTTTAAGTCTCCCAACAATGCAAATTTTGTTGTTGTGAGTTCTTGAAAAAATCCAATGCCTATCTCTAGACACACTGCATAAGATAAGATTTTTAAGCTACAGCTATATCAGCACAAGGTTAGTGGCTATGTAGAACAATTGCCAACCATTGAAAAGGCCAACAGGTAGTAAAAGCAATGCATATTGGCCCTTAACATATTCAATGCCATTCGTGCAGCAGGCCATCCCTGAGTTATCCCAACAATGCTTCTTGAAATAAGTGATCCAGGAGGCTCAAGAGAATCTGAGAAACAGAATCAAAGCCAATGAATAATGCAAGAATAAAAAAGGAGATTGAAAGAACCTATGAAATGCATCATAAGAAAAAGACAATGCCACAAAACAGAATTCCTGTGAAATAAAAAGTATCATACTCCCAAATAAACTAAAAAGAGCCATTTCTAGATGAACCGAACTTACTAAAGTCTCTCCCCAACAAGAAATTTTTTAAAAAGCCGAAAGCATACATATATTCATGTGCACCCAACACAGCCAAATGCAAGAAAACTAGACAGCAGTTCACGAATACAAAAGTGGCCCCACCACCATAGGGTATCACGACCATTAACCTTAGAAAAAGGAAGAAGAAGAAGAAGAAGAACATCAAAACCTCCAAATCTGTCCAAAAAAAATCAAGAAATCCAAAAAAGTTAAAGAAGTAAACATCAAAACCTGCAAATCGGCCATTAAAACCCTTAAAAACAAGAAAACATGAACAAATGAACATCAATCCCTCCAAATCAGTCATCAAAATCCTGGAAACCAACAAAACATGAACAAACGAACATTAACTCCACCAAATCTTCCATCAAACCCTTGTTTAGTACCAATGGGTGTTGCATACCTTTGTTGAAGAAGATGATTGATGGTGCGGCTTTGTATCGCCGGATCTAGGTTGCAGCGGGTAGCAATTGTATCCCGCAGTGCTTCACAGGAGAGAGAGAGAGAGAGAGAGAGAGAGAGAGAGAGAGAGAGAGAGAGAGAGAGAGAGAGTTTCGGTCAGTTATTAAAGGGAGGAGAGAAGAGGAGAGAAGGATTTTGGGAGAGAAGAGGAGGGAAGGGTTTTTGGGAGAGAAGAGGCACAATTTGGGGAGGGCGTGATTTGGGGGTAAAAATCGATTTTAGGCTTTGTTTTTTTTTCATTTAAAAACGGGCGGCGGTTGCTTCATTTTACACGGGATAAAAACGCCCCTGATTTCCATCTACAGTGGCAGTTTGCTGTGGTCGCCTGTGATAAAAATGCCCCTAATAGAGATATTTTTTGTAGTGAGATATCTGACCAAAGAGAAAGGAATCCAAGCCCTTGTTGGGCATGTACTCGTATACCAAAAGCTAGCTTCTCTTATCCTTCGATGCAACAACCCAAGAGCCTAACAAGATTCCTGTGTTGGAGTTTGGAAATGAGCATAACCTCGTTCTTGAATTCTTGTAATCCTTGCCCAGAGGTTTTGGAAAGCCTTTTCACTGCAATTTCCTGTTCATCAGGGAGCTTGCCCTAGAGACAATCATCAAGCGTGTAAAATGTTTGTGTATGCTCTTACCACACTTGTGTATCCACCCCATCTACACCGTGCCATGTGCAAAGTGAAAGATAGACTCTCTGTTTTAGTGGGCCATCATAGATCAAGAGTTTCGAGCAAACCAGATCGAATGAGCCATTGGATCTTTACTTCCCATTCATGTTTACACAAGTTCCAGGAATGAAGTACACCGGCTGGCTTGTAACATAAGATACAATGTCTGCTGGGCCACAGTGAAAGAATCAAATGAATGGCTGCAAGCAATCTTAACCATGGTTCTTTAGAAGCCCAGTTTATGGTGGGGTCACATGATGGACGACTTGGATCTCAAACACGTGTACTGTTGTATTTGTTTTAAAATAATATTAAAATTTTGAATTTTCAAATTTCGGTGTTTTCCCTCCACATTTAAATTCTGGTGTTTTTGAGGTGTTGGTTTTGTCCCACATCGAATTTGACAAAAGAAATTTTCTTATTTATATGATAGGCCTTTTGCCTAGGGCTTGAGCCCCTTTCAGGGGGCATGTGAATTTGGTCCTGTGGGGGGGCTATGCCAATAGCTCTAATCTATGCCATTAACCACACGCGCGCGCGCGCCGAGCCGAGCCGTGCCGTGCCGAGCCGAGTCCGAGTCCGTGTCCGCGTGCGCGTGCGTGACGCGACGGGACGTGACGCACCATTTCGGAGTCTATATAAAGACTTCCGATTCCAGTTTCAACATACGAAAAATTTTCTACCTTATAAAACTCTCTCTGATACGGTTTTTCCATTGTTACTGAGTTCATTGCTGAGTCAACTCAGCACTTTCGGATTAAACTGCAAGTGGTTCGAGCCCGTGTACAGTGAGTGCACTGCTGGGACCGGGTCATAGTCGTTGTATCCTGGAGGTCGATTGCTCTGGAAACCTGTTGCACTTGGGACGCTGTCCAAGGGGAGCAAATTCGATTTCAAGCCGAGTGACTCAGTCACGCCTCGACTCAATTCAATAAGTTTTTCTTTCTCTAAATTTATTTTCCTTTTTTGGTTCTCGATTTTTATAGTCTATTTAATTCAACATTTTATCCAACAATCTTGAAATCGAATTTTGTGTTGAATTACATAGACTATGGCTACAGTAACAGTAAATGCTTCTACTGAGTTAGCCAAAATCGAACCGTTCGCTGGACAATCCTTTAAACGGTGGAAACAGAAATTGATGTTCGCTCTTACCACCCTGAAAGTTTCATACATTTTATCTGAATCATTTACTATAGATCCAGCAAATCAAAATGAAGTAACAGATGAAAATAATTGCAAAAATTATATTCTAAACTCTTTATCCAACGAATTATATGATGTGTATGCTTCTTACGCCTCTGCTAAAGATATATGGATTGCTTTAGAAAAGAAATACATATTAGAAGATGCAGGCGTTAAGAAACATGCAATTGCTAATTTCCTTCACTATGAAATGACAGACGATAAATCTGTCACAAATCAGATTCACGACTTTCAAAGTCTAATTCACGAACTATCGACAGAAGAAATTAAGTTGGATGAGGTGTTTCTGTCAGGAGCGTTAATAGAAAAGTTACCGCCCTCCTGGAAAGAATATAAAAATAGAATGAAACATAAGAAGAACGGTGTTTCTTTGGAAACCACTATCGTACACATACGAATAGAGGAGGCCAATAGAATCAGGGACCAAAAAGGAAATAAAAATGAGATAGATTCAAAAGCGAATCTTGTGGAATCAAGTCGGACAAATAATAAGAAAAAGGGCAACTGTCATAACTGTGGCAAACCTGGACATTATGCAAATGAATGCAGGCTCAAAAAGAAGAATGCAAATAATCAATTCAAGAAAAAAGGAAACTGCTACAACTGTGGAAAGCCTGGGCATCATGTTAAAACCTGCAGGCTTAAGAAAAATAAAGATAAGCCGCAAGCTAATCTTACAGAAACAGGCAATGAGTCTGACATAGTAGTGGCTGTGGTGTCAGAAGTCTTTCTTGTAAACAACTTGGAGTGGGTGCTAGATACTGGTGCAACTAGACACGTGTGCAAGGATCGTAGCATGTTTACCTCCTACCAAGTATCAGGAGATGATGAACAGGTGTTCATGGGAAATGCTAGAACGTCTCCAGTTGTAGGGAAAGGGAAAGTACTTCTGAAACTCACTTCTGGAAAGACTCTAATGTTAAATGATATCCTCCATGTGCCTGACATTAGAAGAAACTTGGTCTCTGGTTCGCTCCTCAATAAGGCTGGTGTCAAATTAGTATTTGATTCAGATAAGCTTGTAATGACTAAAAATGGAACCTTTGTTGGTAAGGGGTACTGTAGCGATGGTTTATTCATTGTAAATGTATCCAATGATAATAAGAAAACATTTAGTTCTATTTATATCGTTGAACCTTTTTATCTATGGCATAATAGATTAGGTCATGTGAATGTGGCATCTTTAAAAAAAATGAAAAGATTAGGTTTATTACCTAATATATCTAATGAAGAGTTTGAAAAATGTGAAACATGTGTAGAATCAAAATTTATTAGAAAACCCTTTAAACAAATAGAAAGATCATCTGTTCTATTAGAGTTGATACATAGTGATTTAGGTGATTTTAGAAATCACATGTCTAGAGGAGGAAAAAGATATTATATAACTTTTGTAGATGACTACTCTAGGTTCACTAGAGTATATCTATTAAGGAACAAAGATGAAGCTTTAGATGCTTTTTCTAAATACAAAATTGAAGTTGAAAATCAATTAAATATAAAAATTAAAAGACTTAGAACAGATAGAGGAGGTGAATATGAATCTTCTCAATTTAGAGAATTATGTGAAAAGAATGGAATAATTCACGAAACTACAGCTCCTTATACACCAGAACAAAATGGAATAGCAGAACGTAAGAACAAAACTCTAAAAGAAATGATGAATGCCATGTTAAATAGTTCAGGCTTACCCTCAAATATGTGGGGAAAAGCAATTCTGTCTGCTTGTTATATCCTAAACAGGATTCCATCTAAATCTTCTGAGCAAACACCATATGAACTTTGGAAGAATCATATTCCTAGTTATAAATATATTAAAGTGTGGGGGTGTCTTGCTAAAGTAAGATTGCCTAAAACTAAGAAAAGAAAATTAGGTCCTAAAACGAACGATTGTGTATTTATAGGGTATGCACAAAACAGTGCGGCCTATAGGTTTCTAGTTTTAAAAACTAAGGATAATATTCTAGATCCCAATACAATTATAGAAGCTAGGGATGCAGAGTTCTTTGAGAACGTATTCCCTATGAAATCTAAATCTATAGGAATAGAAAAAATTAATGAATCAGATATTGCGTCTACCAGTAAAAATGCTTACGAGAAAGTAGTAGAAGAGATACAACCAAGAAAAAGTATTAGAGTTAGAAAAGAAACTAACCTAGGAGATGGTTTTTTCACATTCTTAGTAGAAGATGATCCTACAACTTATATAGAAGCTATTAACTCTCCAGATGCAACATTTTGGAAGGAAGCAATAAATGATGAGTTAGAATCTATTATATCAAATAATACTTGGGAACTTGTAGACCTACCACCTGGTAACAAACCAATAGGCTGCAAATGGGTGTTTAGAAAGAAACTAAAACCAGATGGAACTATCGATAAGTTTAAGGCTAGGTTGGTAGCGAAAGGCTTTAAACAAAAGGAAGGAATAGATTATTTTGATACATATTCCCCTGTAACTAGGATTACAACTATTAGAGTCTTAATAGCGATAGCCTCCATATATAAACTAGTGGTACACCAGATGGATGTTAAGACTGCTTTTCTAAATGGAGACTTAGAAGAAGAAATATATATGGAGCAACCTGAGGGTTATAAGATATTAGGTAAAGAAAATAAAGTATGTAGACTAATTAAATCACTATATGGTTTAAAACAGGCTCCTAAACAATGGCATGAAAAATTTGATGGTGTTTTAAAATCAAATGGTTATCATATAAATGATGTAGATAGATGTGTATATAGTAAAATTTCTGGAAATGATTATGTTATTATATGTCTTTATGTTGATGACATGCTTATTTTTGAAACTAATATTAAATTAGTTAATGCAACTAAGAAATTCTTGTCATCTAAGTTTGACATGAAAGATTTAGGAGAGGCAAGTGTAATCTTGGGTATTGAAGTAACCAGGAAAAATGGTGTTATTATATTATCACAATCTCATTACATTGAGAAGATATTGAAAAAGTTTAACCATTTTGACTGTTTACCTGTCAGTACTCCTTATGATTATAGTGTGACTCTCATGAAGAATACAGAAAATAGTGTGTCTCAATTGGAATATTTCAAAATAATTGGTAGCCTCATGTATCTAATAAACTGCACTAGACCTGACATAGCTTTTGCAGTAGGAAGGCTAAGTAGATATACACATAACCCTAGAAAAGAACATTGGAATGTATTGTCTAGAATTTTGCGATACCTAAAAGGTAATATGACATATGGTTTACATTATAATGGTTATCCTACTGTATTAGAAGGATATAGTGATGCTAACTGGATCAGTGATTCAGATGAGACAAAATCCACTAGTGGATATGTCTTCACTTTGGGTGGAGGAGCAATCTCTTGGAAGTCCACCAAGCAGACATGTATTGCTCGGTCGACTATGGAATCCGAGTTTATTGCCTTAGAAAAGGCTGGATCAGAAGCTGAATGGCTTAGAAATCTCTTAGCTGATATACCATTGTGGCCAAAGCCTGTATCGGCCGTATCTATTCATTGTGACTGTCAAGCAGCTATAGCGAAAGCAAAAAGTAAAATATATAATGGAAAAAGCAGGCATATTAGACTCAGATACAACATAGTGAAACATATGTTGAGTGATGGAATCATATCTATTGACTTTGTGAGGTCAGAAAAGAATCTAGCAGATCCTCTGACTAAAGGACTATCCAAAAAGTTAATCAATGATACATCGAAGGGAATGGGGCTGAGCCTAATATATGAGCTGCCAGTGTCGGTAACCCAACCTATACAAGTGGAGATCCCATGAGATAGGTTCAATGGGTAAACAACAAGACACGAGGTAGACGATTGCACTGAGTTATATGAGCCCCTTCTATGGTGTACAGTGCGAGCAGCAACGCAGAAGGATGAGTTTTTAGAACTCTTAATGGATCCATAGCCATATATTTGGTGGTGTATACAGTTGCTGCATACACTTGATGGAATTCACCTATATGGGTGTGGAGGTGGAGGCCGCTTCCTATGAGAATCTAGGCGAATTCTCTAGAGCACTCATGAAATCCAGGTAATGGTGTATGGCCGAAACACACCGAACCACAGAATCACTTGCAGAGGAAGAGTTGTGTGAGTGGCATGTACTTGCGATCTACATTAAAAGGATTCAGGTTCAAGACTATGGTGTCACCTGATTCCTGTAGACCTGTCTTGCTTACTCTAATGTCGGTTCAAGTCTATGGTGACACCGGCACCATTGCATAACTATTTTGCTTTAATCCGAAAGCATTTTATTTTAAAACATGTGGGGGATTGTTGTATTTGTTTTAAAATAATATTAAAATTTTGAATTTTCAAATTTCGGTGTTTTCCCTCCACATTTAAATTTTGGTGTTTTTGAGGTGTTGGTTTTGTCCCACATCGAATTTGACAAAAGAAATTTTCTTATTTATATGATAGGCCTTTTGCCTAGGGCTTGAGCCCCTTTCAGGAGGCATGTGAATTTGGTCCTGTGGGGGGGCTATGCCAATAGCTCTAATCTATGCCATTAACCACACACACGCGCACGCGCCGAGCCGAGCCGTGCCGTGCCGAGCCGAGTCCGAGTCCGTGTCCGCGTGCGTGTGCGTGACGCGACGGGAAGGGACGGACTGGGTTGGACGCGGGTGCGGGTGTGGGTGCGGTGTAAGTGTACTCGCGTGGGTGTGTGTGTATGGGTACTCGCAGGACTGTATGTGCGAGAGTGTACTCGCACTTGCGCCTTTTCGTTTTTAAACCAGAGAGATGCTTCCCTTCCGGTTGGTCGCCCCTGTTGGGTTTAAACCCAACGGACCTAACCTTTTGTAAAGGGTGCTTATGCACCATTTCGGAGTCTATATAAAGACTTCCGATTCCAGTTTCAACATACGAAAAATTTTCTGCCTTATAAAACTCTCTCTGATACGGTTTTGCCATTGTTACTGAGTTCATTGCTGAGTCAACTCAGCACTTTCGGATTAAACTGCAAGTGGTTTGAGCCCGTGTACAGTGAGTGCACCGCTGGGACCGGGTCATAGTCGTTGTATCCTGGAGGTCGATTGCTCTGGAAACCTGTTGCACTTGGGACGCTGTCCAAGGGGAGCAAATTCGATTTCAAGCCGAGTGACTCAGTCACGCCTCGACTCAATTCAATAAGTTTTTCTTTCTCTAAATTTATTTTTCTTTTTTGGTTCTCGATTTTTATAGTCTATTTAATTCAACATTTTATCCAACATGTACCACGTTGAAGCACGTGTAGATGTGCAAAGATGGTCTACACGCTTGTGTGAGACACTGTGCCGTGAAAAGAAAGGAATGCTACCTTGTAAACAGGGCCAAAACCTCCTCCTACAAGTTTATTTGCATTACTAAAATGCTCTATGTTGCCTTTGCTATCATCTTAAAATCGAAAATGGGCAATTCGGGGCCTTTTGTTTGGTTTACACCATCTCTCCGTGTATCAGCATCTGAAGAGTTTCTGAATGCATGTAGATTCGGGCCCATATGAAATAACACCATTTCCTGCTATTTTATCTTCCTTCCTGAATCTAGAATTAGTAAGTAAAAAAATAAAAATAAAAAATCAATATGAAGTAGACAAATAGCTAATAATTTCATTTGATAATTGATGTAGAGCGGGTTGCAGACACTTTCATGGCAAAGATGAACCAGAGAAAGACTGATCGGAGATGGAAACGATTTGAATTGTCAGAACCTTAAATCAGTCATATCTTGAAATCTGGGATGAGTTTTTCGACATATTATATATGGTTTTGGGGTAAGAGAACCTACTTAAGTCAACCAACCCTGTTACACTGGGTTTCCCATGCTGGATTTGCAAGATTCATTAGAAAAGTCTCATTTTGTTTCCCTTTTTTTTTCTAAAAAAAAAAAAAAAAAAAAACTATAAAAGTATAACTTGTTCGTTTGACTTGTGCCAACATAATTACCAAAAAAAAAAAAAAAAGGGCTTAGAAAAGTTAAGAAACTAGCCCAGTTGGGCCAAATTGGACACTTAGTATTTTTGTCAAAAATCATGAAGCCTAGTAAGAAGGGAGGCCAACTATAAAAGTAAGTTTACTATTTATAGAAAGTCTCATTTTTAGGGTGTTTGAGTTAGAGTCTTAAGTTAAAATTCTTAGGTTTGAACTTATTATTTAAAAGGTTGTAATTTCATTTTTTCATTATCAATCAAATTATTTCAAATTTATTAGAAATTTTTCGTGCTTTTATCCCTTGTGGATTCCAAGAAGGCCTGCGAGGAGTCCAGAGAGCTTCGTGGATTCGTAGTTGTTGTTAGTCACTGAGGAAGATGTTGATCAACCTCATCACATCTAGAGCTGCACACAAGTCAAATTGAGTTGAGCTTGGCACAGCTCGACTCCCTCGGCCAGTAGCTAACACCAGCTTGGTTCGGCCCTTAAGCTTGACTGGCTAGCTCAGCTCAATTCAGTCAATAACTTGGGCCAGTTTGAGTTGAGTTCGAGCTAGCGCGACATTTTCTCAAACACAAAGTGTATCTTCAATTTTTCATAGAATGCAAATCACTAATAATAGTTTACATCAAACACTCAGCTAGCAACATCAACATCAAGATACCAAGGTAGTTTTATAATATGAAGTTTTTATTTTTTCATAGTAACTTATTTCATATCCATTCATTCCTCACCAATCCTGCTGAGAATATATGCACTCGAAACAACACTTTGTTGAGTCATTTCATCAAACAATTGGCGAACAGTCTCAATATCAAAATAACCAAGTCACCAAGCCGATTTCATCTGAGTTGATTTGAGTTGAGGTTCGATCCGAGTTGAGTCGAGCTCAATCAAGCTTGAAGTTAGCTCGAAATTTTTTCAACCCCCAAAACTAGCTTTACTCGGTCTGAATCCAATTTCATGTCGAGGAGAGTTGAACTTTTCCGAGTCAAGTAGGGCTGCCGGAGCTAATTCAACGCGTGTACAACTCTAACCACATCCCTGCTTGCGCCGATAATGATTGTATTGAGCCGACACGGGTGTACAACGAAGTCAATGCAAATACCATAGCACATGCCAAAATGGCATAGGTGTGAAAGATCCAAGCCATTCATCAGATGAGTCCCACCATGCCTATGGCTGAACTAGAACAATACGGTCTTTCTGCTGATCAGTTAAGCCACAGTTTACAAACCAATACATGGATGGAAAAAAATAGCCATGTTTTCTGAATCATCCTTTTGTTTATAGCAACGTAAAAGATGGACGTCTTGGATTTCAAACACATGGAGTGGGGAGTAGATTTTCTTCTTGTACATACGTTTAGGCTTACCAAAGCATTGTGTGTATTTACCTCTTTTGTTTAGTGGTCCACCTCCTATAAATGCAGGCGCACACAACAATGATAACTACTCCTAAAACCACCATTACTACAACGATAATTGCCTTTAAGTCCTCTATTCCCACCTGCATTTGTAATAAATAGAAAATGGAAAATAAGTGCCTATTTATAAACATGATTAAAGAGAGACCCCATGAGTCGAACGATCATAAGCAGCAGGGCTGTCAATGGGACAGGCCGCTCTCTGGGTCGCGCCCAAGCCTAAAATTTAACTTGTTTATCCATCAGTGGGCTGGGTCTAAGAGTCCGTCTGCCCGACCAGATCTTACACATAGGTTGGGGAGCGGATTGCCCGTGAGCCCAGGCACAGAGATCTCTCTGTCTGGGGCTGTTTGGGGTGCACAGAGATATCAGTGATAAATCCACTCCGTCCATCTGTTTTAAAAGGCCAAAATAAGACAAGATTCTACAAATCAGGCATATCCAATACTCAGGTAGGCCACACTAACAAAACCGTTTGAAATCTTCCTGTAGCTGACCATGATAGTTATATACTATCCAAACCGTTCGTAGAACTATTACCACTGAGATAAACTATAGGAAGAAATATAATCCTCATACAAAACTTCTATCACCATCAGACTCGTTCAATATCCTCTGTTTCGTGTGATATGGGCCACATGAGCTTTGGATCTGCATGAATTTTACAATCCTGTCGGACTGTGATCTTTGAAAACAGATGGACGGATTGGATTTTTCATGGACATCTCGGTTGTCCCCACAAAGCTCTGGGCACAGAGATATATCTGTGCCCGGGGTTACAGGCAATCCGCTCCCCATGGGTTGATGGCTGGGCTGGGGCTCGGACCTACTTTCCATCAAATCTGCTTACTGAAAAGTCAATTCTGGCTAATAAGATAATCCAATTAGCCTATTTTTGCCGTACATTTGTGATGGACCTCCAGATGAACGGTTCGAAATTGTATCCGTTCAATGTGTTCCCATCACGAATCGTGTGCAATTGGCGTTCATCTAAACATCAATTTCAGTCAGACATGCATTAAAGGTCAAGATTTGACTTTGAAAAGAGAGAGAGAGAGAGAGAGAGAGAGAGAGAGAGAGAAGACATTTCAACCAGTTTTGGTTTTGCCGGAAGCGGACTGCATACAACGTAAAGATCCGACGGTTAAAACCGTCCATATTGTGAGAGCTATTTTATATGGCCTATGCAAGACCAGGAATTTGCCAGCATGTGTCGCCTCACTGTATCGACACAAAGTGATGATCTGATGATCGAGACCGTATATCAGATGAGCTAATTTACATGCATGACCTATGATCCAATACTGAAGCTGAAGGAATGATCCTGATCATTGAGTTTTGGAATCTGTCGAGTTTGAGTTCATTGAAAATTCATAAGGTAGTTCATTCAGATCATTGGGTTACCTCTAAATGTGGGCCCCAGTGGAACCCAATGGAGCCACACGAGCCGTTGATCATGACAGGAAAGAAAAAAAATAATAATAATAAATTCAAGAAATATCAAATGAAAAAATGTTTAACTAGAAAGAATTAAAAGAGAGTTAGGCATACCGAGTTCGGAATCTGCCAGACGGATGTAAAGATTCTCTCCACCAGAGCTGAATTCTTCAATATCCATCAAATCTCCACCCCGGTTCATACACTCAATTCCACTGACATAGGCGTGGGCGATACAAGAACAGTTCTTCAGAAAGTCATCTTCGCAGGCCTTTCCATCACCCACGCCACGCTTCCAATCTGAAAAATCTGGCATTTTCACTCCTCCAATCTTCAAAAATCCATTTCCTTTCCCTCCACTGCTACAACTCAATTGGGCTTTCCTTACACACCCACCTGACCAATTCCCGCTACTCCACTCACCAGTCGACTTAGGCTCGAATCCTTGCATACAGACACATATCCGCGAGCCCAAGTCCTTGCAAATCCCAAACGGCCCGCACAGGCCATAAAGGTCGCACCTCGTACGCATGTGCATCCATGGAATGGACCATTCCTTCCTTTGTAGGTTCCAATTCGACGTCTTGAACACACCTGACCATTCAATCCACATTCTTGTATATTCTTCAATGTAGTAAGAATATGTGAAGTAGATTGTCTGCTTCTCTTCATGTGTAACCAAGTTGGGACTGTTACGGTAGACGTTGTACATGTACAGCACCCGATGAATATCCTTCCATTCCATTGCTCGCTTCACCAGTATCGGGTGTTGGGGATTTGTGCTGCGGAATCACACAAATCTAGATTTAGGATAGTAATCCAATGGCACCAAGCAATCAAAAGAGAACACAAAGATTTAACGTAGAAAACCCTTGCAGGAACAAATCACAGCATAAAGTTACAAAATTCCACTATGAAATAAAAATTACAAAGAGAGAAGACTTACCTAATTTGAACAACCTCGAATCTCACCCTTGCTACACCCTTTAGAAGCCCTAAAACTCTTTTAGGAACCCTTGAAACTCCTTTAGAAAGCCTTAGAATCCCCTAAAATAGCCTTAGGGATCCCTATTTATATTTTATGAAACTCCCCTTTCGCACATCCTTGAAACCGCCTCAAATTTATGCAGTACGTATAGAATCCACGCAAGAATCTGCGTAACCTCGACTAGTCAAAGGAGTGCCTCGACCGGCTGAGCAACCCACTCGACCAGTCGAGCAAGCCCCTTAGCTGGTCGAACAACACGAAATAGCGAAAGGACGAAGCCGCTGGACTTCGAGTCGAGCTGGCCTCGACCGGTCGAGTGGACCCTTGACTGGTCGAGCAGACTTGAAGACTTTTTCTGACAACAATCTCCACCAAGTCTTCAATCTTCAACCATGTATCTTCTTGACTTCTTCTCTTTTCTCTACATCACATCATAGCTTCTCGTGCACACTCCGTCCTTCTTTTATGTCATCCTAAGCCCAGAGAAGTTACACAGAACTCGAACTTCTCTATAGGAACGATCTAAGTGAGCATGTCTGCCGGATCAAAATCCACGTGCTCAACCACCTTTGCTTCTGTCTTATCAAAAGAAAAGACATAGTCTTCTTACCATCTCACCGCTACCCAATATTGCTTGTCGGGAAACTTGCTCACAACACTGATAGCCTGTGAAATAACTGGTCTAATTTAGACCATGATATACACTGTCAACCGCATTCGAATAAGGCTTATGAGATATCCTATTTTTTCTAATCTGTTTTAGGACATGTCCTGAGGAAAACTTGATGAGAGACGCGTATGAAATACTCTTCAGCTTTACATGGTCCATCACCTCTTTGATCAATACCTACCCAATGTATTCTGCTTGAGATAATCAAAGCCTACTCTTTCAGTCTCGACGCCGAGAACATCTTTACAGCCTCCTGATCCTTCATCCTAAATGTCCCACTTAATCGAGTCTTCAATACATTGATTTCAGACATGTCATAATTGGGGACCTACATGTCATCAATTCCTGACTCACCATGAAGGAATCAAACTACTGCCTAGGCAACAGTCGAACCACGACCTCCTGCAAAGTCTTTTCCTATCCCCTTTAACTTTGAACTACTCCGGTTGCTTCATGTAGATCTACTCTTCTAATTTTCCTTACAGAAGTGTAGACTCCACATCCATTCTTCTAGCTCAAGATCACATAAGCTAACCAGCGCCATTTACGGATCTAATAAACACCTGCTATACCGTCGGTGCGAATATCTCTGAGAAGCCAATCCCTTCTCTTTGAGCATAACCCTTCGCTACCAACCTCGACCTGTATCTATGTTGTATCCTCCTCTATATCCACCTGCATCCAACCGCTCTCCGGCCCACCAGAAGCTCCACCCGTTCCCATATGTTAGTCTAGTACAATGAATCCATCAAATCGCCCATAGTCACATTTCACTTCTCAACACTAGGATTACCTAGAGTCATTTGAATATAAGATGAATCTTCTGTGATATTGGAGTCGTCCATGTACCTCGCCGAAATCCTACGACCATGCTGTATGATTCTTCTCATAGGTGCCTGCTCCACCTACTTTGTATCCCTGTCTGCAAGTCTCAGCCTTCCTGCCCTGCCTGCTCATGTGGCCATGCCTAGCATGCCACACATGTGTAGAGGTAGAATCCACTACATCCACTGCAGCTCTACCTTTTGAAGTGCTCCCGATCAACCTATAAATGTTACCGAGTCATTATGCTT
This sequence comes from Magnolia kwangsiensis, assembly GCA_037074715.1. Classification (NCBI taxonomy): domain Eukaryota; kingdom Viridiplantae; phylum Streptophyta; class Magnoliopsida; order Magnoliales; family Magnoliaceae; genus Magnolia; species Magnolia kwangsiensis. The sequence goes on from CM073584.1 coordinate 7,910,376, forward strand.
TCATGATTACCCATGCCCCCTTAGATACCTTAAGAGCATCATCAATACCTGTGAACTTCTACCTCATTACCTCAAGTACACTAAGAGAAATCAAATTCTGCTTCAAATCAGGAACGTGCCTGACATCAGTCAAGGTACGCTCCACCCCATCAAACATCTTGATACATATTAAACTAACAACCACAACTTTATACGCAATGCCATTGTCCATAAATACCTGTTTGCCATCGTAATTCTTATAGCTGGTGAACCAACTCCGATGAGGAGTCATATGAAAAGATGCTCCTGTGTCTAGAATCCACTCGCCCTTACAATCATTGTATGGCTGTCTGATCGTACACACAGACAAAATATT